>CAWUFW010000537.1:3710242-4115988 GCA_963921515.1 Calotriton arnoldi
AGGAAAATTTGCCTCCAATCCTCTTTTATAAATTAAGGCAGTCATTGTTATGTGGTGGGCCTCTCAAACTCTTGGTGCCGGTGCCATTGCACCTGCTTTGGTAATGAGAGCAACTGCCTGGCAAAGAGGGCAGTCTTCTCTGCCACTTGTTGAAAATATTGGCCTCCATCTTGCCCCATTCTCCACACGCCATCTCTCTGAGGCCTAAGCTAAGACGTCTCCCCTGCTTTGATTTTCCCCTCTCTTGGGTCGTTGGTCCAACACCCAAAGCAACACCGGCACAGCAGTGGTGCACTGGGTCCTAACGTAAGCAAGGAAGGATATTAAAACCATAATAATTGAGGTTTAGGATGACCCTCACATCCCTGGGCCCCTGTGACAGTGCATCTGCTTCAGAAATTATACCTACTCCTCTACCCTTTCCACTAGCCATCACTCCTAGGCCTGAGTCCCAAAGAAGATTGTCTGCCTCCTTGCATTAAACGAAAAGGTGGAGGAGGAACCCACATCTCACCCCTGTTGCTTTGGAACTCTTCCCTGCACACAAGGGTCACCTTGGCCAAAATACTATCAGGGACTGAGGGTTCACAACCATCTTTTTCTAAGTAACAGTCATAATTTGGGTGCAGTGGTCCCTCATAGCATTGCCCCAGTGTCACTGCACCTGCCGCAGTGATGGCCATAAACAAAATCACCACACCTTCCTCAGGGGATGTTCCTGAGAAAGCTGTCTGTGTCTAAATTTAAAAAATACCCCCCGCCGCTTTACGTAGCACCCTCTCCTTTGGGCCATCTATTTGACACTATCCATGGGCAGAGAACAAAAGAAGAAGCAGGCTTTTTTTTTTTTTACCAGGGTACTTGCTATCTGACAGAAAGGTAAAAGTGTGCAAGTGGTTAATCACCAAATGCAAAGGCTGCTTGGAGCAGAGTACAGGCTTCAATTTATGGAGTCCCTTGAAGCTTCATGGTAAGAAAGATGTATTCTTTTTGAGAGGTGATCAAGGGGTGTTAAGTTTTGGAAAGTGTCATTTTAATGGGCATATAAAGATGTGTGCACTAGGTACAGTTTATTAGCTATTACTAAAAGATTCTTTGAAAGCACTTGTTTTTGTCTTAAACACAATCTTTTTGGCCAGCCTACCTTATACTCCGGACCACTGGAAATATGCAATTTTGCGGCTGCAGAATTTTACACATAATTATGTATTTGCCACATAATCCACAATCTGCTGTATAATCTGCAGATTTTAACATAAAATTTGTTTTTTAGCTCAAACGGATAAAAACTTACTCAAAACTCAATATATGTTGTGGGGCAGTGGAAGGACATTGCAAAGTTTGACTGCTCAACTTTTTGTTGTTTATTGCTGTATTTGGGTGCTAAACTCGTACTAATGAGAAACCTTTGCCCAGACAGTGTTAGGACGTGTAAAACCGACAAAATAATGACGTAATACTATTCCAAAAAGGGCCACAGTACGCTGAATATTTTGCCACATAATTTAGTCCCACTGTGCCGCATAGTTTTAGTGGCCACGCTGATACTCCATGCAGGACAATTTTTAAACAATGGCTTGCATATTCACCGTGCTTTGTGTTACAGCGTTATAAATGCACAAATCACTATTACGCACTGCGCCAACCAGGATTCAATTGTGGGACTCTCTGGTCACACAGCTCGGCATCTGCAGTGATCACATTAACCACTTGAGGTTTCTCAACATAAAAAGAATGTGCTCCCAACGATTAGTTTAATTTGCATTTATTTTTCATTTACGGTATGTGCATTATTTTATATGCAGATGGCTAAAGGCGAATACATATATTTACCGAACATTATGTTCTATTTGGCTACTTAGCCATGTCTTTGACCCCGTCACCAGGGCGCCAAGAATGACACTTGCCATACATTTCTATGCACTTTAACTGCTTGATGAATACAGCCTGGAAACAGTAATTAAAGAAAGTCGTGCTTCCAGGCCATTTTCATTTACAAATAATTACTAACACAAACCACAGCCACGGACCCCCAGGGGGGGGGGGCACGCCTCGCAGTTTGAAGACCTCCGCAAAGGGTGGACTAAACATGTGACTGACATAACGACAGACCAATGGATGAAGAGAGCTGGTTAAAAGCCCCTGAAAGAAAGTATAGTATACATATAACTTTAGTAAAATCAAAAGGTCTTGGCTAACGCCAGACCTAAAAAGGTCTTCGATGCAAGACTGAATTTCTAGATACAGCATGTGGCCTAGTCAGGCCTTGAAGCATACAAGTGAATGAATTTTACTCTGGATTCTTATTAAATTAATAGAGAGATCGGAAGCCAGTAAAAATCAATGGAAAAATGTGCATTGTACAAAAACTCATCACAGGCTGTATTTGCTTAACAAAATGTAAATACCCCCTTGCACGGTAGGATTAGAGATGTCTAGCAAAACATATTAGAACATTTTGGAAACCTAATGAGTCAGTAGCATAAACCACGAACCCGGAAAGCAGGAAGTTTTAAATAATTAATTGACAGCTGATTCACAGGCATAGTTTCATGGGTGCTACATGTGCATCCACAATCTTTGAAGTTTAACCAAAATGCTTCCATACTGTATATATATTAGACTGTTTCATTAGTGGAAAAGTAAGAGTTCAAGATTACAGTCTGTCAAACACACGATTAAGAACTAATAACAGACGGTTCAGTGAGTCCCTGACTTCATGATAACCAGCTTTTGGAAAAGCTCAAGAGAAGATGAACCATGTTCACTCTAAACCGGGTAAATAAAAATGATATTTTCTATAAGACAAATATGTCCATGAGTAGACACAGTTGTCAACAAAGCATAAAATCTGGCGGCAGAGTTTGACAATGCTTTCTTTTCTTTAACTGCACACCCCCCCCCCCCTTTTTTTTTTAAAATGCTGTTTCGAACCACCAGTATGGGGCTTAGTAAATTCTGGCCGACCCAGGTCCAAAAGTAGTTTTTTTTCCCAATGAAAGTTAACCAAGTGATTTTTGACAATAAAGCGGCTGAGCTCCGTGTCTGAATGAATCCAAACAGAAAGCCAGAGCATCCATGGTCGCACTTTAACAGCATCCTCCTTTGTAGCCCGGAACCAGTATTCTTCTTGGCAAATAAATGAGGAACTACTGTGTGGCAGGTAGTAGGCATCTGGGGGGAAAAACTGTTTTCCTCTATTTACAGGTTAGGAGCATTACTATAAGCCCCAACACCTGCAGTTTACAAGACAATAGCCACATTTAGCGGGATAGATCTTTAGCATAGCTAGGACTGGTTTGTTACCCATCCTCAAAAAATGAGCATATAGACCTACAAAATAAATTCCTTTTAACAGTCTGCAACCGGTCTCATTTGTTCGATAAATCAAATGGCACTCCCAGATAGAAGAAAATATGTACCTTGATAGTAAACTTGACCTTAATCTTGAATAATCTGAATTAAGCTGATTGCTGACAGATCCGAAATGATGATCTGGTGAGAGCACTCCAGATCTGCTCCTCTGTCTTGAAAAGATGCATCCTACAACAATCACTTGATGGCAAGAAGAGTAGATTTAGTAGCCCGTCAAAAGATTACCTGGATCAGTCACCATTGTAGTTATTAGATCAGAGATGCCTGGAGGGGTGCAATATCTTTTAGATAACAGGGGCACTGATTCCATTAAAGACCAAGAACGTTTTTAAGGGATCAATACCCTGACGAAGGCCGCTGTGACCCCTGGGCGCATACATTAAAGGCCGAAACATGTTGGTTCCTGCAAAGAGGATATAGGGGTACTGATTCCCCCGGTGTATCCTATATATTTTTAACCCTATTGAGGGTGACCAAAAATAAAGGTAACCTAGGTTCCCCTCAAATAGTTTTATCATTATTTTTGTTTTGCACTTTCTGATCCCTTCTTGAAGGAACTATTCTTCTCCTTCACCTGTATATATATTTTCTTTCCTCACCACTTTTCTATACAAAACAATTGCACTCCGCCCAGTGTGTTGGTCTGCACCTGGGCGTCAGATGCAGCCCAATGATGAAGCATGACACCGTAAGGTGTGTGAGGGCAGTATTAAGAAAGTAGATTTCTTTCCCACGCCCCTTCCCCCTCCCCTTTGTTTAGATTGGGGTACAACAGCTCCCCACTCTTTTTTAGTTTTTTTGTCCTTTTCTTTATAGTGAGTATATAGTTGTGGATGGGGATTAGAAAAGGCTCATTCCCTAGTCTCTCCTTTTTTGTGATTTTCTCTGTGCCATTGTACAGTCTGTTTTTCAGAGGTCCATGAGAGACCAAAAAGATGCATGAAGCCATCAGACCCAATATGTACAAAACTGGTGCGTCTGGTGCGATGACCTGAGATCAATTGGTTTATATTTAGCAAACTCTGTAAAGGTAGATAGGCATTGAGCTGGGTTGTAGCCAAACCACCTCTATACATTGGATGCATTGGCACTTAGGAAGGCAGGATTTTTTCTTATTCAAGAAGTCTGACTTTTTCAAATGACAGGTAGCTGAAAGGCTTTTTTTATTAATAAGGCTGGAAACACTGCTGTTAGTAGCCTATCATTCAGGTAAGTGCACACAAAAAACAAGTGACTTATCTAGAGTAACAGCTTTTCTGGTAGAGGATATATCTAACTGCAGATCCTCACCTTTTGGATTTCCCAAGGCGTCAGACTGGATCTGGAAACGCTTGCATAGCAACTACATCCAGCACCGACAGATGGCATTGTGCGACGTCATGTTACCTTGTATTGTAATTGCATTTATATAGCGCTTACTACCACTGACGAGGCATCAAAGTGCTTTTATGGCGAGTAGCACGCTACTCCGGAACCCATAAAGGATTAGTGTTGAATTAGTATATTGAAATATGAAAGTGATTTGAGTGGTGGATATGTTAGTCAGTTATTTGGATTCAGAAGAATAGTGGAGGGATAGAAGAGAGAAAAGGTTTGCATTTATATAGCGCTTGCTACCCCTGATGGGGTGTTGAAGCGCTTTTTTGGCGAGTAGTACGCTACTCCGGGACCCATAAGAATTAGTGGTAAATTAGTATAGTGAAATATGGCGCTCCGTCCTGTGTGGATATGACGTCAGGACCAGTATATATATGGCACGTGCTGGAGTAACTTTCTTTCTGAACTCCGCCTGTGCCAACAAATGTTGAGCCCATAAAAATCAATTTGAAAACAGTGTGTAGAATTTTTTCAGATGGAATCTTATTAAGTTTGGATTGAATGAAACCATTCCACAGAATGGGAAGGAGGAAGGGCAGGTGAGGAATCTCTTGTTAGATAGTCTCTACCTGAAAGACTTGTTCTGCTGATAGACTTCTAACCACAGATTCCTCACCTTTTGAACAGATTCCAAAGCAGTAACTCCCAGGTGGAGTGGGTGGGGGGAGGGGTGTGTCTGTAGAAGGACTCGGATTAGGAAATCCTGCTGGACAAATTGGACAAAATGCCTGTCTCACGGAACCTGTCTATCCAAGCAGCAGTTTTTTGTGAATGTGTGGAGGGAGGCCCATGTAGCAGCTTAGCAAATGTCAAGACTGCCACACCGCGTGTTAACACCATGGTAGCATTTTAGCTAGCTCACAACAGAAAATGATACACAAGACTATCCAGGAACAGCTGGTTCTTTTCTGTAACTCATTGCCTTTCTTCGCTCCAGAAATACCTGACAAATAGTTGGTCATCCTGTTGAAAATCCCTAGTCCTCGCAGTCTTAAAACTAAGGGCCCTTTTAGGATTAGGACGATGCAGCTGTTCCTCCTTTTGATGGATGAGGCGGTGCATAAAAGGTTCATAAGGTGATGCATTGTCCTACATGAAAGGGCAGGTCTGCCCTGGGTAAAAATGCTGCCTTTGGTCAAAGGACTACTTTGTCCGAAAAAAGGAAACAACTAGAGGAACAGACCCCATGGCCCGAAGGTCACTCAACCACCTGACAGAAGTTATGGTGATGAGGAATACTGTTTTAAGCATAAGTAGGTGTAAAGGACAACTGTGCATATGCTCCAAAGGCAAGCACATCAGGTATGCCAAAACAAGATATAGATCCCACTGAAGAATTATAAAAGTAGTAGATGGGAACATATGGTTCAGCCCTTTCAAAAACCTCATCACAACAAGTGATCTGAAGAGGGATGGCTGATCTGGAAAACTAAAAAAGGTCAAAAGGGCTAATAAGTAACCTTTAACTGTGGCCACAGCAAGGCCTTGCTTGCCCAGTGATAAAATAACAAAATATCAGATAAAGAAGCTTGTAATGGTTGTATGTGATTAGATGAACACCACACAACAAATGTCTCCCAGTGTCCTGCATATACAGTTTTGGTAGCAGTACGCGTAGCTGACAGAATGCCACTACTTCAGAAGGAAGATCAAAACCCAATAACTGTCCCTGATCTCTTCCTCTCCCAGATGACCTCCCCAACCCACTGATGCATTTCTCTTGACGGTCAGTTCTGGGTGGGCCAGAGAGAGGGGTCTACAGCTTGTTCAATTGTGGCCAAGTGGCCATCACTGTAGATGTTTCACAATCTCCTTCGACACCATGATGCAGTCTAATAGATTCCATTGGTGCTAAGCCCAATGAAACTTTAAATCCCCTTGCAGAGCTGGCATGTGCTACCTTGCGTGGTCCGCAAGCAGGATGCAGGAGGCCAAGAAGCCTCAGAGCTGACCTCACAGACCCCTACTGCAGGTTGAAACATCTGGATCATAGCCCAAATGTCCTGGACGTGTTGAAGCTTAGGGATGGCCCTGAACAGCAGTGTCCACGATGGCACCAATGAAGTGGTCATTGTGAAGGAGTCGGGTGCGATTTTGGCATGTTGATGGAAAATACCAACAATGTCAATAGAATGGCTGTCGTCTGGAGATGATTTGCGAATATTTGAGGCAAGTCTGTGGCTAGTAGTAGAGATGGTAAAACTGGTATTCCCAACCTCCGCTGATGGTCTGCAACCACCACCACTGCCTTTATGAAAACCTGAGGTGCACTGTTCAGCCCAAAGGGGAGCGCGAAAAACTGAAAATGCTCTTTGCCTACCTTAAACCACAGGTCACATCTGTGGGACAGTAGGACGGGAATATGGAAATACACATCCCATAAGACCAATGCCACCATGCAGCCTCCTGGATCGAGGGCAGATAAAACGTGGGCCAGGGTGAGCATCTTTAACTTGTCTTTCGTTATGAAGAAGTTCAGACTGCGCAGATCTAACCTGGGGCGAAGGCCTCTGTCCTTTTTCATTATCAGAAAGTAACAGGAGTAACAACCAGTCCCAATTTTTGAAACTAGCACCCTCTCGGTTGCTCCCTTGGCTAATAGAGCTAAAACGTCTCCTTGGAGTATAAACAAGTGATCCTCCTGGAAATGTTACATTGTGGGTGGAATGTCTGGAGGAAAGCAAAGAAATGGTAGGGAGTAACCATGTGCAACGATCTGGAGCACCCATTGATCTGAGGTGATGCTCCTCTAACTGGAGAGGTAAAAGGTAATCCAACCAGATGATCGTGGGATGTCAAGGTCAAATTAAAGGTGTTTTGGTGGAGTTGCAGAAGGGGGGGGGGGTCTTGGCAGAACGCTGCCCTTGAGAACCTTAACGCTGCTGTCCTGCTCCGAGACCACAGCCACTAAAGGACTGGGTGGTCTGCTGTAGTGGAGGTGATCACTACCTCTGTCTTTGAAGGGGACCCCTCCCAAAGCCTCGAAAAGTGAGATGCTGCTGGCGGAGCTAAACAGAGAATGGGTGGTGGCTCTGCTTTCTTTTAATTTTCAAGGTCAGAGCCCCCCTTTGCCCCAAATAGCCTAGAGGCAACAAAAGGCAGATCTATCAGTGATTGGTGTACATCTGTGGAAAAGCCCGTAAAGCGAATCCAGCCTGGTGCCTCAGCACCACTCCGGTACCAACTGCCCTTCCTAGACAGTTGTGCCCAGGCCCAATTTATTAGAAAATGTAGCCCCATCTTGGCCATTAGCAACTAAACATTGTAAGATCAGCCAAGCCTCATCGGGGACAGAAGGGAACACATCAGCCACTTTGTCCAATAAAACATGGGAGTATCTCCCAGACTTAAGGGCAGCCGCAGCCCGTGCAGGTAAGAGCTGGGGGGCGGTAGGGCCGGGGGGCAAGGGGGTGGGGGGAAATTTTGACA
Organism: Calotriton arnoldi; assembly: GCA_963921515.1. Taxonomy (NCBI): domain Eukaryota; kingdom Metazoa; phylum Chordata; class Amphibia; order Caudata; family Salamandridae; genus Calotriton; species Calotriton arnoldi. The sequence continues at coordinate 3,718,424 of CAWUFW010000537.1, forward strand.
GACGAGAGAAAATTAAAAAAAAATATAAAAATTCCCTCCCCGTCGTCTGTTGACCCCCCCCCCCACCCAGCCCCACCGCCGTTACCTGCACAGGCTGCAGCTGTTTAAGGGCGAAACTGGCCAGAGAAAACACCTGTTTTGCATATGCCTCCATCCTCTGACTCCCTATAAGGAGGAGTGGTTGGACAAGCATAGGGTTTGATATGGTTAGTAAAGCCTGTAGCACTAGGTTCTCCATAATCGGAAGCTGCAAAAGAAAATCCAGATCTCTGCGAGCAGAACTGTGCTTTCTTGCAATTTGCCTCTTTATTGATGGGCAAGATCCTGGCTTAATCCGTGTGCCCATCAATGCTGCCCTGCTTTTTACTGTAAAAGAAACAGTTGATGGACGGAATGTTGGACAATGCAAACATTCACCCCCAGTCACAAGGATCTGGGTTTAATCCATCATTCTTTTGCTCACCACACTGCCCCAGTTTGGACCCAGCCATATGCAAATCAGTCTTGACCCTGTTCCTTGTGGGAACAGTGCAGCCCGAACTGCCAAGCCAGGTCCTCTCTGGACCGGAAACAAGCATCCTGGGACCGGTTTCAGGGCATCACCCTTCTTCAGCCAGGCTAGCTTGAATCCAGTGGTGTAGTGAGCACGGGACCCACGGCTGGGCATACCCTTTTGGCTCTGCTTTGACGTACTTGACTTTGATGAAGTTTGATCAAGCAAAACTTCAAACGAGAGGAAGACCTCGTCCTCACCCTTTACTGGGACCACCGTGATGTAGACTCTAACCGGGAATGGGTCTTTGACTGCCGTAGCACAGCGATGACTAGCTTGGCCTCACGTTCATGGATAGCCTTTTTAGTCATCTTGGTGCATGACGTACACAACTTAGAGTAGAGTCCGGAGCCAAGGCACCAGATGCAATCGTCGTGCGGATCTGTAAACAACATCCGTCAGGTACAGGTCACACACAGCTTAAATCCTGCCCGTTTAAGTGACACTATTGCACACAATTTTCAAAGTAATTGCCAAAACTGTCAACGACAATTAAGATGCGGTTCAGCATCAGTTGGCACAAAGAAAAGAACTGACACCAGTGCATGCAGGTGACGTATATATTTTGGTGCAGATGTCATATCCACGTGGGATGGAATGCAATAAGGTAACATGATTTCACAAAATGCCACCTGTTGGCACTGGAGGCTATGGTTATGGAAACGTTTATGAATCCAGTATAACGCCTGGGGCTATTCAAAAGGTGAAAAAGCTGAAGTCTGTATCAGAAGTGGCCCTTACAATGCATTTGAGCTACCATCACCACCATCATTTTGTTTGTGAAGACTCTGGAACCTGATGTCAGTCCAGGCACAGGAAAGCAAGTTGATAAAGTTAATCTCCTGTCATAAAATCTCATGTACTTCCTGTCTTGCATACATCTCAGGATATGAACGTAAGCACCTTCGGTGGTCCTTGTGCCTGTAGGAGTAGTTTCGCAGCTTGAAGAATTTTCTGGATTGACATGCTGTGCATCGCCCTTCCATCCTGTGCATCGTTCTGCCATCCAGTGGTTGGGTCTAGAATTGTATCTGTATTTAATTTTTTTTTTTTTTACCTTTGCGGTGTCAACCATTTGGTGTCTTGTCTTCTGCTCCAACATCAGGCACCCAACCCGGAAGCCCTTTGCATGGTCACCATCTTAATCTTCTTTTGGCGACTCTGTCATGGCATCCTAATCTTTTTATATATTCTTTAGACATTATTTGCTCTGCAACTGCCTCATTGCCAGGAAGGTGGGAGGGTCACGAGTCAACCCAGAAAATTGGTTAAGTTTCAAAACTACCCAAACATTTCATTTTACAGTGTGAATCTTTTCTATATTCACATGCTTTGCATCAATTATTTAGCAGTATTCTCCGCTCTTAGGAGATCCGTTGAAATGAGCTTGTGTTTGTGAACAATTGCTTTACAACATTTGTCCCACCTTTGGTTCTCAGTTAGCTTTAATATCCACATACCGATGATTTGTAAAGGTATGTGCAGAAAGCCACATGGCTGCTGTACAGAGGTAATTTATGGAGACATTTGCCATGACTGCCAGCGATGTCCCGCATCTTTCTTGGCCAGTGCACTATTGATCTTTGTCCCAGCACTACACCTAATGTCTTGTAACATGTCTAGATTATCCATCTTGCAGTAGTGATCGGTGAGCCATTGCTTGCTGGTGTGAAGGAGATGAAGAATTGATTTCCCTTCCTGATTTGTCTTGTTTCCTATAGGTAATACACAACAGTCCTTCTGACATCCACCGGAAGCAAGACTCTTCCTGCTTGTGTTCTTGAATTATGGAAAGAAAAAAAAAAGCTGGCAGTTGTATCGCTTGGTTGACATGAAAATGCAAAGTGACCTTCGGCAGAAATTGTGGGTTTGTCTTTATTAATACTCCATCCTTATATATCCGTAAGTAGGGCCTTTGTGTTGGGAGAGCTGGCAACTTACTAACTCCATAAAGATGTGATAGCAATCAAAAAGGCAGTTTCGAGTGTTAGACAGTTGAGCTCCTCCATATGCATAATTTTGAATGGAGATTTATTGAGTTGCTTTAGCATCAGGTTTTCATTTCCACAGTGGTGCAGGCATTGACCTAGTTGGTGCTACTTTCTTTGCCTCTCCTAAAAAAATCTCCTGAGCATCTGAGTATTGAAGAACTGTATTCCAATGACACCTCTAGTGTAGGATACTATGGCAGAGAGGTGAACCTTATGTGAAGCGTATGATAGGCCCTCATCCAACAAGAGAGATACATGGCTACTGTTGTCTCCTGTGTTCAACTATCCTTAAGATTGAATCTGTTGCATCAGTGTAGGAACCTATCCCATTTTGCACTGTATTACTTTCTTTTGGTTGCTCTTTTGGCCTCCTTTAGGACTTACATGATTCAATGTGGGAGTCCCAGGTGGCTAAATACTTAAGTCCCCAAGGAACCATGATGCTACACTGAGGATTGCTGGTTTCGTGTGGTATATCTGGCCCCCTTGCATTGTTAATAAATCCTGATGAGGTGGCAGTCTCATCACCCTGTCTTGTGCCATCTCCATCAGATCTGAGAACCTTTGTGCTGCAATGAGGAATAATGTTGTGGACAGTTGTCTGCATCTGTTTAACATCAGTGGGATTGGTGGAAACGCAGGCAAGTGTAAGGCCAGTCTATGGACTAGGCATTCCCCCACAACTATTAGTGTGGGTACCTGGACACAAAGCTTTGGCATTTTTTGGGCCCCCTTATGCAAATAGATCAGTGGTTTGCCTTATTTTTATTTTTTAACATTTTCTCCACTATTATATTTTTTTGCTATAAGTGTGAGGTGCATGCTTTCTTGCCTGCTTAGCCCGTCTGTGTTTTGGGCTACTGGTAGGTGGACGGTACGGTTATCTCTCTCTGGATGGCCCTCTTCCATATGCTCCGCGCTAGCTAGGACAGGGAGTGCAACCTTGCTCCTCTCCGTTGGTTGAGGAAGAACATTTGGGTCATGTTGTCTAACTGTACCTGGACTGTTCTTCCCTTGATGTGTGATAAAGTTAGCATGAGACTCAGTCAGTTTAGCTATTTTTCTTAAGATTCATTAGTTTGGTCCATTCATCCTCCTTCACTTTTCAAACTATTATGGGTTTATCCCCAGATATTCCTTGTCCTATTACCTTAGTGAACTGGTCATCACTAAACCCAAAGGTTTTCAAAACCCTCCGTCTTGAGGGCCAAAAACATAGCACTAGATCTTTTTGCCGAGATATATCAAACGTGTATAGAGTCAAAGTCCACAATAAATTTACCAAGAAGCAGAAGAGTGAAAAATGAATCAATAGAGCCTAGACACCATCACACACCATATGTGCAGTCAAATGCCATGAACCTCTCTACATGAAATCAGTGAGATAAATGAACAAGTGTAAAGGAGAAACCACTACAGCAAATGCTGTGGTAAACTAAATTACAAAAAACCACCGGGCCCCTAATTGACTAATGAGGAGTAGGACAGGGGAATACCAAAAAAAAAAAAAAAAACACCACGCCTCCTCAACTCAAAAGTCACTAGGTCATTAATCAAAAACAGCTACTTCAATATCTAAACATATTTTCTTTTATTGAAGCATTTTTTTTAAATACAGTGATTTGTAGTTTTTAATGACACTTCAGCTTTTCATATTTTATTCAAACAATTCAGCTTTATCACTGTCTCCTTATATTGTACACAGCCATCCCCATTAAAAAACCTTATGCACTCATACTACACAATACCACATCCACCATCACACAAAAACACTCTGAGCCCCAAGTACCATCAACAGTGCCCAGACCAAAATGTTATTATCCTGTTTAAAGTATCCTAAACATCATTATTCAAATGCATAGATGTGGTATCGGACGATATATGGTTGCATCCTTTTCCCATTGATCAGCAACAATTTCTTATTTTCTTAATATGTCCGTAATTCTATTCACATGCCCTTATCACAGAACTGATGTGACTTTACGTTGAGGTTTGCATACTAGTACTTATTGCGTGCTGATGCACGTTTCGGTGTCACAAAACTTCCAGTGTAAAATCCAGAGAATAGGAAGGGCAGGGAATACACCTACCACCACAGCTCCCACTCTAGGTTAGGCTACATATTAGTCACAACAGTAGACTTGCCATGGGTGGAATTTCAGGGGTGTTGTGGGGGGGTGGGGGGGGCTGAGTAAGGGGAGTTTGCAGTCACTGGCGACTACACTCAGGATGGCTCATGGATGCAGACGTGAGCATGTACATTGGTGAGGGGATTGCGTAGAAGTTAAAGGTTAATGCCTCTCCAGATATGTCACACGTTAACTTCTAGGAAACTATGAAGGCAGTGAAATAGGGACAGATAATCTCTTAGATTGTGCATAGATGGTGGGAAAGGTGGCGAGATTGTCATTCCCTAGAGAGAAAACTCCAAGATCTCAACTCCCGGCAGATCTCCTCCCTGACCAACAAGGATCTGAGACAACTAGAGGCAGTTCAACTCGCATTAAAACAGAAATTAGCAGATATGCGAGCAGCACTGATAGCGACGCAACATCGCAATGATTTTGAGTACAAGTGCGGGAAGCTCTTCTATTGGCTAGCAGCCAAGCAGAAACTACAGACTAGTGCCAGGCCTGAAGGCAGTCAATGGCGAAATGATCCATGTAGCACAGGGAGTGGCTGAGGCCCTCGCAGATTACTATGAAGCTTTATAGTGATCGCACCCACCCCCGGAAATAGTCCCAACACCCCATTATCTGTTGATCCCCAGGCTCTCCAAGGAGAGCAAGATCGACTTGGACCTGGCACTCACAGCGGAGGGACTTCTCTCAGCCATAGACAGTATGCCTGTGGGAAAAGCACCGGGCCCCAATGGCTACCCTGTCGAATTTTACCGGGACAGAAACCTCCTCCCCCAGACTTATGTGGCACCAGGGTGGTAGTGCTCCCCAAGCCAAATAAACCCTTACAGATGCCTCCTACAGGCCGATCTCATTGAAGCCAAAATATCGGCCAAGGCACTTGCATTATGGCTGGGGGCAAGAGTGAGGGTCAATGGTGTGCAGTCCTGGATGTTTCTAATCCAGATGGGTACCAGGCAAAGTTGCACCCAGTCTCCCTATCTCTTTGCTCTTGTGACAGAGTCATTGGCAGAAGTGATCAGGCAAGATGCCCAAATATGGAGACTGTGATGGGCAGACGGCTGAGAAGACCATCTCCCTCTAAGAGGACAACATCGTAGTGTTTGTGCAGAAACTGGAGGCCTCAGTCACCCAGTTAATCCATATGCAATAGGTATATGGAGAGGCCTCAGGGTGAACTGGGACAAATCACACCGGATTCACCTGGTGGCACCCAGGAATTTTGTAAATCCAATTAATTCTCAATTGTTTGTATAAATGTATTTCACATTGATGTGACCATGTTGTCTAACACAGTGTTTCAACTATTTGTATTAAAATGATTTTAGCATGAATTTATATATAAATAATAAATGAAGATTTTAAATTGAATGTTTTTGCACTGAGTCTATGTATATATATCAATGTGCCTGTTGTAGGTCTGTTTATGATCATTTAATTGCCTAGGCTTTTTGCTTCAACTTATACGGTGCGGGGGCCATTTCATGCGTGCCCCCAATTAAGGCTATTCCCATAGACTGTTGGCACAAAGCCCTGAAGCGGATGGGGTGGAGTAGGAAGATCAACAGGGAAACATCACTATGGCTGGGAAACTGGCTCAAGCACACACACAGCTACGGGGGTTTCAGAGATGGGATAAAATAGGCCTCCCCAAGCTAGGAGATGTTTGGGCTCAAGAACACATGCTCTCCTTTGACCAATTTAGCTTGGACTACGGCAAGCAGAGATTCCAGTTCTTCCTCTATCTACAATTAAGGCAATCTTTAGATCTCAGACAGGAACCCTGGTTCGCTCCCTGAGTGCTATCTGCTAGAGCTCAGAATTACGATGGGGATATTGGTGGGAAAGGTGTATCACGGCTATACATGACCCTTGTGATCAATACACCGACTCTACAGGACTCCTGAGAGACCACTGGGCCACAGATATTGGTGAGCTAGATGAGGAAGATTGGGTGGATGCCAAAATGGTGATCAAGCAGCTAGTGACAGATTGTGGCAAATGGGAAGTGTCCTCAGTACTGAGTGCCTTCGATTCCCAAATCCTATGGGTAAATTGATGCCATACCATTTGGGACTTCCCTATAGGGCTAGACCTCCAAATGACTACTGGGAGTATTTACGGGATGGCCTCTGGAGACAATGCATCCTGAGGGCTCATGGTCTGCGTCACATGTGGTAGAGTCTCTGTGGGTTAGCGTCGGGTCTGAAGGAACTGCTGAGTCCAGATCCTCCATACTAGAAGTCTCAAACCTTTTCTTTAAAAAGAGCTACTTATGTCCAACAAAAATTATCCCGAGCTACTATCAAATAAGATAGTCGTTGTGATAGTGACCATATCATTAGTAGTCACTCTGTGCAAGATTACCAGTACTGATGACCTAGGTGCATCAGCAGTTATGTAAAAAAAAAAAAAAAAAAAAAAGGATCAATTTGGAATGCCTCAATATGGGTAACATAAAAGCCATAGCTACAATGTTCCTGGCATCAAGGTAATAAATTATTTACAAGTCTCCTAAATGCAGCAGGATTTATCATTCAAGTATCAGCTTAAAATATATTTGCGATTCATACGTTTTTCTCCAAACATCATCTTATGAGATCTGAAAATGCACACATTTTTCAAGTTTGGTATTTATATATTAATTCAACCAAGCAAAAGCTTCGAATTTGATGAGCTGCTCTGCACATAGGGAAGCTACTTACTGGTAGCTGAAGAGTTACCAGTAGGTCACAAGCTACTTGTTTGAGAAGCCTGCTTCATATTATCTTCCACTATTTCCAGCTCTAATGTGGACAATTGAGGGGAGCCAGCTGGGTCTTTGCGACAAACTTGTAATGATGTTGGTCGGACTAGTGTCATTGTTTCTTCTTCTGGTTCTTCTTGGACCACTTCAATGATAGTGACGACTCCAATGTCCTCAGCCTGGTCCACTATCCTCTTCATTCTTCTCTTGTTCTGGCCATGAACATTTTGGCCTCCCTCTCCTTAATAGCACTGGGGTGCGCACAGGACCGGCTCTAAGGGCAGTGCGACTGGTGTGGTGGGCACTGACTTCGGGTGGGGGCGCCGTATATTATGGTTTTAAAAGTACCTGCTGCTGTGTTCTTTGCCTCCAGCAATTTTCACGCCTGCTGCAGAGAACGTGATCAAGCATATCACAAAGAGTATATAATGTAAATAGGTCAGTAGGTTACTGCTTTTGTCAGAGAGATCCTATAGTTACTTGCATTTATAAGTTAAAATCCTAATGTAGAACAGTGAGCAATTAACTGTCATAAAAGAGTTGCATGAAAACTGCAGGGTATAGGTTAGAGCGTTACGATTTTTTCCCCAGTCTTTCATTATCTTAATGTTGCAAAATGGGTTCATTTGGGTAGAAATCAATTCTTATTATTAAAGAGAACCCACAACCACGGTGTTATGTTTTAAATTTTAAGTTTGGGCTTCTCCAGACCAAGCACTCTTAAACTATACTGCCTACAAGTATGGATCACATGACTCCTACACTTTGTAGTCCTCCATCTTATCTAACGTTTCCTAAACACTGATTTACACACGTATGATTGATGGTTTGTGAAATGTGTGTGTGATGTTAAGTGCTCTGAAACCCTACACTGGTATGAGTGGCGCTATATAATTAATTAAATGCATCTGAGAGAGAGTGTTTATGGAGATTTGAGGGGCACTGTTAAAGGGTGGTAGATAGGGAATCCGTGGCGGTGGTGGTCACTGGCGGTGCACCAACAAACATTGTCGCAACGTGGGCACCACCAGTGTTAAAGCAGGCCCTGGGGGGCGTACTCATACAAGAGCTGCGAGGCCTGGTCTTGATTGCACCCCAAAACCCATAAACAAATTTTGTGTGAATCTGTGATGGACATCGGCCTCTCACATATGGATATGGTTTGAAACCTGAATATTTTGGGGGACTGAATATAGAATACGAACTACACCTTAAAAACAGAATTTAAATTGACAAAGTCGACCATCTCCGAGATTTGAGCTCCAGATGCAGTGTAAAGAAAACGGTCATCAGCAGTCTGGTGCTTTATAGCCCCAGAGAGGTGAAAGGGATGCCGCTTCCAGTGCTGAAGTGGAGCCAGCGCCCCTACCAGCATGGTGAGCAACTTGAAAAGTTTCCAGATTCAGTCGGACACTTGGGATATTCAAAAGGTGAGGAATCTGCAGGTAGAAGTATCTTTCACACATGGGGTGTCAGTATTATTCTCAGAATGGTAACTTATGTATGACACATTACTGACAGCTGCTTAGTATTAAAATCCCTACTTCTAAGTTCAAGCAAAGCCGTTGACAGTTTTGCACAGAATGGACATGTGGATCACATGACAATTCAGAACTAGGGAAAGTGGAGCAATTCTACCATTGCAAACATTCCGTGTATCATGTTTTTGCCAGATCAGGTTGAGATATTTTTCTAAAACACATATCAAGAAATATCCAAAAGGTTCAGGGCGACTTTGCCTCAGCCATATTCCAGTGAAAAGGAGACCCCGCTGCCAGTTAGTCACATTACAACACCAATATGTAAAATGGAAAGGCTGCGTTTCACTGGCACAATTTAGGAATAGCTATGCAGCAAGACTGACTGTGTATATGAAACAGAGGAATCCACTGTCCATATGCCAAAGCTAGTCATTCAATAGCAGGACAGGGACAGCACCAAAGCTACAAGGGCCCTTGGTATCTACTACCCGTCTTAATTCATAATAGCAGTTTGCAATTTATCAGATTATCTAGCAGTAGCCAAATCTTCCATACTCCTTCACTGTGTTTAATCAAAGTAACTTACTTCAAATTGATTGCCTGAAACTCAAATAAAATAATTCAGAAATTCTACCCAAGAAACAAATCATTGAGCAGCTTCTGTAAATTTCTCTAATATGTTGTGTGTCATTTATTGACTTGTGTTGATAACTAATTCATGCTCATTTGCCCCCCACAAAGAAATCTTTTTAAGGCCGGAAATTAGTGCATTCATAAGCTTTGGTTAGGCCATCTCAAGATCGTGACAAGCCCAGTTGGTTCCTGAAAAACACAGGGCCAGTAAACGGGAGCTGGCAGAGATCAGTACTAGAACAATCGGTGCAATTGGATAAATCCGTTTCAAGGTGAGGCAGAGGGCAGAATGATCACCCTTCTTATTGGGTACTAAGTTAATCCTTTTGTTCAGGCAATATTAAAAACACTGATTTAGTATTGTTAGTGTACTGTCTACTATTAACACAAAAGGACTTATTTTAGGGAACCAATTAGAATAATGCACTAATTTCTTAAAGGTACTTGGCAAAAATACTTGGCATCCTCCCACACGACTGAGGGCCATATGCACAAATACATTTACCCATAGACGCAAAGTGGGTAAAACCCTTTGATACATCTGAACCCAAAGCCACACATGCAGACACATCTGTAGAAGTTTTCACTTTCAGGTTCCTAGAAATAAAAACAATACAACACTAATCTAACAGAACCTTTTTTATAAAGTCACAAATTTGTTTACAAAAGACGTGTACAGGATATAGAAACCGATATAGTTAGCCAATCAGAGTTCATCACATAAAAGTACATTCATGGTAGTTCTGAACCCTTCTGTGTGTGAAATGCATTTCCAAATGTTTTTGAAACTATTAATGTATTTCACTTTCTGTGCCATGATCCATAAGCTGGAAAACCAAAGAATATAAAAGATAAGGTCAATATTTTAATTAAAATAAGAACATCTGAGACGTTAAGTAAAAAGTACAAAATATTGAAGTAAAGAAAATAGTGTATAAAATGTATGCATCACTAACTTATGGTTTCCTCAACAATGTAAAAGAATAACAAATGAAATATTGTGATCATAACTTTATCACTAAGTCAATCTTTAATCCCAAATTACGAAAATAAAATCTGCCATTACATCAGATTCTGAAACAGATTCCTGGCTATTAGGCACAGGCAATGTTTTATACAAATAACATAATCAGTCTTTTGCCTATGGAATTCTAAGTAATGGCAATTCATTCTGAATCATGCATGAAAGTGTGAAAGTACAGTACATATTGAGTTTATCATAATAGCAAACAGGCAATGGAATTCAAATACATACCATTCATATCTTTTCAGGCCTTATAATGTTAATTTGTTTTCAGAATACTTAAATTTTCTTATTCAGGTTTAATGAATGGGGTGTACGCTTGTGCTTGACAAAGAGTTCACTGCAATGTCTGTTTTTTCAAACAAATGCACAAAGAACAAAAATGTTTAGTGGTGTGACATACATTTACAACATAAGCCACAAAAGAAAGGCTGGAGTAATCATTGAGGGCCCATATGAGTATGAAGATGTGAATCTGCATGCCTATTTAGAACTATATAATAGCTATCAAAGTTGTCAAAGCACACAGTAATTATTCATGCACACTTAACATTTATACAATAATTCTGCAAAGCAAATAGGGAAGACATTTGCATTTTTAAACCAGCACCAGGTGATCAATAACATTGAAATACAGAAATCTTAAAATATTTGGCACCCGTTTTGAGGTTTCCCAGATGAATAAGATTGTTTTGTGTATACAGTATACTTATTTAAATACTTAAAACAAAGAGCTATGTACAGCGAGTGGCATAAACAAATGCATAAGTAATGTCATATCTGAGAACTACATTTCCGCCTTTTAGTCTTTCTAGGCATCCTTGGGCTGATGTTAAGAGTATTAAAATATTTTAAAATGAAGAATTTTTAAAAATATATACACAGATGTTTTAAGATAAGCATTACCAGTTTGGTAAACATGCAGTTTCTTTCCCATTACCTAGTTAATATTCCATACACTACTAATATATACCAGTAGTAGTGCATGATTTTATAAACTGAAGTTGTTTCGATAAACAATCGGAACTAAAATCAAATGTATGACCTATGAGATAACCAAATCCAGAGCACAAAAATGTATTACTACCTTTGCCCAGACATTAGAAACGAACAGTCTGATCCAGCTGCACTGACATTGAGAACAATTATGAAAACCTGTTTACATAACCGAGTCGCACTCTTGAGAATTCAGTACAATTTAAAAGCAAGTATATACATAGCAAAATCTCCTGATGTAACAAGTCTAATTATCAAAGGCATCATTCAACGGCAAGGGGAACAATGTCTTGAAAGCTCTTAAGCTGCATAATTGTGCAGTGAAATCTGTGCTTAAAAAACTGATAATAAATCAAGGAGTTGGAGGTTAAAAAAAAAAAGCCTGGTGATTGATTTGAAGTTTAGCTGTACTCCTACTGTCCGGATGTAACTCAAACTGATGCAAATAAATGAGGCCGTTAAGTAATCGCAGCACATCAGACACATTCCTCAGCAGACATCAGGAGAGGGTTGATATATTCAAAGCCTTCAAATTCAGACTGATCAATCTTTCTTACAATGTCCCTGTGAAAACAGAAAAAAATCAAATTAATCAAGCAAATTACTGAATGAAATGAGATGCTATATTGCAAATGAAAGAAAATGTACATTTCTATTCATGATTCTGGCCATGTCTCCCTACAGCGTCACTCTTTTTTAACACACGGGTACCCGACTCCCTACAGACCGAGACACCAACTCTGTGATTGCACACCTTCTGTGCAATATACAGTACTTCCAGTAGCTTCTCATATGTTTGAGTAACATGTACAAATTCAAGCTATTCTCACACACTGAGAAAAAACAAGCTCACAGGGCCAAAAACAAACAAAAAGACCACATGTTGCAACAAAGGCATGTTTAGACAGTTTCTCGTAATGGGGAAAAAAAGATAACCACAATGCTCCACAAGTTTGAAGTTTTAACGCACAACTGCAGTCATAATTTCTAAGCTAAAATGAAATAGATAGTATGTCTTCATATTTCAAAGAAACTTTCTTTCAGAACAGATTGGAAAACTGTGAATGGTCCAATAACCTAAGTGAGGAAAACTGCACATGTGCAATAATCAAAGATCCCAAACAAACCTGATTGACACCAGAGAACAGAGGTGACTATAGGGTAGCTTGTTTAAAAGTACGGAGATGCTAACAGACAAGAAATATATTCTAGCGCTTTTCTGCTCCGTGTCAGCTGTGCTGCAAGTGCTGTGCATGGTGCCTATATAGGAGCACTGACAGTTTTGTTTATTGTGACCTTCCCATGCCAGAAGCACTAAGGGCCTCAGAAGGGCGATCCTGCGCAGATATCCATTCGTAGAGAGGGGAGGACTGATAAGGAATCTGAGGCTAGAGTCTCTCCCAGATATGGCGTTACAGAAGGTAAGTAACTTGTTCATCAGATAAAGACTTCTAGCTACAGATTCCTTACCTTAGATTACCATGCAATACCACCCCAGAGGGGGACCTGCAAACAGATTAGACCAAAATGTCCTGTAGGACCAAACGAGCAAAGTGCCCGTCATGAAGGACCTGATTGTCCAGGCAGTAATGATTAGTGAACATGTGCAGAGATGCCTGACAGACATCCAGGACAGAGACTCCATGAGCAAATGCAGTAGTCACAGCGTTGGCTCTAGTGGAATGAGAGCGCAAGCTCTTGGGGTTGCTTCTAGCCAATATGTAACAGATTTCTATACAGACATATATCCATCGTGAGGTTGTCCTTTTCTGCACAGCCTTTCCATTCTTTGCCCCAGCATAACCAACGAAGAGTTGATCGTCCACTCAGAACTCTTTAGTACGATCCATGTTTTACAACTACGCCTTTTTTGAGTCTGGGCGGTAGAGTAGCTGCTCTTCTTTAGAAGGGTGAGGCGGAGCAAAGAAGGTAGGTAGGGTGAAATTTTGACGCACATAAAAAGGTGCCACTGCTTTTGGGAGAAAGGAGGCACAAGTTCCTAGAACCAGTTTGTCTGGGTAGAATGTTGTGGAGGGAGGGTGCACAGAGTGCGCTTGCAGCTCGCTGACCCTTCTGGCAGATATGTCTGCCAGAAAAGTCATTTTGATGGTGAGTAAATGGCATGGGCAGTTGTCTAGAGGCTCGAAGGGGGAACAGATTAGAAAGGTCAAGACCAGATTGAGGTCCCACTGGGGCATAATGAATGGTACTGGAGAGAACAGTTGTTGGAGTGCCTTTAGGAAACAAGTCAACGGGTGACTAACAAAGAAGTTTATTCTGGCAACTGCAAGAAAGCTGAAATGGCTGAAAGATAACCTTTTACAGTGCCCAGAAGAGCCCTACTAGGCCAGAGAAAGAATAAACAAAACTTGGGATAAGGGTGCAGAAAGAGGGTCAACATTCTTGGAGGCACACCATGTCACAAATTTGTCAAAAAAAGCAGATGTATACAGTCTTGGTGGAGGGACGCCTGGCTGCCAGAATAACGCAATAGACTTCCCGGAAAGGTCAAAAGCTGTCAACTATCGCTGCTCAATCTCCAAGCAAGAAGACTGAGTGTGCCCAGGTTCGGGTGCAGAACCGTGATCTGCTCCTGCGACAGAGGATCCTCCTGAAGGGGTAGCCTGATCAGAGGACAGATGATCATGTTCGGGCACCAAATTCTGTGCCTAATCCGGAGCCACAAGAATGAATTGGGCCTGGTCATTCTTGATCTTCTTAAGAACTCTGGGCAGGAGTGGTATCGGCGGAAAGGCATACAGGAGGCCTGAGCTCCACTTGAGATGAAAAGTGTCTCAGAGCAAGAGCTGCCTTGGAAACTCCAGCGTGTAGAACTGCGGACATTGCGTATTCTTGGCAGTGGTGAACTGATCTAACCAAGGTTCTCCCCAATCGTAAAAACACCCTTGCACCACCTCCGGATGGAGACGCTATTAATGATCCGCTAGACATAGATGGTTGAATTCGTCCGCTCCAGAATTCAGAGAGCCCGCCACGTATTGAACAACCAGGGAACTGTCCTGATGTTCTAGTCATGTCCAGAGACTCAGGACCTCTTGACACAGGGTCCATGACCCCACCCGCCCTGTTTGTTGAAGTACCATATGGCGGTGGTGTTGTCCGTGAACACCTGCACCAGCCTTCACTTGATCGAAAAAGAAAGGCTTTCAATGGCAGCCTGATTACCCGTCGCTCTAGCAAGTTGATGTGGAGCCCAGACTCGGCCGGATACCAGAGTCCTCTGATCTCCACCTCTCACAGATGGTCCCCCCAGTCCAAGAGTGACATCTTTCACTACAGTCAGCTCTGTTTGGGGATAGAGAGGGGTCTGCTGCTGACCCAATCGCCATTCATTAGCCATCACTGCTGGCATTTTGCAGTTCCCTCCGAGATCTGGATAGGGGCAGAGAGGTTCCCCTGATGCTGCGCCCACTGGAACTTCAGGTCCCACTACAGAACCCACATATGCCAATGGGCATGTGTTACTAGCAGGATGCAGGAGGCCACTAGGCCCAGCAGCCATAGACAATCTCACCTAAATCCAGGATAGAGGCTGAAACATTGGAATAGCCTGAAAATCCTGGACTCGCCATTCTGGAGGATAGGCCAGACAACTGCAGTGTGTCCAGAACAGCTACAATGAAAAGGAGTGTCTGAGAGGGAGTGAGGAGTGACTTCGGCATGGTGATCATGAACCCCAGCAAGTCTAGGAGGTTCGCCATAGTCTCGAGGTAGGCGGCGAGCCCACCTTCAACAGCCAGTCATCGAGGTACGAGCAGTGCAACCACTGCTTTCACCTTGGTGAACACCTGAGAGCCACTGGTAAGGTCGGGAGCACAGCAAACTGATACTGCTCTTGCCTCATGGTGAAGACAGGAAACACGTATGCAAACAGGACCGGGATGTGGAAGTAGGCGTCCTGCAAGTACATTCAGTCTCTAGGGTCGAGGATAGACAGAATCCGAGCCAACAGAAGCATCTTGAACAACTTCTTCAGGAAGAAGTTGAAGGGGCGCAGGTCTAGAATAGGGCGTAGGTCTCCATCGCTTTTGGACACCAGAAAGTTGCGGGAATAGCAACCATGACCTACTTCTGATGCCGGCACCCTCTCTATGGCTCCTTTGGCCAAAACAGCAAAGAGTACCCAACGGAGCAAGAAGAGAGATGGTCCTCCGTGAGCCGGTCGTCAGAAGGTGGCATGGGTGGTGGGGCTTCCAGAAAGGGATGGAGTAACCTCGTTGGATGACTTGGAGTACCCACTTATCCGATGTAATGGACTGGCAGTGGGTCAGGTGATGGCGAATCCTGCCTCCCACTGGGTGCCTGTGCAGGTATGAGGGCAAACCAAAGGGTTTTGGAGGCTGCTGGGGCAGGGTGAGGGGATGAGACCTGGCCCGACCTCTGGATGGTGGTCCCTTGTGATCTGTGGGAACCGCGTCCGCTGTCATGAAAAGGCTGGGAAGCCTGTTGGCCTTGGTGGCTGGACGGGAAAGGACGCGGTTGGCTTGGATAAGGGTGAAAGGCAGGCTCAGGTTGGCAGAGGGCCATGGATTGGCCCAAAGACCTGGCTGTAGCCCGAATGCCTTTAAAGAGCTCTAGCACGGAGTCAGTATTTTTCCAAAAAAGCAAGAGCCATTAAAGGTTGGACATCACCTGAAAAGACAGTGGTTCTAATCCAGGTGTGGCGTCTAAGTGCCACCAGTGACGCAATCGTTCTGCCTAGCAAGCCAGTCATGTCCATCCCACATCGAATGGTGGATTCTGCTGCATCTTGTCCATCAGCAATAGCTTGGATGAGTATGGCTCGGGCTTTCTCCGAGACCATTGCCAACATTTGCGCAACTGAATATCACACAGTGTGGGTGTATCGGTCCAAAGGCATTCAGTGTTCACCGACCGCAGTGCTAAGCTGGTTAAAGAGAACATCCTCTTGCTAAAGTTGTCCAGCCTTTTGGGTTCGCTATCCGGTGGAGTGGGAGGGAACGCGACAGGGTTAACTCGGAAGCTGGAGGCTTGGTCCACCAAGCTCTACGGGGTGGGATGCAGAGTGAGGAAACTGGGGTCCCCATGAGCGGGGCGATGGCTGCGGGCACATGTCCTATGCGTAGGAGTCCCTGTGCCAGGCTTGGACCAAAGCAGGACATTTGTAAGGGCTTCATTAAATGGGAGTAGAGATTTGGAGGGGGCAACTCCCTGCTGAAGCACCTCCATCAAGACGTTCGTCTTGACCACCACCAAGCGTAGCTGAAGGTCCAGGACCTCAACTGTACTCCGCACCAAAATTCCCTCCTCTGTAGCCACGGTGGGAGGAGACACCAAGCAAGTGTCTGGTGAGGTTTCCAAAACACTGGCCTCCACCAGTTCCTTGTACCAGTTGTCATCTGGTTAATCAAGGTGGTTGTGGTATCCATAAAGGTACTCAGAACCCTCCCAAACGTCTCCCTCTCCAGGCCTATCAAAAGAAAAGGGCACTGGCTCAGACTAGTAAGGCATGGTTCCGGATGGTGCCGGAGTTGGATGCCGCCGATCTGGCTCCATATCGGAGTCAGGGATGAAGATAGGGTTGACGCTGCTGTTGGGCACCGGCGATGCTGAGAAGGGAATCTCGAGAGGCTCAAACAAAGTCTGCCAGGCGGCGTTGACTCAGAGCTTCGGGGAAGCATGTCCGAACCCGTTAACTTTAGAAGAACCTTTTTTCAAGGTACATTCTGACAGGGTAGTCCTTCGGACTAATCCAAAGTTCCTACCCAAGGTGGTCTCTTCTGTTCACCTTAACCAAACCACAGAACTAATGGTTTTCTTTCCACATCCAACAACAGTAGAAAAGCCGGCAGGCTCTCCATACAATAGGTGTAAAAATAGTCCTTATGTACTATATTGATAGCACACAGCCAATTTGGAAAACTCAACAATTATTTGTGGCTTTTTCCGAACCACATGAGGGACTGTTATTTCAAAACAAGGAATCGCTTCTTGGCTAGTCAAGTGTATTCAGTCCGGCTGTGCCAAAGCCTAAAGACAGCTCCCAACACCCCCAAGACACATTCTGCTTGAAAAAAAGCAGCTTCAATGGCTTTTTTTTAGGCAACATTCAATTGCTGACATTTGTAAAGCTGCTACTTGGTCCCCACCGCACACTTTTGCTAAACACTATTGTTTGGACGTTTCAGCAAAACGGCAGGCCCAGGTGGGACAAGCTGTCTCGCATACACTTTTCCAATGTTCTGCAACATCCTCTGGCTAGCCAAAACCTTACAGAGTAAACTGCTTTCTATTCTATTCACAGAATATTTATCTACAGCTACACATGCTACAAACGTAATGTGCTACTTACCCTGTAGACATCTGTTCATGGCATGTAGTGCTGTAGATTCACATACCCCACCCTCCTCCCCAGACATCCTTGGTTGTTGCAAATACCATATTTTTTCAGTTACTTTTTTCTTTCTTACTGCATGAACATCTTCATACTTCACTTTGCTCTCTATCCTACACTTCCTGAGTGGGAAAAAAAAATCTAACTATGGAGTTGATGTTCATGCTCAAGACTCCTTAAGGAAGGAGTCACTAAACCTCGTGTCTCAAAAGCCTCCTTCTTACAAAAAGTAGTTCTACACGTCCGAGCCCAACACTAGAGGGCAGGAGTATGCACAGTATGTGTAGATACAGCTACACATGCCACGAACAGACGGCAATGGAGGGGGTTCCACAGAAGGTTGCGGTATCTCGGGCAAAGCTGCTCCAGACCCAGCACTATATCCATGGGGGCAGACTGGCGCTTAAGGTGAGCCCGCTGGTAGGAATCCATTAGGGTCACTCCAGAAGTCATGGGGCCCAAAGGTGCTCCAAAGGGGTCGGGCTGCCAAAATATGAGGCTCCAGGAAACTCCAGAAGGCGCGGAGCGGTTTCAGGCACAGGCTCGGAGGTGAAAGCGAGGCCTCGAACGGTGTCGTCGTTCACACCTCTCGTCCGAGGACTTTGGCTGGCGCTATGAAGTTGAAGAGATCTTCAATGTCTTACGTTTGTGGGACTCACCCACGCCTTGGAATGGGACGACTGTCGTTGGGAGGGCCTCCTTGAGCAGTCCTGGGACATTCCAATGCGACCGGGATCGTGAGCAGCATGGAGTTGTCCGACGTCAGGCGGCAAGTAGATTCAAAGAGCGTTCCAGCAGCACCTTTGGATTCATGGTGCGGCAGTTTTCGCAGGTCTTGGAGTCGTGGTTCCACTCAAGCACCACAGACAAACAAAGTGTGGGTCTGTCGCCGACATCTGCCTGGGACAGGCACCACTTTGTTTGAAACCGCGAAACACGTGTTAGCTCTTGCAGGACTGGTTTGTGATTAGAATTTGTTGGACTTGATATCTGAAGTTTAGGCAGTTTTCTTTATTAACAAACAACTGGATGGAATTTGAGACATTTAAATATATGAAATTGGACTTTGTAACTCAGTATCATGACTGTTATTGAGCCTCAATATATCTGAAACTTGTTGTGATAACATTTTAGATTATAATATGTAATACTTTGAATATCAGTAAATTGATCTAATCATCATAATAGTAATTGTTTTTTCCTTTTTGACTTTTTCTACTACCCACATCCCTTAAGTATATTATTGTAAAGTGTATACCAGGCGAATAACTGGTAGTGTGAGTTGAGTGCGCAGGGCCGTTTAGCTTTGGTTATCCGTACACTTGTTAGGGTGATAGACATCGTGCAGGTCACTACCAGCGTGGACAAAGCCGACCCGGAGCCGAATGACGCTACCTACCTGCAAGCCGAGGTACTGCTCAAGAGGTTCCAGGTCCAGTCTAAGCTCTGGGGATAATTCTAAGGTAAGGAATCTGCGGCTAGAAGTAGATCAGATACGCATTATTTCCAGGTAAGTCACAGAAGATGTGTGGGTCACAGATGTCTGTTTTCCCACCTGAAGTTGGTGAGTAGGTCCAAACCTGCACTTGCCAGAGGACCTCCGGAAATCTAACTGGGCAGAATGTAAGGATGGACCTGTAAAAACATATTAGAGCTACACAAGATAAGAAACTAAGTGATTAGGAAAAGTTACTTGTCTTTGATATGTTCTCTTTTATGGATACTTTATCTTCCCACAGAAGCCTCATTTGAAAAGTTTCCACACTGGATTTTTTTTTTTTTTAATGCAGTACTACCAATTGCCACTTACTTCAGCTCCTCTCCCTCCTAACAGGAGAGGATGAAATTCAAAGAACAGAAAACAATAATCATCAGGGAGAGAATGTGGCGTAACAGTCAGAGCTGCCGACTTCAGAGCTGGGGATCAGCTCAACATCCTGTGATTCTGGGCAAATCACTTAATCCTCCCGGGCCTATAGACAGGGCCTGGATACCCTCATGGGTGATAAGCCGTGCTCTACAAATCCGAGTATTTATTTATCAGAAGCTGGTAAATTATGAAGAATCTACATATTAGCGGGGGTAGATGCAAGGTATGCACACACTCACAATGCAAAACAGCGCTGCCCCAGCGGAATGGCCCTTATCTTCATCACATCCCACACAACATACTGGGGTCATGAACAGAAGCACTCAGATGACAAGCCCTATCAGTGGAAAGGTCCTCAATCTTCACCGCGGCCCCCACCTGACATACAGGGGTTGTGAACAGCAGCACTCAGGCAGATGGCCCGATCGGTGCAATGATCCTCAATCTTCACAGCAGCTTCCAAAATCTTACACTCTACTTCAGGGATCCACACAACAGAATTCCCTTGGACCTCGCACCCTCAATGAGCTCTTCAACTCTTCTGGTCCCGGCAGGCAGGCCGATGCTAGTGTTCCAGGATGAGTGGTCTTGATTCTCATGCCTGATGCTCCCTCACCTAGTAGGGAAACTAGCATCCTAGAATAGTTTTGAAGTGCACAAGAGAGCCTGGCTCTCCTTTCCTCTAGTGTGTATGTCCCACCCAGCTATCCAGAGTGCAGGTAATTCACAAATCTGCCTGGGATAGCTCCTCTACCTTCTACAAGGTCCTGGACTTCCAATATGGAGCACACAGGACTCCATGTACTGACTATACACAGGCACATATACATTACATCATGTACATGCACGCTGCACAGACTGCATACTAACATGATGTACACCACGGATGACTTAGTTACACAGCAGCTGAAGTTTACATGAGTGGGCCAGTAGGCCTCATTCCAGTGATACTGATAAAAAGGCTTGTTCATGCTAATGATCCCAGTCTCACACACAAAAAAAAAAACAATTAAAAAGAACCCGTATGCTGCCACCACCACGCCTGTGTTACTTAACTCTGGACAAGGGTAGTTGCCATTTACCACTAGCAGGATAGATGGGCATAAGTCATAGCACATATGCATAAAACGTGCTCCCTCATGACGAAAAAAATCGCTACAAAGATCCCGCTATCACTGCAGCTGGGCCATTCAGGGCAGAGGTGCATGTCCATTATAATGCAGGGGTATTTTCCATGCCAACAGTACCTATAGTCATTCCTTGTATAGGCAAGTGCATATAACTCTCTTTCAGACATTAAAACCTGTAGTAGCGTGATACAGGGCCAGAACCTATCATCTATGGAGTTCCACAATGCTTCCAAATCATACATGGTCCTCGGGACAGTAGAGAGACCTCAAGGCATCCTCACTTCACTCCACCTCTCTCCTCCCCAAGGAAGCAGCTCTGTTTATCGAGTGCAGGTTTCACCATAAGCCTCCACAGGAGACAACCTCTACTACTCAGCCCAGCGTTCTTGGTTTTCCCTGGAAGATCCTGACCTCCCCAAGGTGAGCTAGCACTCTCAAAGGGTTCCTGCTGCTGGCTTTGCGAAATGTTCTCTGACTGACTGTGTATGGGGGGGGGGGGAGATAGAGCAATTCTAGCCGGGGGCTCACTACGCAGGCACTCACAGGAACACACTTGTCACACTCCCT
Organism: Calotriton arnoldi; assembly: GCA_963921515.1. NCBI lineage: Eukaryota > Metazoa > Chordata > Amphibia > Caudata > Salamandridae > Calotriton > Calotriton arnoldi. The sequence goes on from CAWUFW010000537.1 coordinate 3,739,932, forward strand.
CTTGTTCTTTACCAATGGGTTCATCCCAGGGGATGAGTTAAGAAGTATAAAGATTCAGCCGTTACCAGGAGCACCAGTGGATCACCACTGTCTCCCGCTAACTGAGACCCAGATCAAAATGTAAAAGAAAAAAATACTTTAAGTAAACGGAAGAACAATTCAGCACTCAGGCAGCCAGTTAACAGTTTAAACAAACGAAAGAAAAACACCAGTGTATATGGAAGACAACTTTGTTGTAAAAAAGCAAATAATTTAACAGTAAATTATAGGACTAATACAGGAAACTGAAATATTGGAACAATGCATCTATGGTAATATAACAGACAGATTATAAATAGGGAAAGAACATTCAGAAACATCTGGGAAATGGAGCAGACTGTGTACGAAACATCTGAATGACTGGTATAACCGTACTTGTGAAGGAAAATATTCAATTCAAAATGGAAATGGTGCTATAAATTTGGTGTATTACTTTGTATTTTATGTTGATGTAGTTACAGTTGCGTTTACAGAATAAGTAAGAACTGTTAGCAAGACATAAAAGGATCAGTATACTTATTTTGTTTCAATAGAGTTACACCAAGAGAATTTAATCATGGAGCAGTAATACAGAATATTTTGTAGATCTTATTAGATAACAAAAGGGCAATACCTGAAGGAGGTTACTCCTGTTAAACGTATTCGAAATTATCATTAGCTGATTTTGATTAACAACGTACTTCAATATGATGTAAAGCACAAGTTACTAACTTGTGTAACGATATATCTGTAAGAGACAGTAGTTAGTGACAGATTCCTTACCTTAGAATATCCCCAGGCGTCAGGCTGGATCCGGAAAGTTTTTGCGTAGCAGCACTCTTGCGCGTCGGTAGGCGGCGTCGTGCGGCTCCGCGTCCGTCGTCCGGGCGCCGTGATCGCCGGGATGACGTCGCGGGCAGTACTTAGACGCCGCCCCTGCGCGCTGACGTCAGTTCTGTACACGACTTTCCGCGCCAGGAACGCAGAGCCATGCAAGAAGCTGACATAGGTGTCTGAAAAATACTAGGGCCCTGAAAGGGATGTCCTTAACCCTAGAAATCAGTTCGCAGAACGGGGAGGATGGGTGGGGCGGTAGGAATCTGTCACTAACTACTGTCTCTTACAGATATATCGTTACACAAGTTAGTAACTTGTGCATCTGAAAGAGACACGTTAGTGACAGATTCCTTACCTTAGAATAGATACCCCAGCAATACCAACCCCGGTGGTGGGTCTGCGAACAAAGATCAGACAAGGAAGTCCTGGAGGACAGAACGGCCAAAGAAGCCGTCCCTCCGGACCCGACTGTCAAGGCAGTAATGCTTTGTAAACGTGTGCAGCGAGGCCCACGTAGCTGCCTGACAAATAACCGGCAGCGGAACACCGCGGCCCAAAGCCGTGGTAGCAGCCGTTGCCCTGGTGGAATGGGCCCGCAGGCCAACAGGAGGCTCCTTCTTAGCCAAAGAATAGCAGGTCTTGATGCACAAGGTAACCCAGCGGGAGATGGTCCTCTTGTGCACCGCCCAACCTTTTTTGGCGCCCACGTAGCCAACAAAGAGCTGGTCATCCACCCGGAAGTGTTTTGTGCGGTCAATATAGAAGGAGAGCGCACGTTTTGGGTCCAGACGGTGGAGCCTCTCTTCCTCTCTGGAAGGAGGCGGAAAGAAGGTGGGCAAAGTGATGGTCTGCCCAATATGGAAAGCAGTAACCACCTTTGGCAAGAAGGACGGGCGCGTCCGAAGAACAACCTTGTCCGGATGAACAGACAGAAAGGGAGGTTTGCAAGATAGAGCCTGGAGCTCACTCACCCGCCGAGCGGAGGTGATGGCCACCAGAAAGGCTGTCTTCAAAGTAAGAAGACGAAGAGGACAGTTATGTAGAGGCTCAAAGGGAGCGCACATTAAAAAGGTAAGAACCAAGTTCAAGTCCCACTGAGGCATCACAAACGGAACAGGAGGGAAGAGGTGAGTAATGCCTTTAAGAACCTGTTAACAACAGGGGACTTGAAAAGGGAGGGCTGATCAGGAAGCCTGAGGAAGGCCGAGATAGCACAAAGATAACCCTTGATGGTACCCAGGGCAGAACCCTGTTGGGCCAGAGAAAGAAGGAACAGAAGGACCTCAGAAAGAGGGGCAGAGAGGGGATTCACAGCCTTTGCTGTGCACCATGCCACAAATTTGTTCCACCTGCAGGCGTATACCACCTTAGTGGAGGGACGCCTGGCTGCCAGAATCACATCACAAACTTCGGGAGGCAAGTCGAAAGGAATCAACTGCCGCCGCTCAATCTCCATGCAAGCAGGTGTAGACTGGACAGGTTCGGTGGAGGACCGTCCCCTGCTGCTGCGACAGAAGATCCTCCCGAAGAGGCAGACGGATCGGGGATCTACGCTCATATTGAGTAGCTCGGGATACCAAACTCTTCGAGCCCAGTCCGGAGCCACAAGAATGACTTGGGCCCGGTCGTGCCGAATCTTCTTCAACACTCTGGGTAGAAGTGGTATAGGCGGAAAGGCGTACAACAGACCGCAACTCCACTCATGACGAAAAGCGTCTCCGAGCGAGTGCCGCCTTGGAAATTCCAACGCGCAGAACTGATGACATTGCGCGTTCTCTTCGGGTGGCAAATAGATCTAACCAAGGCTCTCCCCATTGTAGAAAGAGTCCTTGCGCCACTTCCGAGTGAAGACGCCATTCGTGATCCATCATGCACCTGCGGCTGAGTTCGTCCGCCCTGGCGTTCAGGGAACCTGCCAGGTGTTGAACCATCAGGAACATGCCCTGATGTTCCAGCCATGTCCAGAGGCGCAGAGCCTCCTGGACAAAGGGTCCAAGACCCCACCCCGCCCTGTTTGTTGCAGTACCACATGGCGGTGGTGTTGTCTGTGAACACCTGCACTACCTTCCCTTTGACAGAGGGAAGGAATGCCTTGAGTGCAAGTCGGATCGCCCGGAGCTCCAGAAGGTTGATATGGAGCCGGGACTCCGCCGGAGACCAGAGGCCTCTGATCTCCGCCTCTCCCATGTGACCGCCCCATCCCAGAAGGGACGCGTCCGTTACAACTGTGTGCTCTGGCTGGGGAAGGAGAGGGATCTGCCCATGACCCATTGCCGGTTCGAGAGCCACCACTGCAACTATCTTGCAGTCCCCTCCGAGATCTGGACGTGATCGGACAGGTTGCCCTGGTGCTGCGCCCACTGGAACTTCAGGTCCCACTGCAGAGCCCGCATATGCCATCTGGCATGATTGACCAGCAGGATGCAGGAGGCCATGAGGCCCAGCAGCCTCAGGGTCATCCGTACCGAAACCCAGGATAAAGGCTGAAAGATCGGAATCATAGCCTGAATATCCCGGACTCGCCGTTCGGGAGGATAGGCCCGAAACTGCGTCGTGTCCAGAACCGCTCCGATGAAAAGGAGCTGTGGAGAAGGAATCAGATGCGACTTCGGCACATTGATGGAGAACCCCAGCGAGTGCAGGAGTTCGGCCGTAGTCTGGAGGTGGGAGACGACTGCCTGGGACGAGCCCGCCTTCAGCAGCCAGTCGTCGAGGTAGGGGAAGACTGAAACCCCTGCCCGGCGCAGATGAGCTGCGACCACCGCCATCACTTTCGTGAACACCCGAGGGGCACTTGTAAGGCCAAAGGGGAGCACGGTGAACTGAAAATGCTCGGGGCCTACCGTGAACCGAAGGTAATGCCGGTGGGCCGGCAGGACGGGGATGTGGAAATATGCGTCCTGCAAGTCCAACGCTACCAACCAGTCTCCAGGGTCGAGGGCAGTCAAGACCTGAGCTAGGGTGAGCATCTTGAACTTCTCCTTCCGGAGGAAGCGATTGACGTTCCGGAGGTCCAAGATAGGACGCATGTCCTCCTTGTCCTTTTTGGGCACCAGAAAGTAGTGGGAGTAGCAACCACGCCCTACTTCTGGGGTCGGAACACGCTCGATGGCCCTCTTGGTCAAGAGGGCCGTGACTTCCTTCTGTAGAAGCACCAAGTGATCCCCTGACATGCGGTGGAATTGAGGTGGCATGGCTGGGGGTGGTCTCGAAGGGGAGGGAGTAGCCCCTTCGGACAATGTCCAAGACCCACCTGTCCGAGGTGATGGTACGCCAGTGGGGAAGGTGATGGCGGACCCTGCCCCCTACTGGCGTGCTGTGCACCTGAAAGGAGGGACTAGGAGGGCTTGGAGGCCGCGGACGGGTTGGAGGTGGTGGCCTGACCCGCACGCTGGTTGCCCGATCCGCCACAGCGGAATCCACGTCCTCGGCCACGCGAAGACGCCTGCTGCGCGGGCCGGTGGCTGGGCTGCTGACGTGAAGGGGCGCCCTACCGTGGCCACGATAGGGGCGAAAAGCAGAAGTCAGCGGAGGGCGTGTAGCAGAAAGGCCCAGGGACTTGGCAGTAGCCCGTGAGTCCTTAAAGCGCTCCAACGCATGGTCTGCTTTGGACCCAAAAGACCGACTCCATCAAAGGGCATGTCCATGAGAGTATTCTGGACATCCCCTGAAAACCAGTGGTTCTCAGCCAGGCGTGGCGTCTGAGCGCCACCGTCGTTGCAATAGACCTGCCCAGCGAGTCGGCGGTGTCAAGGCCACAACGTATTGTGTATTTAGCCGCATCCCTTCCTTCCGCAATGGCGCGGGAAAGCAGTGTCTGGACCTCCTCAGGACACTGGGGCAAAACATCCGCCACCGAATCCCACAGGGAGTGGGTATATCGGCCCAAAAGACAAGCGGTGTTAACGGACCGCAAGCCAGCACTGGAGGAAGAAAAACCTTTCTTCCCAAACTGATCCAGGCGTTTGGATTCCCTATCCGGAGGAGCGGTAGGGAAGGCGGTTTGGGAAGCGGAGGCTTGGACAACCAAGCTCTCAGGAGTGGGGTGGACAGAGAGAAACAGGGGTCGCCCGGAGCTGGGCGATGGCGTCGTGACACGTTCCGATCCACAGGAGCCCCTGTGTTGGGCTTGGACCAGGCGCCCAAAGAACGTCAGTGAGGGCGTCGTTAAACGGCAGCACAGTCTCCGCAGAGGAGGCTGCCGGCTGAAGCACCTCTGTCAAGATGTTAGGCTTGACCGTTAAAGTAGGAAGTTGGAGACGTAAGGCCCCAGCTGCCCTACGCAACACCGTACCAAAATTGGCTCCCTCCTCCGTAGCCACGGGAGGAGACAGCATGTCAGGGGAAGTATCCAGACCACTGGCCTCCCCTAGACTCTCTGTCCAGTCCTCATCATACTGACAGTGTCGTGTCAGAGGGTCATCAGACCCCTCCCAGTCCAACTGGTCCTCCTCTGGTTCAAAATAAGGAGGAGGAGGGACAGTTGGGACCCAAGGTCCCATCGGCGCCGGAGCCGGCGTCCGCCGGTCCCGGATCCATGTCCGGAGCCGGAAGGAACTGGGGACGACGCCGCCCGGAGCCCAGGGCGGCGCCGAGACGGCACCGGAGACATCGGCGCCGGCAGAGGTGTCGTTAGGTCGACCGGCGTCGATGGGGGTTGTGGAGCCGGGATCGAGTCCGGGGCCGAAGCCGGAGCCGGGATCGAGGCTGGAGGCACGGGCGACGCCGGGGCCGGAGCTGCCGGCGACGCCGGAGCAACCCCATCAGGGCCCGCGGGGCCCGAAGGCGCACCGGAGGGGCCTGAAGGCCCGAAGAGGCGGGCCATGGCCGACAGGAATTCCTGCACTTTGGCCGGATCCGCCCCCGAACCCGGGAAGGGCGGGTATGGCGGGGGCGACTCCACAGGCATGTCCGGGGCCGCGGGGACGGTGCCGGGAGGGGCCTCAGCCGAGTCGCGAGACCGGCGAGGCGAAGTCCTAGAGCGATGATGCTTTTGGACTTTTTGTGTTTCGACTTACCGGACGAAGAAGACTTCGACGCCGACGACCGGTGTGGACTCCGCGATCGACCCCTGGACCTATCACGCGACCGGGGCTTCCGCGGAGCCGAATGCCGGGCCTCGAGGAGCTTTCGAGACCGCTCTCGCAAAGCTTTCGGGTGGAGGGCCTGGCAGTCGGTACAAGACTCCGTGTCGTGGCCTCGGCCGAGGCAGAAGAGACACTCCCAATGCGGGTCGGTGACGGACATCATCCGCGCACAGGCGCCGCATCGCTTGAAGCCGGGCATCCCTACGACACCTTGAAAGATGAAAAAACAGTGAAAAAATTCACCAAAAAGTATGGTCAAAAAATGACCAGGGCACTGCTCTTCCCGGATCTGCGCTTGCTGGCGCGGAAAAAGAAGAACTGACGTCAGCGCGCAGGGGCGGCGTCTAAGTACTGCCCGCGACGTCATCCCGGCGATCACGACGCCGACGACGGACGCGGAGCCGCACGACGCCGCCTACCGACGCGCAAGGGTACTGCTACGCAAAAACTTTCCGGATCCAGCCTGACGCCTGGGGATATTCTAAGGTAAGGAATCTGTCACTAACGTGTCTCTTTCAGATGTAATAATTAAAGTGAATCACAACCTTGACAATAGTTGAGACGAGAAGAGACGTGCCCTTTTAGTTATTTAAATGGGATCTGCATTTTCCTTTTCAGTGCCAGTTGTTTTACTCTTAAGAAGTTACTATTGGTTCAAGTCCCATACTGTTGGAATAAACAGTATGGGAGGCAAGCAGTATTTTGCAGATCCTTCCGGAAGGATAATCAGTAATTATCGCTGTTCTCAAGTTCAAAAGAAGGTGGACAATAGAGGTACATTTCCCTAGGTATGCATAGTTCAGAATATCATAGCCTCTCCTTTTGTGCATGTCTGGTGCAAAGAGATCCCATACCAATATAGAGAAAAAATGGGCAATGGGAGAGGAGGCCTGGGTAAATGTCAATACAAAATAAATAAGTGTGACCCATTAAAAACAGAGGAAAGGACAGCAAGCCATAAACAAGTGACTAGGTGTGACATTTTCACCAGTACTCTTCCTCCCTAAGATAATCTAAATGTACCGCTGGATTGCTGAAGTCAAACAAATGTAAGGTGCCAGACAGTGAGCTCAGGTACTCACTATTTCCTAGATGTGACCTCCACTCCAGAACATTACTTACTCTCCTGCGGTCAGACTCCACCATAGGAAACCATCTGAGGCCTTAGTGTTGCGCACATGCACGCCATCAGGGTTGTCCTCAGTCTAGACAGCCAACATTCACACCTGCTTCATACCATAATTCTGGCATAGACCACAATCTGCAATTGACCTCTCTGACCGGGCTTGAGGCAACTCCTTCACCTGGAGTGAGTGTGCGTCTGTCTGTGTGAGTGAGATTTAGGGGCAGATGCTAGACATGCAGCGGCATGAGGGGCTGGTGCAAACAAAATCTCTCCTACAACCGTCTACACACATCTCCTCACCATGGCAGTATGCACATAATTACTGGTCATTCATGTTGCTGAAAATCGTGATTTTACTTGCTGACCAGTAGTGTGAAAAAATCTCTTAAGCAATGAGAACGGTCAACATATGTTTCCGTAGATAACATTTTCAACATTTCTACAGCTCTACGAACTCTAACATAGTAAAAGCTATGGGCGGGTTCTAAAATTAAGGAAGACTGACACAGATGATAGATGGTGGAGCTGTAACTGAAAGGTCGTAACTGTTTCTTGAAGTTCTTAAGATGATTATATATTGAAGATGCTAAAAAATTAAAGTAGCAGAGACCAGAAAGAAAAAAAGAATGGTCTCCGGGTGTATACGAACTTTGAGAACAGACAACAGCCCAGTCTACTGGAAGCAGACTAATTTACTTTCAGCATTGTGTGTGGATTACAAATATTTGTCATCCAGTCTAGATGGCTTTACAAAAAGAAAAAACGTTTTAAGTGCAGTGGCTTCGCTTCTTCACTGAAGATGCAAGTGGATAGAATAAAAATGTCACAAGTAAAAGCAAGCCTAGTATGTTTGGGAAAATGGCAATTTTCACTACTTTTTGTTTATGAAATAAAAGCTACTGAACAGCCTAATTTCAAAAGAAACAAAAGGACAAACCATGAAAGCAATGGAACCATAATGGAAGGAGTAATGTTGATGCCCAACATACACGTGATGCCTTTAGATAAAGCTGAAGATTTCTGTGAAAGTTAATTTCCTAGCTAGATTCTAAGAAACAGGATTCCATAATACAGTTAGTGAAGAGGCACCATTGTGTGTTGATCACTGGAGCAGTCTATGACAGCCTATAGAAATAATCGGACCTAAAATGGATGAGGAAGATCAATTGTATATCAAAGACCAGGAATATTGGTTGACCACAGAAACAATCATCATGTATTTGATGTTAAGCAACCTACCTGCTACTGGGCTGAAAAACAAGGGCAAAAATAATTCACTGAATGTGCAGTATCCATAATTTACGAAGCAATATATTGTGAAGTAAAATGTCTGACGCATTAGCAAATAACTCCATTATCATGCCTGAAAGAAATGGCAAAGCTTAACACTAATGACATTTATTTGCATTTTGCGAAAAGCCCCTCTAAAATCATATACTTACTCGTCGTCTGGAGTGAGCTGTACTGGTTCATTTGTGAACTGAGCATCAAAGTTGTCCAATCCAAATTCTCCACAGATATTAGGTTTAAAAGGTGGAACAATCTGCTTTTGCTCCATCTAAAAGAAATGTTTTCCAAGGAAAAAAAGTCACCTCTAGCATATAAGTAAAAACATTTTTTTAGAAAAAGCAAATAAATCGTGGAATCACTTATAAGTATTCCATGAAGTTTATGGTACGGTCCCCGAATAGCTAACATGCAAACATATTACAGTCTGGAAGTATTATGCAGAGTAATGAATATTTTAACATTATTAATACAGGTCTATATCTTGCAGAACAGACGTTGATCAACTATTCTCCAGCAAAAACAGATACAAGTACTCAATAATAAATTTCACAGGTGCACTGAATGGTTACATAATTGGTATAATGGCCCAGTAATTGTTTCTAGAAATCCTGGATCAACAGCTAGCTCATAACTACTATTCAGTTTGTGACAATGTGCAAAAAATAAAAAAGATTCTTGTCCATCTTTGTAGTTCTCCAACATAGATAACTTTTATATAATTCCTAGGCTTCATAAAGTGTACCTCACCATAATCCATGCTTGCTTTCAAATTTCAGTTTCACTTTGGGAACCACTTTGCTTTGTAACTCTAACCCACTGAGTGGATGGGTGTTTCAACCCTAGACAAAATCGTCATCTCAGATTCTTTCATGCAGGCGGTTGCACCTACATTCACTCTGCTTATGAAGGAGGTTGGGATGGTCGTATGTGAATCTGACCAATACATCAGAGCTAGAGAGCTTTAGGCAACATTTTTCTCCAGCACTATGTTTCAAATACCACATGGTTATTTAGCAAAGAATTTAAGTGGTCACCAAAGAGGTGGGAGTGAAGCAGCTTACAAATACAAAAATAATCGTGAGAACACTACCTCATTGTGGTTTCTGCCCTGACAGACCACCAAGCGTCAGTGCTTTGTGAAGGTGGGCATCAACATCTACGTTTCTGTTTTAGTGGTCTTGAAGCAATGTCTGGAGTAGAAACAGGGTAGGCACTATTCTGCCTCCGGTCGAATCTACCATCCTGAGGGCTGACATTTTCAGTTTGTTTTCATTTCATAGTACTTGATGCATGCAACATAATACGCTTTAATGGTCTGCTGTCAAGTGCTTTATTGTTGCATTCAAGCTGGATCAACAGCTGATCTGTCATTCTGATGTCTATTGTTCTTGCGTAGAACACTTCTCACATTCACGCATCTGAAAAGTCTTTCTGTCTAAGAAAAAGCTCATTATTGGAGGACTATAAACAAGGATACTCCTGATATGCAATTAGGATCATATTTGGTAAAGGTTCTGGTGAGTTCTGATCCTCATATCTCTTAAAATCCTGGAAAAGGTTTAAATGCTATAAAAACTCACAACCTGTTAACCCTGACACATGAGATTATAATCAGGAAGATCATCTTTCACAACACTGTTGAACTTAAGCTACCCGGTGTGCCAGCATTTTAAATGAAGGCAGACCCTAATTCGAAGAAGGTATCAAATGTAGCTTGAGAAGAAAATACTGCCGGTTTCAGGGTTTGACCGGTTCATCCAGTCATTCACTTAGGGTTGGTTAAGTGGTAAGATTTTATCTCGAGAGGTCCTTTGCCATGAGAACTCATCATGACCATTTCTGTCAAGCACCCATGTCAAATAGTTTCTGTGAGTGTGATGCATCAAAAATTAACATAAGCAACTTGCAATTCTAGGGAATAGAGGATTTCACCTGGCCCAAGCCCCACACCTGCAGCTATTTTAAAAGTATAGTCAGTGTTATTACCTTAGGAGGACCATTTTAATGAGACAGCCATCTTTCTACAAAGCACACTTTTACTGGCTTGATATAAGTGAAATAGAAAAAGCAACTGTTCTATTTCCTATAGAGGGCTTGGGCAAATGCTGCTGAAACAGCATCAGAATATGATGCCTTATTTGCATAGGGGGCCATGGAACACCCATCATCTCTCTTGCAAAAGTGATCAAAGAAGATCAAATAACATGTAAGAAATATACTGTACTCTATCTTGTTCCACCTTTATTTTTTGGAACTGCACTTCAACATAATCTTTCTTGCTATTTTTAACTTTGAGGTATTTGAACGTGTATTCTTTGATTTATTTGCATTATCTGCTGAATAACTATTACCAGTATTTTTCGGTGAAGGTTGTTCTTTGAAATATCTAGTACCATCATTATTGACTTGAATAATTCCTTTTTACATTATGTTGGTTCAAGTCCTGAAAAGACTGTTCTTGTCTAGATAGGGTCTTCATTTTAGCAACAGTGCATGCGCCTGCAAGGCGTCCACATTTAGCTCGCTCTTGGACCCTTGTCCTCAAAAGATCCTGCAATCTGTTGCCAAGACCATAGCCAGCCATTCAACTACTATTTTCAATGAAATGTTCAGTCAAGGATATTTCCCTAAAGTCTGGAAAGTAGCTTCCATCTTACCTTTGCTAAAAAAAAAAACGTATCTTAATCCACTGGACCCAAGCAACTACAGGCCTATATCCTGCCTTCCCTTTCCATCCAAGATTGTGGAGAATGCACTTAAGAAAGAACTCCCTTTCTTTCTAGAAGCTAATAAATTGTTGGATCACACACAATATGGTTTCAGGAGCCAACACAGCACAGAGTCTGCTTTGATAACAGCATCAGAAGAACTGAGAGCTATCCTGGATGGGGGTAAACCTGCGCCACTGATTTTGTAAGACCTCTCGACCACATTCGATGCGGTCGATAACAAGTACTGATCAACCGTATCGATTCTCTGGGAATCAGAGGCTCAGCTCTCGCGCTGCTTAAATCTTTTCTATCCGAGGGAGAGAGCTATCTGTATCTATGGATAATTACTCTTCCAGTCAATTCTCTCTTCCTTGTAGGGTACCCCAGGGCTCTTCACTGAGCCCTACCCGTTACAACTTATATGTTACACCCCTAGCCAATCTTATCAAATCATTTGGGGTTTCAGTTATTAGCTATGCAGATGACACCCAGATTGTGGTCTTCTTGGTCGAAAACCAGCAGGAATCAGCTGACAAATTGCGCAGCTGTAAGCAACAGATTAGTTTCCGAATGACCAATAATGGTTTAAAAATTAAAAACTTTGGCAAAACTGAAGTATTGATTCTAGGTAACAATACCTCCTTTTGGTTTCCAGACTGGTGGCCATCAGACATGGGGAACTTACCTGTTCCTGTCGCCAAAGTAAATAAAATTGGAGCTAGTATTTGATGATCATTTGATAAGCAAAAAATGCAGTGACCTCCTCGTCCTTCTTTACCTTACAGATTCTGAGAAAGGTTTTCCCTTTTATTTCGTTAGAATGAGGAAATTAGTGGTCACTGCCCTCATCCTCTCAAAGTTGGGACTACAACGCCAGTACATTAATTTGCAGAAGCGTCTACTTAATAAGTTACAGATTCTGCAGAATGCTGCAGCATGGCTGTTGGTAGGGATTCCTAAGCATCAATTTGCCTCTCAGGCCCTAGTCCAACTTCATAGGCTACCTGTACGCAAGCGCATAGATTTTAAGACATTATGCATTGCTTTTAAAGCCCTGCATCACATTTGTCCGGTATGTTCCATCCATATCTCTAAAATCTTCATCAGCTGACAATTTGGTTGTCCCCAAATTTAAGGGAGCCCACTGGGGCTGCAGAAGCTTGGTCTATGGAACCACTAAGCGGTGGAATGCTCTGCCTTTACATTTGAAGATCTGTGCTTCCCGGTCTTCTTTCAGGATAAAACTCAAAACCTGGCTTTTTAATTTTTAGATCAGTTTTCTTTGCTATCTTTTCTCTCCCTTCTGCTGAACTGGCTAGCGCCATGATTCCCTTGAGCAAATGTGCGCTTTATAAAACTTATTTTTATTTCACTTCACATGTCAGTATCGGTATCTTTTAATCTTGCATGTGTACCATTCCTTTACTTGGCAAGTAACATCTGCCCTTGCATACCTTACTGTACAGTTATACTATCACTTTTCTGCAAGGCAAAAGTCATCTTCGTTGTACATACAATTAATGTGATTAATAAAAGTTCTTTTTTTTTTTTTTAAACAGTTCTAGCTATGCTTTAAAGAAGGTAATGTGTTTCCATTAAAGTGAATGTGAAACGTAGGATTCTCAATGTGCGTGTCACTGGTTATAAAGTAGTGTCTGTATGAATTAACAGTCATCTTTTTAAATCACTTCACTTAGTGCCTATCAGTGCTACAGCCCATTTTACTTGAACTATATTATAACGTCTATTGACCTCAATGAGAAGGACTTTCTTTTCTGTAGGGTTCATTATTTCTGAATTCTCGTTGGTTGATGGTTAATAACACTTTAAGTAACTTACACTGGAACAATTAGTTCTAATAACTTAGAAGCAAATGTTTCTTTGCGAGATTTACTTCTTTGCAATTACTTTTTTACATGTCGCTGTAACATTTTAGAACGCAAGTCGTAACAAATATATAAAGAAATAGCAAGGCGTAACTTGACGTCTACCGGGGAGAAAGTCCAACTCAGTGCACATTTTGCTCATGAGCGGGTGTATTCTATTCTGATCTGTATTTTGGCCTTTGTAGAAGACCGCAAACACAGCAGGTTAGGAGTCTGTTCCCAATCTTTAGATGGCAACTAGTTTCTCTTTTCAGTGAAGAAGTTACTTACCTTCAGTAATGCGCTTTCTGGTGACTATCTAGCTGCAGATTTCCCACCTTCTGAATATTTCCCAGGCATCAGGCTTAATCTGGAAACTTTTTCAGACTTCCTCTGAGTGCCGAAATTGGAACCGTGTGGCTCTGCACTGATGCCGTTCCACTCCGGAAGTGACGTGCAGAGCTTATGAAGGTGCCACTCCAGCATGCTGACGTCAGATGCTTTTGAGACTGTCCGCCCTTCCAGACGTAGAGCCTCATAAGCAAATTGAAATATCCATGTGAAGATTCCGTGACTTGGGATTTTATTAAGAGGTAGAATCACAGCACGGGGAGGATAGGCGAGTCGGTGAGGAATCTGCAGGTATAGTTGTTACCAGAAAGAGCGTTATGGAATGTAAGTAACTTGATCTTCTAATAGAGACTTCTAGCTGCAGACTCCTCACCTTTTTAATAGATACCAAAGCAGTATGTAAGGAAAGTGGGCTGTGGATGTACTCAAACCAGAAATTCCTGTAGGACCGAGCAGCGAACTTGACTGTCCAGACAATAGTGCTTTGTAAACGCCGAAATTTGTTTCCGTGAAAGAAGAACTTAAGAAATTGTACTGGCTCCCGGTAAAACAAAGAACTCGCTTTAAGGCATTATGTACCGTTTTTAAGGCCATCAATGGAGCTGGTCCCGAGTTCCTTAGGCGCAAATTCCAATGGTATGTCCCTGGAAGAATGCTACGGTCTACTGGAGCCAAACAAGTGCAAGTCCCCACATTTAAAAAAGTCAATTGGGGAGGCAGGAGTTTCATTATCTGTGCCTCTAGAGCTTGGAACGAGCTTCCTTTTCATCTTAGGAATGCCCCGGATCTTCTCTCCTTTCGGAAGGGCTTGAAGACATGGCTCTTCTCTCAATATACACTTAATTCCCCCGGTAACCAGTACTTAGCGCCAGGACACCCCAGGGTAACCGTGCGCTCTACAAGTGCAATTAACATAACATAACATGGAGGGACACCCACTTAGCTCCCTGGCAGATGTCCAGGATAGTCACTCCACATGCTAACGCAGTGGTAGTAGCTTTGGCCTTGGTGGAATAAGCACGCAATCCTCCTGGAGGCTTCTTCTTCGCCAGTGCATTGCAGATCATAGTGCAGAGCACGATCCAGCTTGAGATGGTTCGCTAGTGCACAGCCTCGCCTTTTTTTTTCGCTCCGGCGAACCCCACATATAGCTTATCTACCCGGTGGTCTTTGATGTGCTCAATGTGGAAGCTCAGCACTCTAAGCGCTGGAGCCTCTCCTCCTTCTTAGAGGGGTGAGATGAAGCATAAAACACCGGCAGAGTGAAGGATTGACGGACGTAGAATAGAGTCCCAACCTTCGGGAGAAAGGATGAACCAATACACACCAGCTTGTCAGAGAGATGGATGGAGGATGAACACAGAAAGCCTGACGTTCACTCAAACACCGTGCTGGGGTGACGGTGACTAGGACCACAGTTTTGACGATGAGAAGCCATAAAGGACAACTGTGGAGCGGCTTGAACGGAGTACACATCAGATACACAACGACAAGACTGAGGTCCCATTGGGTAGTCACAAATAGACAGGGGAAAAGCATGTTGCATCCCTTTCAATATGCATCAAAACAGCCGATTTAAAAAAAGAGGGATGATTAGGCAATCGTAAGAAGGCCGAGAGGTTTGAAAGATAACCTCTAACTGTGCCCAGAGCAAGGCCTTGCCAGGAAAAAACAGAACAAATAATAAAATATCAGACAGTTTGTTCTGGAGGAAGCTAATCTGTTGAGTACTGCACAAAACCACAAATTTGTCTCAACGATAGGTGTATACAGTTTTTGTTAGAGGGACGCCTAGCTGCCAAAATGACATCAACCACCTCTAGAGGAAGGTCAAAGGTAATCAGCGGTCGCCGCTCAATCTCAACACATGAAGGTGGAGGTTGCGAAGGCCAAGGTGAAAAACCAGACCGTTCTGCTGTGACAGCAAATACTCCCAGTGGGGCAGCCTCATAGGAGCACAGATGCTCAAGCCCAGTCTGGAGTCACTGGGAGGACTTGGGCCCAGTCTGTCCTGATCTTCTGAGAATTTTGGAGAGGAGTGGTATCAGTGTGAAGGCATGCAGAGTCCAGAGTTCCATTTGATGTGGCAAGGGCGTCCAGGCAAGAGACACCTTGAAAACAACAATACGCAGAAGTGGTGACATTACGTGTTATCGGCTGTGGCAAAGAGATTGAGTCAAGGTTCTACCCATTTGTGGAAGAGACCTCTCACCACTTCCAGATGTAGCTGACATTCATGATACGGTAGGCGCCGACAGCTGAATTTGTCTGCCCTTGCATTTAAGGAATCCTGCCAGTTGGTTCAATTCCTTGGCGGTCCAGCCTTTTACAGAGGTGCAAGGCCTCCTGGCACAGGATCCGGGAGTCCACCCCACCCAGTTTGTTACAGTATCACATAGTGCAGTCTGTGAGCTCCTGTAGCAACCTCCCCTTGATGAAGGGCAGGAAGGCTTTCAGGGACAAATTGATGGCCCTCAACTCCAGAAGGTTGATATCGAGTCTGGACTCACCCGTAGACCCAAAGCCTCTCATCCCCCACCTCTCCTACCCAACCCAGCATCAGTCACCACTGTCAGTTTTGGGGTGCGGAAGAGAGAAGGGTCAGTCGCCGACACAAATGCGGTCCAGTAGCCACAACTGCATATCTTCTGCAGTCTCCTCCAAGATCTGGATGTGGAAAGAGAGGTCCCCTTGATATTGGGCCCACTGGGACTTCAGATCCCGATGCAGAGCCCGCATATGCCACCTGGCGTGCTCGACCAGAAGCTGCATGAGGCTATCAGTCCCAGTAGCCTCCAAGCCAAATTCACTGAAATTAAGCACCAAGGCTAAAAGATCGGCATAAAAGCCTGAATGTTCTGGACTCTCTTACCGGGGAAAAAAGGCATGAAACCGAACCGTGTCCAGAATGGCTCAGGTGAAATGGGTCTGTTGTGACTTTGGACCATTGAGAATGAAGCCCAAAGATGGCAGGAGGGTCGCCATAGTCTGAGACTGTTGACGACTGCCTGGGGTGAGCCCGCCTTCAACAGCCAGGCATCGAGGTAGTAGAAGAGTCAGCCCTGACTGCCGAAGGTATGCTGCACCCCCACCATAACTTTTGTGAACACACGATGGGCACCGGTGAGACCAAAGGGGAGCACAGCGAACTGAAAATGCTCCTTCACCACCACAAACTACAGGCAGCTCAGCTGGACCAGCAGGACGGATTAAGGAAATCAGCATCCTACACGTCCAACGCCACTATCCAGTCCCCAGGGTGGAGGGCAGACAAAACCTAGGCGAGGGTGAGCATTTTCAACTTCTCCTTGTGGAGGGAGAAATTGAAAGGGTGCAGATCTAGGATAGGCCGAAGTCCTCCATCCTTCTTGGCCACTAGAATGTAGCGCAAAAAAAAAACCATGTGCTCCTTCTCGCGGGGACACCCGCTTGAAAGCCCTTTTGGCCAAAAAGGCTTGCACTTTCTCCTGCAAAATGTAGAGATGGTCCATAGTCAGTGGTTGGGTAGATGTTGGAAGGTGCGGCAGGGACAAGAGGGAGGGTAAGGCATAGCTTTTGCAAACAATTTGGATGGCCCACCTGTCCGATGTGATCGCTTGCCAGCCCAGAAGGAATCTGTCGATTCAGCTTCCCATCGAGTGACTGTGACCCTGTAAGGGCACACTAAAGGGGTTTTGCAGGTAGGGCTGCGGGAGCTGGTGGACTGAGCGGCACGCTGACCTTGGCCACTGGGGCGGTGGGCACCACGGCCTCCTTTGAGAAACTGCTGGGTTCCCTGTTGTAGTGGGATAGCCTGGCGATAGGGAATGCCTCTGGAGAAAGGTTGAAAGTGTTAGTGGCAAGGCTGGGTGGAAAACCTCAGAGAGCGAGTGGTGGCCCTACTCGCGCATGACAGACAAGTCCAATCAAACGTTATGTCTATAAGGGAGCACTGGACTTCGCCTGTGAATCCAGTTGAACGTAGTCACTCATGGTGACGAATGGCAACACTGGTGCCTATAGCCTGTCTGTTGGAGTCAATGGTGTTCAAGCAACAATGAACTGTGATCTTGGCCGCATCACAACCATACTGAATGGCCTGTGACAGAACAGGGTGAAGTTCTTCAGGAACACCTGGGAGGACTTGTGCCACCCAGTCCCAGAGGGCATGAGTTTAGTGGCCTAGTAAGCAGGAAGCATTAATGAACCGTCGCTTCGACTCCCTGTCAGGGGGAGTGGTAGGGAAATTGTAGGGGTTGGTTTGGCTAGTGGAGGCCTGCACCACGATGATCTCAGGGGAAGGATGCTTCGACAAGAAGGATGCGTCGACAAAAAGGCTGGATCCCTTGGAGCAGGAGTGATGGCGTCTGGCAATCTGCCAGTTAACCGGAGGGCAGGTACAAGGCTTAACCCAAGCCTCTACTATAGGATCTGTAAAGGCTTCAATAAAGTATAGAAGAGGGTAAGAAGCAGTCTGGCTAAAACGTTATTTTTTACCTCCATAAGCAGAAGGACAAAAGACCTGAGCCGCTCTACACATAATCATGGCGCAGGACACAGAGTGTTCCGTGGCTGGGCCAGGAAGGGAGAAAAGGGTTGACTATGGGGAGGTGTCTAGCCGACTAGCATCTTGCAAGTACTCATACCTATTGTCATCAGCATAGGTCTGAGCGAACTCATCACCTTAATCAGGGCTGTTGTTTGAGTCTGTGCCAAAAAGAGAATGTACAGAGTGTTATCTGCCTGTGGCAGGCAAGAGCAGAAACCTCGGTCACATTCGGTTGAGACGTTGGTCAAATTTGGACCACGTTGAACCCGCGTCAAAAAGGGCAATCTAGGCCACATCTTCAGGCGAAGAAGTCTGCGTTAACACGAGCAGGTTTGAGTAGCGTATGGGCACAGAGGACGGCGTCAGTGCTGGAGCAGAGAGCAGAAGCAGCAAAAAGGTCCAGCTGGTGTAGAGGGTGAACCCGCCGGCAGTAATCCAGGCAGTAGGCATCACCGCTCCATGGGACCTAAAGGCGTGCCAGAGCCATAGCACGGCTGAGCAAAACTCTTTGATTTGGCGAAGTGTGGCTGGAGGTCCCAGAAACTCTGGTTGTGCCGGTACCAGCTGTGCAATCAGTTCCGAAGTGGGCCAACTTGGGGAATGAGACCGTTGGCACCGCCGACACGCGCTTCATCGGGGGAGTGAGAAGGGCGCGATAGAGCAGAACTCCTTCTTAGGTTTCCTTTACTTTTCAGAGTATTTGGAGTGCAACAAAGACCATACCTGAGAGCTGCTCAGTCGAATCCATGAGCGGGACCAGGAACAAACTTTCGACTTGAAGCGGTCCAGGTGCTGCGCTTTCTTGTGCTTGGAGACGTAAAGATTCACCTTGCATTCCATGATGGCCTTCCGGTCCCCGCAGGTCTTGAATTTGGGGACTGACCCCAGATACCGCAGGCAAACCTGGTGGGGATCTGTCAAAGACATCTGACTGTCAAAGACATCTGTTAGTAACAGTCCTTACAGGGCTTAAAACTGGTCATGTTAGGGGGTGACAACCCTTGTATACTGCTGAAAATTTGATAAAAAGCAGTGTCAGAGACGAGAAAGCTCTGGATTTGTGTCTAGAGGTGGGGAAATAAAGAAATTGACATCAGGGTGCACACTGCCACCTTCTGGCATGCGGCAGTACTACGAAAAAGTTTCCGGATCCAGTCTGACGTCGGGGGAATATTCAGAAGGTGAGGAACCTACAGCTAGAAGTATCTTTCAGAATAACATGTTACATACTCTTTGACTCATCCCAAACATTTCTGACTACTATGGACTCTGAAATATCCTTCCAAACTCTTCCCTCCGTCTATCCAATTCACCCAACTAACAGACACAAATGTCCACCACTCTCAAAACCATTGTTGGACTTGGCCCTTTTTGCAGGGTCATCCCTGAACTTTTTGCCTTCCTCCTGGTATTTGTTCTGACATGGTGTTGGTGGTTTTAGGACTCTGGGCACTTTATCACTGCTGTCCAGTGTAAAGTGCATGTGCTCTCTATGGTAAAACGTGGTAAGATTGGTCTACACCTGTTTGGCTAATTTAATTTACCTGTCAGTCCCTTGTAAAGCGGTATCCCAGATACCCAGGGCCAGTAAATTAAATGCTACTGGTGGGCTTGCAGCGCTGATTGCGCCGCCCACCAAAGTAGCCTTTCAAACCTGTCTCAGGCCTCTGCCATTGCAGGGCCTGCGCGCGCAGTTTACTGCCGCTGTGACGTGGCACAAAGTGGGTGCCACGTCTGTGACTCCCCTTTTACTACATGTCAGTCACCCCTAAGGTAGGCCATAGCTAGCCCTATGGGCAGGGTGCATTGTAGGTAAAAGGTAGGACATGTCCCTTAACTGTGTGGCATGTCCTGGTAGTGACAAACAGCCATTTTAGTTTCTCACAACTGTGAGGCTGCCCTCTCATAGGAATGCATTGGGGTTTCCCTGATAAGTGTTTCAGTGGTAATTCCCGATATGAGAGGAGAAGCGCGGTCAAGTTTGGTATGTTTGGAATAGTAATAATAAACGCTGCGTAATGGTGTGCGCAGATTTATTATCACTATTTTAGAAATGCCACTTTTAGAAGTTGGCATTTCTGTGTGCTACGTGTCTTTGTGCCTGCCTGATGTGTATTGCATGTCTGGCTCTGGAGTGACAGGGGCTGGGGAGGTGCCGTGGCTCCAGAGGGGCTGGGTGAGTCAGCGCTAGGCTGAATAGGCAGATCTGCATTTGGAGTAGTGGGAGGAGTAGCCCCTGACCCTGAATAGGTCTGTGCCTGCCTTGTACAATGCTGGCTCCGCCCCCCTGTGGTGTGTCTGGGGCCAGGACCTGCAATGTCAAAGGGGATTGTTGCGCACTGTAAATAGAATATTGAGTGCCCCCCAGGAACTGGTTTTGGCTGGATCCCCAAGCCCTGTGCCAGGGCAGAACAAAGACATGGCTAGTATAAATATTGGGGCTGTGACCCCATGCAAGTGTACCTGTTTTGGAGCTGTGTTGCTGCAGGGCTGCTGGGCAAGGAGGAACCGCCGTGGGACCCAGCTGCTGTTTCCTGGGGGCCCCTACGTGCTGGCCTGCCTGTGCCCAGATCTGCCCTCTAAAACTTGGGACATAGCGCCTTGTGAGCGCTGCATTCTTTTATTGTCCAGTGGGAGCCAGAGGGGGGCTCCAACTGCCCACCTGAGAGGGCGCGGTCGTGCCGTGGACGAAGAGCCACAACCCAGGAAGCCAGGCGGCTGTTGCCTGGTTGTGGGCGGGGCTCCCGGGGTGATGAGGAGAGCCCCGCGTGCTTCTATGGGTCCAAGGAGGGGGCTCCAACTTGGCCGCGCAAGAGTGCATGACTAGCACTCCGTTGTTGCCCCTTTTGTTTCCCTGAGCCCAAGAAGGAGGGCTCCAGCCCCGCTCGAGCAATTCGGCCGGAAAGTCAGGAGAAAGGAGCCTGACCTGGGGCGTGGCTGGCAGCCGGAAAACGGCATACATACTGGGCGGAAGCCAGGCAAGGACAGAGCCTGGTTGGGGGCGTGCCAAGACGGAACTGGAGCCTCGCAGGCTGTTGTAGCCTCCACAGGGGAGACGCCGGCGAAGACTCCCCTTCACAGACTGGAGGTCGCGCCCGGTACCAGTGCGAGGAAGGAGAAGCCACAAATGCCAGAGACTCTGCCCCGTGTCAAGGCTCAGGGAGGGAGTCAACCCTTCGAGGCCCCGAGGTCCAGTGAGAAGCGGCAGCAGGACCGGTAAGAGGCCCGGCGGCAGGGTGGCCGACGCGTGGAAAAGCTTCCCAGGCTCCCCGGAGTGAGGGTGAGTCCGGAGGAGCTGACCAGAGGGGGGAATCCACCCCTTGCCTACACGGAGGCAGCCGCACCGCAAAGTAGCGGGCAGCCGCCCTTTGGCCATTGTTCATTTCTGGTGGAAAAGGGACTGAGGGAAGTCTCTCCACCAGCGGGGCATTTCTTTTCGGACGTATTAGGAGCAAGGGTGAGTTGCACCCTCGCCCCATTCGAGTACGGGCCGGTGGGAGCCACATGCTCGTAGAGCCCTGACTTGTGCGAACAGAGGACATTTGGGACAGCACAAGACAGGCCCCAGAGGAAGGCCAGCTGACCCAGAGATCGCCTTGCGTTCTGGTGGGGCACAAGGCCCTAAGGTGCTGTGTGCACCTTATCTGTGTTACTGGGGTGCACGGCTAATTTAGGCTGTATGCCTAATGGGATGATGCATAATGTGTTTATGCCCAGGGTTTATGCATAATATGTTTATGCTGAGTACAGGATTGTACCAGTAGTTACTGGTTGTTTATTACGTACCTGTTCTGGTGGTTCTGACAGTGGCCCGATTGGCCCTGTCCTGTATATAATCCCCTGTAAAGTTATACCTAGTGCCAGGTGGCACCGTGTATATATGTGACTGCATTCTAATGTGTTTTATGAGCAATACAAAGGCTATTTTTTTTATATAACCTTGTGTGGAGCTTCTTTTGTGGTGTGCCTAGTGTGTCGCTGCTGTGTGAGTGTGTTGCGCAAACGCTTTACACATTGCCTCTGGGATAAGCCTGACTGCTCGTGCCAAGCTACCAAGGGGGTGACCAGGGGTTATCTTCAGCGTGTAACTCCCTTGCCCCGACTAGAGTGGTGGTTTCTGCCTGGCTTAGGCGCATGCCCTAGCCCACCAGAAATCCCATTTCTAACAACCATCATATCTCCCCTTTTCTAATCCAACTAGTCTATCCCTTTTCAAAATACTAGAGTAAATGTATGTGATTGCAAGAGCAAAACTTACCACAACTAATCCTACAAGGCAAAAAGAATCACCTATTACTAATATACTACCAATTTACAAGTAACCTTAGGTTTTGGAGTGTGTGCTACTTGCCATAAAGCGCTTCAATGCCTCATCCAGGGTAGTAAGCATTATACAAACACAACTTACATTGTCAAACAACATTTCAGTGACCTGCACTTTTGGCTTCTTTCAAACATATTTTTGTGTGATAAGAACATCAGGAATTATTTGATATATTCATTGTTTTATATAACACTTGGGCAACCCTTTATCTTCTCAAAAGTATCTGTTACAGAAAACAGGCACAAGGGTAAACAGCTGCCTCAAAATTTAAGAAACAAAGGAGAAAAAGAGTCATCAGTAGAGGTGGAGGCTAAAAACAAGTACTAAAAGGGAAGAAACATGGAGAGTGGAATGACGCGTGACCATTGTTTTGGTGGAGAACAGGGATACTGTTCTGGGCAGCGGTTCTTAGGTGTCTGGTCCCTTGGTAAGTAGCTTTCAGTTTAGTAAGGCGTAGAGGTGCTTCGCTATGAAGAGCCTTGTGCACAAAGGTTTGAATTTCATCCTTTGATTTTAGTGGGTTCCAAAGAGTGGTGCAGTAATTCGTGTGTTTCAGGCCAGGGAGAAGGAGAGGAGCATAGTTATCGATTCGGTGAAATTTACCAATGATTTTAGCATAAATTATGTTAGAGTCGTCTATTCTGGAGACCAACACTGCCAAGGTAAGGATGATTGTTAGAGGTAATAATAACAGAAGTAGGATCAGTCAAAGCTTGCGCAAGTTGTATGAGGCTTTTGTAACAATGTTATTCACTTGAGAGATCTTTGATGGGTAACAGTCTAGCACAATGCCCAGTTTGCAGACATTTTGAGAAGAAGTTGGTGGGTGGGCCATAGAAGGAGGCTGGTGAAATAGAACCAGCGTTGATCACCTGGACCAAGGAGCATTGTCCAGTTTGAGGAGCCGATACACAACCAATTTGTGAGTTACCAATGTTGGATGCTTTTGAAATATTTCATGGCTTTTATATAGTTACCTGGATCACTAACGACTTTTATGTGCCCTTGAGGGTCATCTGCTTACATAGGATATGCCAAGTTAAGGCTTTCAAATATATCTGCAAGTAGGATTATGCAGATTTTGTAGAGGGTTATGAGAGAGTATCATTGTGGGCCACTTCAGGTAATGTTGTTGGAGCAGGATATGCGCGAGAGCCAGATACGAGGGGGAACACATTCACTGGTGAGACCTGTTCGCTAGAAATAAAGGAAACTACTTTAGGACAGTTCCATCCACACACCAGTCTGTGCTACTATATCGAATGTTGCGTTTTGGTTATTTTCTTACAGGTTTAGAAACTTTTATAGATTTTCCAACTCCACACTTAGAAACTTTTCACAGAAAAACAGTCAATGTTATCCTATGGAGGAAAATAGGGTTATCGGTTCAAAGGTAAGTATTCGGTTGTGGGAGTTGGTATTCTGGGGGTAGACTCAGGGGTCCCCCAGGGTCAAGGATGCACTCCTGTTACACCCTCAGCGGCACTAGGGCAGCCGGGTGTAGAGTGCGGAGGCCCAATGTTATCCAATGGGGGATAGGGGGCCTCCGGTTGGTGGCTGCTTACGAGCAGGCCACAAGGTTGTGGGAGCAAAGCTCCTGGACTTAAGCTCAGGGCAAATGGGGGTTCAAGCCAGCACAAAAGGTGCACCCTCAGCGGCACTGGGGCGGCTGGGTGCAGAGTGTTGTTTTGGCGTTAGGTGCCCTGTAGCTTTCAATGGGGAGTCTCCGGTTTGCAAACACACTGCAGGGTTGGGGACAAAGGTCTTCTGGGTGCGACCACCACTTGGAGAGGTAAGTTGGGATGCTGGGGGTTTGTTAGGCACCGTCGGTTGGCCCACCCAGGCCGTGGGTCGTCGGGTGCAGGGGTGCCTTATAGGGTCGGATCTTCTTACCAGCTCCTGGTCGCGGTTGGGGGGACCTTCCGTTTTGAGGCTGCAGGCGTCGGCTGGAGGCAGGTCAGGGGTCACCGGATCTCGGGTCAGGATTGCCGGGAAGACCTCCTCGTGGTGTTGGGCCACTCGAACACGTGCCGTTGGGCGCAGAGTGGTGCAGACTTGCCAGAGCTGGAGTCTGTTGGTGAACAAATCCGGTGTTCACGGGAGACAGTCTTTTCTTTTGAAGGCAGGGCAGGTCCTCGGGGTTCTTGAGGCTGCTGGCTGCAGAACACACCCGAGTTCCGCTTCTGCAGGTTCGAGGTGGGGACAGGCCGGTAGGGCTGGGGCCAAGTCAGTGGGTGTCCTCCTCTACTTAGCTTCGGCACGGCTGTTCGACCCTTCTTTTCTTCTTATGGTTTCTTGTCTGCCTTCTTGGTTCAGGGCTGCCCCCTAAATACTGTATTTAGGGGGCAATTTTAGGGGTCTCGAGGTCAGTAGCCAATGGGCTATTGACCTTCTGGTGACTACACCCTTGGTGTGCTCACCCCACGTGGGGGAGTGAGCACAATTCCTAATCGGGGAGTGCCTGCCATCTGCAAGATGGCGGGCACTGAAGAGTGGGCTTCACCTCGCCTCCCCCACCTTCTGGGCTTGCTAATTTTTCCTGCCGGTCTTCCCGCTGAAAAGGAGGGGAGACAGGAAGGGGGCCTGCTCCTGATAGCAGGAGAGGCTGGGGGTCGCATTACAAAGGCTGCAAGGCCTTTGAAGCTCCACTGCCACAGATGGCTCCTCCTGGCTTGGGGGAGGTGTGAACACCTCCGCCCAGGAAAGGCTTTGTTTCTGGGCTCGGGGAGCGAAGGCTCCCATCTCAGGGGTCCAGAAACATGTCTTGTGGTGGCAGGCTGGTGTGTACCAGTCAGGGAACCCACCAGAGGCTGGTCGTTTTTCAGGGGGCATCTCTAAGATGCCCTCTGAGTGCATTTTTCATTAAATCCCACACTGGCATCAGTGTGAGTTTAATGTGCTGAGAAGTTTGATACCAAACGTCTCAGTTTTCCGTGCAGCCATTATGGTACTCTGGAGTGTGTAATGACAAACTCCCAGCACCATATACTCTTGTATATGGCAGCACTGCACTTACAATGTCTAAGAATTGACTTAGACACTGTAGGAGTACAGGGCTCATGCACCTGTACCCTCACCAATGGTATAGTGCACCCAGCTATAGGGGTGACTGATCTATGCCAGGGCAGTGGGTTGTAGGCATGGCACACAGGGATGTGTGCCATGTCGAGACTTCACTTTGTTCTGCAACACAACACAGCCTGCAATGGCAGTGTGTGTGTAGGTACAGGGCCTCTAAGGGTGGCACAGTAAGTGCTGCAGCTCTTAGAGGCCTTCCCTGGCCACAGTGCCCTTGGTACCCATGGTACCTTTTACAAGGGACTGACATGTGGCCAGAGAGGTGCCAATTGGGGTACAAGGTACAGTTTTGGGGAAAGAACACAGGCCCAGGGAACCTGATTGGCAGGGACCCAGGGCACATCATGTCAAAGTGCATCAGTAGTCTGGCAAAAAATGGGGGGGGGGGGGGGAGAGGGTTACTGCAACAGAAACCCAGCTTCCTACAGGCTGGATTGAGGATATTTGCAATTTCACTTATTTCCACTTCTAGGGTACAGGACAGGTCAGTGAATCTGACAGAACTTGGGGTTGTTGTAATTGAGGGTCAGCAGAGCTGGAGGTAGCAGTTATGCTGGCTCATCCAGTGGCTGTTTTGTTATGAAAGTAGGTCAATTAGATCATCCCCTTAAAGGCTTGGGTGAAGTGGCAGTAAAGTTTGTCAGTTCTTTACATGTCTAGAAGAGCTTCCTGGTCGAGTTATTCACTTCAATAATGCAGTTTTGGAAATACAAATTTAGCTTTGCACACTATTTGTCTTAGAGGCTGGCCATTAAGTTTATGCCCCTGCCTTTCAAGCTGGCAAATATTGAAGAACTCGTCATTCTAGTATTCATTTAAATTTTGCACTGTCCAACAAAGATTTTAATATTTCTGTGAAAAAACAAAAAAGCAATGGCTGGTATGATTGAATTAACTGCATCCTTTGGCAATTACTCTGGGCTCTATTTCTCCACATTTACTTCGCTCACTCTGGCACAATATCTATCTGTGGAACAGGGAGAGAGTGGGAGACCTATCAGTCCAACTCTTTCCATCCCGTTATTGGTTACAATTTCCCCCCCGTCTTAATGTTTTTGTTCTTTTAAGCAGGTGGGAAACTGGCAACTTTTGTGATATGGAGAAGCACAAATACACATGCAACAGCTCACAATGATGTCTGGACCTCCTGGGCCACACTATTGGCATTGGTATGCACTGCTCCGCAAGCTCCCCAACTACCAACTGCAGCATGCAAGGAAAATGGTCTGAGAGACGAGCTTAGACTCTGATCTTTTGTGTTAAACTCCTTCTTGCCTTTCTATCTGCTCATCGCACTTGGCGGGGTAAACGCCTGCTTACAGTGGCCATTTTGCTAGTGCCACGCGTTTTCCCCGGTCTGCGCTCTAGTCGCTGCACGCCAGACTCACATCTCCCTACTTAACGGACAGTACTCGGGAGTGATTCGCCTGTGTGAGTTGTCCGTTTTGAGCGTAACACATTTTGGCTTTTAAATTGTTTTTATTCTTATAATTGTGTGGGTTAGTTCTGGGGGCATTTTTACTGTGCATTATTTTTTATATATTTACTGTCATGTGTTCGGGAGTGTGTAAACTCCTTCTTGCCTTTCTATCTGCTCATCGCACTTGGCGGGGTAAACGCCTGCTTACAGTGGCCATTTTGCTAGTGCCACGCGTTTTCCCCGGTCTGCGCTCTAGTCGCTGCACGCCAGACTCACATCTCCCTACTTAATGGCCATTACTCGTACGTGCAGCGGACGCGCGCAGCGGCGCGCCGATGGCGCGCCGAAGGCGCGCTAAGGCAAGCCCGTCTGCGCCCGTCAGCGTCCCGACTGCGGCCAGGGCCAGTAATGCTGCCCCTTGTAAAGTGATAGCTGGTGATAGGATTATATATTCTACAGAAGCCTTAAATGCGCGTCGGCCCCCTTTGTGCTTATCAGAAGGTAATACTGTTATTCCTTGTTGTGGGGACCACGCTTGTGATTCATGTGGTTTCATGCCGAATTCCGATCTCCCGGGCAGGAGCCCGATCAGTCTGGCTTCCAGGTCCTTGTGTGTGCGTGCCGCTCTTATTAATGTACGAACTCTTAGGAAGCATCATTCGGATGTCTATGATCTGATTTTGGATAATGACTTGGATCTGTTGTTCATCACGGAGACTTGGTTAGATGATACCTCGAATCCTATTGTGGCTTTAGCCACCCCCGCAGGATATAAGTTGTCCCGCCTTGACCGAAAGGTTGGAAGGGGTGGGGGGTAGCTATTCTTTATAAGGATAGGTGGTCTCTTCATAAAGAGGACCTTAATGATTGGGCGGGTAGTGAGGTTTTGGATTTTAGCCTCCGACTCTCCGCTCATGTCACGCTGGGAGGTTCGCTTATTTACCGTCCCCCGGCTTGGCAAGTACTTTTCTTATTTCTTGCAGTGATGCGATAGCTGAGCGTGCGCTTTCGCTATTCACATTATCTGGTTTTGGGGGATGTCAATCTCCATCTCGATCAAACAGAGAATAGAGATGTTATGGATTTTCTGGATTCACTTAAATTGGCCCAACTCTCACAAGGGGTTTGTTACCCCACACATCTGGGCGGCCATATATTGGACCCCATTTGTGCCAATTTTTCTATTCAGGTGGATCAGCCTCTCCCAGTTTCTTGGTCAGACCATTCTCTCATTTGCTTTTCGTGGGAAGTCCCGCAGCAGACTGTGCCTATGCGATCCATTATTCCACCAGCCTTTCAAAAAATTGACCCCTTGCAGTTTAATAGTGTTCTGGCTTCTTCTCGTCCCACCTGTTCGCAGGAGCTGGAAGGGAACTTGGTGGGATTTACGGAGTGGATCTCCACCCTGTGACTGCGCTTTCTCATTCACGCGCCCCAGGACTGGCCAGAGAGTCCCCCTCTAAACCCTGGTTCTCGCCCGAGCTCCACTCTCTGAAACACGATTGTAAAGTTCTGGAGAGACGATGGCGCTCCAATAACTACTGTCTGTTGGCTAAACTTGCTCTTAGATCTAAACAAAAAGTTACTATAGGGCGATTGCGGGTGCAAAAAGCAGATATTATTCCGCCCGCATAGAACAGGCTAATAACAATACTAAAGAAATATTCTCAATAGTGCAGAGTTTTGTGGCTCCCTGTGCCTTGGTCTGCTCATTGCCTGTATCGGAGACTTGGTGCAATACTCTTGCTAAGTTCTTTCGGGACAAAATTCAGACCATCCAGGAGACCTTTTTCGCTGACTCTGGGGGACCTTTAGCTCTTCCCATCCCCTTTGTGGCCCCTCCGGGCTCTATTGCCAAACTTCTGACTTTCTCCTCTGTCGAACTGGCATGCACTCTTAAAATTCTTAAGGGTCTGAAATCTGGCTCGCCCACCGATCCATGTTCAGCTAGGCTTTTAGCTCTTTCCGCCGACACCATTAACACAGTTGTTAACAATATTGTCAATATGTCCCTGTTGGAGGGCCGGGTGCCGGTCACATGGAAACAGGCTAAGATTCTCCCCTTTTAAAAAGCCCTCACTAGATGCCTTGAGCCCTGGCAACTACCGCCCAATTTCCCTTCTGCCTAGTCTTGCTAAGGTGTGTGAGAAGGTAGTCACAGGACAACTCACGGATTATGTGGAAGGTGCTGGTCTACTACATCCTGCACAGTCGGGCTTTCGAGCCTCATATAGCACAGAATCCGCGTTGGTGGAGGTGTCGGAGGCCATTCGGGAGTGTCTGGACGGCGGCGGGAGGGCAGCTTTGATTATGCTGGACCTCTCGGCGGCGTTCGATACGGTGCCTCACTCCCTACTTTTGGCTCGCCTTTTGGAGATTGGTATTGCGGGTGCGGCCCTAAGCTGGCTTACCTCTTCCTGGCGGACCGTTCACAGCTGGTTTGGCTTCCACCGTGCGCCTCCTCCCCCCAACCTGTGGCTACTGGAGTTCCGCAGGGTTCGTCCCTTAGCCCCTCCTCTTTAACATTTATGTTACTCCGCTGATTTATCTAGCGGAAGAGCTGGGGGCTAAGGTGATTGCCTATGCGGATGACACTCAGCTTCTGTTCACTTGGGAGGGTGCTGATGCTGATGTGTCCTCTGCTCAACACTGTTTGCTCTCGGTTTTCTGCTGGTTGGCACAGGCCCAGCTAAAATGTAATGAAGAGAAATCAGAAATACTTTTGTTTGGGAAATTTCCTTCTAATTTTAGAGAGCTACTGTGGCCCCCAGGGTTTCCGCTGCCGTGTTTGGTGGGTGCTACCGCAAAAACCTGGGCGTTTGGTTTGAGGAAAATTTAACCTTTGCCACCCATATCAAGAAGCTGGCGGGGTCCTGCTTTGGGATTCTAAAGTCTTTGAGGAAATTTCTCCCTCTGCTCCCTAGGGCAGCTAGGGAAACCGTGGTCCGGGCCCTGATTTTGTCTCGCCTGGACTACGCCAATGCTTTGTATGTAGGGTCCCCTGGCTATCTGCTGAACAAGCTTCAGGTGGTGCAGAATGCGGCGGCCCGCCTCTTGCTTGATCTTCCCAGGAGGAGTAGCGTTCGCCTCCATCTGCGCTCCTTGCACTGGCTTCCTGTGGAGGCGCGGATCAAATTTAAGGTCCTATCAATTGCCCATAATGCCCTTTATCGCCGGGGACCCACCTATCTGCAAAAGAGGTTTTCTTTTTATGTGCCGACAAGACAGTTGCGTTCCTCTTCGCAACTATTGATCCAGGTTCCTCGTTTTGTTCGGCAAAGGCTGGGTGGCTGCTCTCTTGTTCGTAAGGCGGCCCTTAGCTGGAATACACTGCCTCTGGCTCTTCGCTGCATCTCAGATTCTCGTATCTTCAAAAAAAAGTTGAAAACCTTCCTGTTTTAAGCTCAGAATCTTGATTCGCTCAGGTGACCGCGCCGGGACACTCCTT
The DNA here is from genome assembly GCA_963921515.1 of Calotriton arnoldi. Lineage (NCBI taxonomy): Eukaryota > Metazoa > Chordata > Amphibia > Caudata > Salamandridae > Calotriton > Calotriton arnoldi. The sequence goes on from CAWUFW010000537.1 coordinate 3,770,015, forward strand.
GGAGTAGCCGAGCGCGTTATAAATGCATATAACATAACATAACATAACAACACAGGTGGACTTGCCCTGCACACTGTGGGTGCATGGCAGCTCTGGCTATATGAAGTGCGCACAGCAAGCTGCAGGATGGGCAGGAAGCTAATTTTTCAACTTGAACTTGACCCCCAATCAACAATTGGGTTTAATTTCTGATCGATGGCCACCAAATATTTGGCAATTCCTTACAGAAGCTCAAACTGGATTTTCATTTTGTGAGCCTGTTACAAAAACACATTTATCTCTATGTTCACAGTACAGTCAAGTCCTCTGTTGGCTGACAGCATTTTCAGTTGACCTAATGCCATCCTAGAGTATCCCTTGAAATGGACTTGAGATTTATTCACCTACATTATTTGATTGCTGTGACTCCATTGTATTATCTGGCATGGAACCCATCACTTGGTGCATTAACTCAGTCAATCAAGGTGTATACTTTGGATGGTTAAGTCTCTATGTCCGAATGTTTATTGTTTGCTAAAAAGAGGCAAAATGGACCTGACCTTTTATTATTTGATCTTGGCAAACTTCATTTTGTGGCACAGGAGGAGAGGCTTAGATAGGCCTAAGCCATATTCTCCCAAGCGAGTGAGTTCATTAAAATTAGTGTCAAAACAAAAGGAACAGTGGGGAAACATTCAATCATCAGAGCTTATTGATACTATTTTGGGCTGTTCTTAGGCGGGTGTTCCGTGACTGACACAGCGAGACTTGACCTCATTTTGTAGTGGCCCCACATGGATTGTCTTTGTCAGAAAAAAAGTGATAAATATTATCTTTTTCAAATGGACAGTATAACAAGTGTTCCAGCACTTAGCCCAGGTGGCACGGTAGTAATGCACTTTGTGCACTTCATGGGCACCACTTCCATGGAGGAACTGAATTTGTATTGATAGTGTCCAATAAGAGAGGTCACTTGTTGGTGCTCCTGCCTTCACCACGCTGCTCCGGTCTCCTGGAGGTGCAAATACTGCCTTTTACATTCTACTTGAGAAACGCTGTGAGCCACAGCTGAATAACTTAGGATGGGCAGAACACTATCCTAGAAGGACAGGTCTGAGTAAAGTAGCGAACAGTCCCATTAGCAGCAAACCATCTGATAGAGGGGTTCCTCTGCATTGGTCAGCCTGATCTCAGTGCCAACATGGCCAAAGGGCTTCACTACGGATCCAGCAATGAATGTCATGTCACTAATTGTTTCTATTAGGCTGTAACAGCCAAGTTGTGGAGCAATTTTGCTCATTCCAAAACCTTTACACAATTATAACTGGAAAACGAAGTACAGGAGTTTATAGGAAACAAAAATCAGTAATGTAATAACCACAAAAGTATGTTATTAATAAAGCTGCTCTCCTCTTTGATGCAACTAAGAGCATAGGTGATGTACTTCACATACTTGATATTTGTGTCGATACTGCATATCACTATGGCTTTAAACTATTCTAAACCTGTACACGCATCAGTAAATAACAAAGAGCACTCATCTAGCTGACAAACCACGATTTACAATTGTTTAATTACATTATAACAGGTTAAAATACATTCAAATATTTAATTATATAAAATACATACCAGATCCCAATCAACATTGCGGAAAAATGGATGGCCTTGTATGTCAGCAAATCCAGTTTGTGGATGACAGCCTAAACGGTCCTTTGGGTCCTTAATAAGAAAAAGAATAAAGTCACCTGTTAATAAGATCTACACAAAATAGTGAAGCCCCAATGAAAACATCATTCTCAAGTGAAAAATGAGCACCACAATAAACAAGGAAAATTGTTTACCTGTATGAAAACTATTGTTTATCTGTAACAATAGTTTTACATGGGAGAGTGCAAAAGCAGATGATGTTTGGCCTTTCATGAGCGCCTCAATAACCGCTGCCCAGACTGGGCTATCCACAATTTATAGGAAAAACAATACTGCCACACCTCGAGTGCTTTTGTGGGGAGGTGAATTCCTCACTGATGCAGGGTATGGAGCTTGATCTCTGCTAAAGTGTGTACAATATTAGCTATTAAAAGCACCTGTGTTGAGGGCACAGATTGTCAACATCCAAGATGGCCAGTTAAACCAGCAGCTCTGTTTTCCTAGCCTGAAATCGTGGTACTATTTGCCTGAAAACCTCTTCAGCAACAGATACAGACCTCACCGAGAGATTTGCACACTACCAATGATCCTGTATCTTCCCATATGCCTGCGGGGAGCTGCAAGGATCGAAGGAGTAGGAGCGAGTCCCGTGACAGAAGGGTGGATGACGTGGGAGCCACCTGCGTCATCATACGTGGCCTGTGTGAACAAGGGAACCAAGCATGGAGATCCACAGAAGAAATTGGCTAACACTTGGGCTGCTGCTAGATGCAGGAGTCCTGCTCCAGATCCCGGTCCCAACAATTGAGACTCCAGTGCTTGCAGGAGGGACGATAGCCTGCACACAAAAAACAACATGATGGGAGGCTTGAGGGGCAACCTTCTTGTGAACAGGCTGCGCCTGGCTGGACTTAGAGGGGCCCGCGACTATTGCAATTAGGGCTAAGTGAACATCAGTGAAGAAACACTGGGACTTTGCTTTTGTCGCCTGACGCAAGGCAGCATGCTCTGATTGAGGCTGATGAATCCAGTGCTAAAAAGCATACCTGCGGAGTGGGTTCCGAGTGTCAAGCCCCTATGTCAACGAGGTGAGAGACACTTTTTTCGTTAATAATTAGGCAGCAAATCGACCAATTTGCTATGGTGGAACATTGGAGCACCACACATTAGATTTTGCGCGAGACAGATATTCACTATGGGTAAAGCAGAACAAAGAAAAGCAAAGTTGTTTGAGGCCCAGAGAACGTAAAAGCACCCCAGTGGGGGGAGATAGGTGGCAGTGGACCCTGATGCCGGCAACAGAGAGGATATGGATGTTAAATGTTTACTGTTAGATATGAATAACACTCTGCACACTATATATGGTAATACTGACACCCTTTCATCACAAAAAGAGGGACTGGGGCTTGGTAGGTCCAGCATACGAGCCCCGGGTAGATATGGAAAAGACAAGAGTATGCAGTTCCTAGGGGGAAAGGAAAGAAAAGAGGGGTTTGATAGTTGATGCCAGGTGTTCACAAAGGAGAGAGGGAGTAAGGATGAAATAGCTCCAATTAGGAGATAGAGCTCTCATATACCCAGAGGGGTATCATGCTTCATCATCGGGTAGCTCCTGGTTGGGCCGGCGCTGCAATGCCCAGTGGGCAAGGGGGCTAAAATAGCTATCGGAATCCCACCAAATGTTTTTATTGGCTGGGTTCCTATGCTTAAAAAAACAAACCACTAAAGAGTCATGGCTAAAGAGGGGAAATTATCTGCTTGAGCTCAGGGTGACGTGTGTGGTGTTAAGGTGGTCAACATGTTTCCTGCCCTGTGTCATCATAGAATCTTGGCATTTCATCAGGACCAGGAGATCCTCATCTACTCTAGTGGGGACGGTGTTGGTATATGTATAGAAGGTCCCGACCCTACAGTCTGGACTCGTGTGGTAGTCCTGTGTGAAAGTGAAAAAAATTTAAGAGGCAAAATCGATGTATACCTTCTGGAAAACACCTGGAGGGGAAAAGAACAAGTAAAAAAATATGGTTAAATAACCGCAATTACATTTGGCCTGGAAATGGGGTGCCCGAGGGGAAGGGCACCATGGCAGGACGTCTTAAAAAACATTGGTGCAGATTGAATTACTGGAGAAACGCGCAATTCCAGTCAAACACCAATCATACGTGTATCTCAGTAGCGATGCCATATATCAAGGTGCCCGGTAACAAGGGACTGTCCTGCGGGGGCGGGTGGTGGTGTTCCACCGCAGGAGTGTCCCAAAGCATGTGTCCCTTTCGGGCCAGTCAGGGGCTGAAGGGTGCAGGATCCAAAAAGACTCACCTGGAAGGGGGGGGGGTCTACTGGCCACAACGGTGACATCCAGGCTACTCGCAGAGTCGCGAGGGAGGAAGCTGTAATCGAATTAAATCATTACGTTAATCGGGAGGGGGCGGCTGGAGTCAAGGCACACCAATGATGTGCTTGTAGAAACGAGCAGGCTGAAGAACCATAAACCGTAGCAAAAGTAAGAGTAAAAGTAACACCACAAGGAGGTGCAAGTCAGAGTTAAAGGATGGGAGTAGGTGGGGGCCTCCAGTGGCAAGAAGCCCATATCAGTAGCCTCAACAAGGTAGGGCTGTCGGCTCCGTCGTACGCCGGTAAACGTGCTTTCAAAAAGCGAAAGGCTAAATGGCCATATTGAGCAGTAAAACCAAGCCCCCTGTATGGCAGTACATATGTGGGTAACAAGGCGAAAGAGGGCGGGGAACACCGGTGGATTGCAATCAGCGAAGGGCTGATAGCCGAGCTGAACAATAAAAGTTATCCATCTGCATGGCAATACATAACGCCAGCGTGTTATCAAAGAGCGAAGGACTGAAAAGCCAGGTTGAGCTGTAAAAGGTAAGCCCTCTGCAAGGCAGTACATAAGTGGGTAACGAGGCGGAAGTAGGCAGGGGACGCCGGTGGCTAGAGGCGCGCCCCAGTTTGTGAGCTAACAAAAATAATAATGGAGGTCCAAATGACCATGTGAAGCGGTAAATCGCAGCAAAGCAGTTCTATTTGGAAGTAAAAAGGCCGACTGGGACCGCCGAAGGATGGCAGCGAACACCAGTAGCTGCCGGCAACCAGTACTTACTTCAATGGAGTTTCTCTGAGTCTGGCCATCACCGGGAATGCCGGGGGCCAGACGGATGTCTATCTTATCTACGTGTAGACATGCAGGAGCCGCGAGACTAGAACGCGTTCGCGTACTCAAGTAAATGGGAAAAGCGGGTGCCATCTTTAGGTCCAGAGGCGGGTGCCATCTTTAGGTCCAGAGGTGGGCGCCATCTTGTAGTGATTAGCCTCACAATATAGAGACACTCTTGGCCTTGAAATAATGACAACAATGTCAAAGGGAACTGTTTAAGAGACTAGTGCTATAAAAGGTACCACAGTGTTCATTGCAGTTTGTAGAGGGTCCTGCATACTAAATCAGATGTGAGATTAAAAAAAAGACTAATTTGGACAATAGTGTGTGGAACAACACAAATCCTGCCTCGTAGTGAAAGGTGTCAAAAGGGGTGGGGGGGCCACGGTAGTCGAGATTGGAACTCAATATTGACACCCTTACCAGGTGTATGGTCAGAATGAAAGACAGGCTAGACAAATGTTCTGAAGAACTGGATATGTCGGAAAGATGCATATCCAAAGTGGAGGATGAAACAAATGAACAGGGATGGAAGATACACCAGCTTGAGAAGCATCTCACCATTATCCTCGCAACAAAAGAGGACTTGGAATCCAAATCCAAGATTCAGACACAATAGGTTGCGCCAATAATGGTCAAACAGTGCAGTTTGTAAAGACAATGTTGAAAACAACGTTGGGGCCTGGCGACATTTCCCCACTGTTTATAGCAGAGAGAACTCATCGATCCTTGATGCCAAGACCCCCACTAAGTGCATCTCTCAGGCCCACCATAACAAGAATCTTCAATTATAGATACTGTGATGTAGTGGGCTCAGATTTTGGCCATGGAGAAAAAGGATCGACAATATGAAGGACCATTGACATCACCATACCCGGATTTTACAGTAGCGGTGCAAGCAGGGCAGAAAGTTCATTTACTGGTAAAAAATAAAATAAAAATTGCAGCAGCAAGGCATTGAGTGTGCAATGTTATACCCCGCAAAATTTTAAGTAAATGTAAGTCCGTTTTTATATAGCGCAGCTACTCACCCTTACGGGTCTCAAGGCGCTGGGGGCTGGAGTGGAAATTAAGTGAGCTATTGCCCAGAGTCACATGGTGCTGAGCTGCCGCCGGAGCCGGGGATCGAACTGTGAACCCTGTGCTCCGAAGTCAGCTGCCCTGGCCGCTGCACCACACCTCTCCAAAGTCAAGCACACAAACTTACTTCACTTTTTCACTGAATCCAAGGCGGCATTGGCATTTATACAAGTAGAGGTAAAGAAATCTCTAGTCCGGTCCTCCGAAAGCCCCATGACACCTGCTTTGCAGTCACTGGATGATGACTAATGATAACCTCCAGTTGAAAGAATAGCAACACAATCTGATAGAATATGTATAGGGAACTGGGGAAACATCCCCAGGGATGCCTGGACATCTCCCGAAAAGCCAGTCCACCTCTGCCAGACGTGGCGTCCAAGTTCCATGGATGACACAATCGTTCTGCCTTGCGAGCTGGTCGTATCCAGTCCATTGGGAATTGTGAACTTTGCTACATCGCTACCATCGACAATTTAGCAGCGCCAAGAACGAGGTCACTGAAACAGGCTCTGGGGAAGGTTACAGTCTCTCGATCGGAGTAGCTTTGGATCTGAAACTGGATCCAAGAGGCCCAACTGGTGCTAGTGGCAAACCCACAGGTGGAAATCCAGTGGGGGCACCTACTGAGCCTGCCCAAAAAAGAGGTGCATGGCCTAGTAAAACACTAGGAGTAGGGTGGGGGTTGCTCTGGCTCTAGGAAATTCATGGCAGTGCAGAGCGGACCCAGAGGTAAGCTTCCGCGTGGGAGCGAGGCCTAGAATGACATTGTTCCCACGCCTTGTTCGAATATCTAGTCCGGCATGGCGAAGTCAAAGAGCGCTTCGCCTTCTATGGATTTCTGGTGTGACTTACCCAATGATTTTTTTATTCCTCATATGACCTCCGTAGCTATAGCAACCTCTCGACCAGGTCGAGAGGTTACCCAATGATTTTTAACGTGATGACAAGTGCCTGGATCAACTCCACGAACGAGCCTGGGATCTTTTCGCAGCCAGGACCTTGAGTGTCTTGGAGGCGACCGGCTTCGAGCGACAAGCAGTTTCAAGGAGCCCTCCCTCAGCACCTTGGGTTCATGGTGCAGCAGTCCTCAAGTCTTGGATTTGTGATCCCGCTCCAAGCACCAAAGGCAAACCAGGTGGGGGTCGGTCACAGACATCTGTCTGTGACAGGAACCACAGGGCTTAAACCCCACCGGCATTTTAGGGGACATCTGGGTCACACTGGAATACAAAGTCTAGAAAAAAGGGCTTGAGAAAACGCTGAAAAAAGTCGGTCAAAAAATGACTGGAGATAACTCTCTCCGGATCTGCGGTGACAGGCAAGGAAAGTAAAGAACTGATCTCAGCACGCTGGGGTGGCACCTATATAGGTACCGCGCATGTCACTTCTGGCATGGATGACGCAGATGCGGAGCCAAATGACGCCACCTACCGGCACGCAGAGGAACTGCTTGAAAAGTTTCTGAATCCATCTGATACCTGGGGAATATTCTGAGGTAAGGAATCTGTGGCTAGAATTCTCTATTAGATATCACATTAATGGCTGAGTATTATGCAACCGACTTCATATTTCTAGTTGTGGAATAAATGCATACTGCAGTGTATCAGCTTAGCTCTAGTCTTCTATGTAGTTGAGCCTTTTCCGTTCCCCAGGGCAAAGTGCATTTCATACAGCTCATACTACACAAGCATAGCATCTGGCCACCCAGAATCTCAACTTATGATTTTCCAAATAGCTCTTAGTTGAATTTGTAATGAATGTCCAAGAATTTGTTATTTTCTAACTCATACATTTCTTGCTTGTTAGAGGAGCAAGCCCCAAACCCCCCCCAAAAAAAGGAAATCATCACCACTCAATGAAGATACATTTTCAGTTAGAAGTAAGGACTACTGGCTTTGCCAATGCTGGCATCATGAGACTGCTCTGGCTCTATACTGACCTGGAAATGGTCACGGAGAAGCCTAAGAGCATCACGTCAGTGCGCTGATGCCGGTTAGTCTTTTTCTTTTTCAAGTCTTCAGACCTAAAATGTAAAATATCTGCTGGTGACAATGTAAGGACCTCTGACATGTGACTTTTTAAGATGTTGAACAGGTCAACTCACAGATCGGGGAGGTCAGAGGGCAGTGCCGTAAACTGAACCGCCCAGCGCTGTTCAATATTTTTTATATCTTATCAATTTTCATATGCCACTTCCTTCCTAGGACCTGTATAAAACAGAATGATTTGAACAGGTTTGTTCATGCGTAGAAGACGCATCACAAGGGGCAGTACCATGACGTACAGCTGCACGCAATGGAAGCGGGGCTACGACATGCAGCGCTGACGGCGAACTTAGGACCCAGCCACGGTCCGCAGGAACATCATGCAGGGATTGGAGGAGGAAGCAGGTGCAGAAGCCCGGACGGTGTCCCTAAACAAAGTAAGTAGAATTGCTTGTCTCCTCATGAAATACTACACAATCATTCTTTGAATAGAGTTTGCAATACTCCCCAATGGTGAGATGGCCTTTAATCTACCGGACAACATGACCCAGAACTATGAATGTCTATTCTGTGCTTTTTCTCCCCAGCCACAAGTAACAGTAGGGTCAATGAACCCTGTGGGTGTGTAAGTGTGACTTGCACGACTGTATGAGTTTATCCCACACACACAATAGCAAATGTGACTACAATTAGTCGATTAAAAAGTTGCAGCATAAGGAAAAGCCCCTGTCATGTAACACACAGGGATCTGTTATTATAGGTCCTGAGGAAAGCCACCAGACCCTTTTGGGCTGTACACTGCTGGTTGAAAAATGCAGACCCAATTTTTGATGCAGGGGCTCACTAATCGTCTCCATTGGCATCATCCTTGTTTTTAATCTTGTAGGAGTACTCTGAAGTAGACTGCTTTATATAGAAGGGACTCGAGACAACTTTAAGTTTAGCACAGATCCCACCACCAAATGCAACTCTAATAAGAGCTCCCTTCTTTTGAAAGTTGAGCCCACCTAGACACAACAGGTGTTCTGGGTGAGGAATCAATGATAAAGCATGACACTAGTTAGTTCTAGTGGATTAGAGTTCTTTTAACAATAGGAAGGGTTACCTCTTGAGGTTGGGTTTGGATGAATTATTCGATATCTGCACATATAGTGGTTTCTCTCCACATTATGATGGTCGCTCAGACTGCCAGATGACGTCTGCCCTGGCATTCAAGTACCCTGCCAAGTTAATGGCTACTAGGAAGATGTTCTGCTGCTCCAGTCACCTCCAGAGACATGCGGTCTCTTGGCACAGGACCCCATCCTCAGTGTTTGTGGCAGTACCACATTGCAGTCATGTTGTCTTCAACGCCCTGCACCAGCCTCCCCTTAATAGATGACAAGAAAGCCTTCCAGACCCAATGAATAGCCTAAAGCTCCAGCAGGCTGGTGTGGTGACGGCTCTCCCTCTAGACACCACAGAACACTGATCCCCACAACGCTTTGATGACCCCATCAACCCAGTAGAGATGCATCCGTCACTGTGAGCTCTGGACGGGGGAGGGAGAGCGGTCCGCCTCAGGACATAATGGGACTGGTCAGACATCACTGCAGATCTCTGGCCATCTCCCATGAAACACGGATGGAGTTGGAGGCAGCTTTGATGCTGGGTGTAGGAAGCTGGCTGTTTACATAGTATACCAAACACAGGTATACTGTGCAAAGTGTCTAGGCATTCCCTTATAAGTGGACAGGGGCTTGCTCTAGCAATCCCAAGGTGCTCTTCTAGGGGGGAGTGTGGTCAAGCAGCCTTAAGCTTATCAGATAAGAGTGTTAGACATTTGATGCATACACAGTTAATAAATGATATTCGACTCAATAAGGAGATCCACACCAATTTATAAAAATAACACGTATCTTTATATAACTTTAGGCACCTAGATCATCAAAATCAGGTAAGTAAGTTTCGAGAGAAGAATTTTTACAGTTTTTAAAAAATGAACACAATGCAATTTTTGAAGCGGTAATGTTATCCTATGGAGGAAAGATACAGGCACTTCACAGCGTCTTACGGGACCAATCTCCTGGACGTAAAGTAAGTATGAGGCAAGGTCCAGGGCAGCACCAACCGGTCACTGGGGCCGCCGGGTGCAGAGATGCTATTTAGTGTCGGGTGAACAATGTTAGTCAATGGGGATCGGTCTGGTCGAAAAGAGGCAGCAGGCTTGGACTGGGAAACCAGTCAGGCTGAAACCAACAGGGAGGCTCAGGTCTCATGATGCTCGGGGATGTGGGGGACACCTTTGGCCCAATTACACTCTGGCCAGGGACGAAGGGTGCAGAGGTGTCTTGAGGAGTCGGGTTTTTCACAGCCGAGCCACTCGCGATCAGGGGTCTGCACACAGAGGCGTCAGGCGGCATCGATTAGTCCCCTTCTGGCAAGCCAAAGGTGGGTGTCTTCTCTGGAGGACCACGCTGACACCGATGGCCCATTTCAACTCAGTCTTGGAGCGACGGGTCCAGTGGTGCTGGCCCGTGTCAGGTTTACATGGTCCGGAGTTCCCACAGTTCTCGCTTTGGTACCTGGGGGAAAGCAGCTCTGCTGCTACAAAGGAGTTCCGGAGTCTTGGCAGAAGTGCTGGCAGTCCTCCTAGGCTTTAGGAGGCGCAGAAGCTTACAGGGTTAGTGGACTTTGGCACAATCGTTAGGAACAGCGAACAGGCCGGAAGGGTTGGTGCCAAGTCAGTTGTTCCTTCTACAGTTCTTGCTTTTCCCGGCTCTTCCTTTTATGTTGTCAGGATCTAATTTCCTGGTGCCAGGGGCTCCCCTAAATACTAGATTTAGGGGTGTTAGGGGAGTGTAGGGTAGCAGCCAATGACTACTTACCCCTGGGGTCAATACGCCCCCTATATGACCACTTCGGGGGTTGTCGGCATCCTCTCCTGTGAGGGAAGCCAGATTTTCATGCCAAAGGCGGTGGGCCCCTGCCTTGGAATGCTAATTAGCAGGTAGTCCGGCGAAGGGGGCTGTAAACACCCTCTGCCCAAGCAGGATTTGTTCCTGACCTCCTGAGAGTAAAGGCCCTCACCCCTGGGGGTCAGAAACCTGTCTGTGGTGGCAGGCTGGCTATGACCAGTCATCATAAAAGTAGTTGGTAGGTTTTATGGGGCACCTCTAAGGTGCCCTCGGGGTGTATGGATTAATAAATCTATCACTGGAATCAGTGTGGGTTTAATAATACGAGATGTTTGATACCAAACATCTTCACTTTCAGTGAAGTCATCGTGCAGCTGGGGGAACTCATTTTTGACCAGTGTCCAGCACATGTATTTAAAATGGCTTCCATGTTTACTTGTACTGGCAGTAATTGAACTGGCCAGCACAGGGGCATATCTGCTCACACAGATGTCCACACATGTAATATAATGCACCCTGCCTCAGGGCTGTAAGGCCTGCCGTAGGGGTGACTTACAAATATTAAATGCAGTGTTAGGGGACACAGCACCCAAGTGTGTGTCATGTTGTATTTTCACTTTTTAGAGCACCTTGCCAAGCAGCCTGCAGTGGCAGTCTGTATGAGTTTGGTGCTGGGTCCCTTAGAGCGGCACAAGATATGCTGCAACTCTTTGGGGCCCTCCTTAGTACCTATGCCCTAGGTACCACTTACTAGGGACTTAGAGGTGCGAAAGGCCTGGTTACTTGGAGATCAAGTGACCGGTTGTCTTGTTTTGGGGTAAAAACACTGGCAATGGGGACCTGGTTAGCAGGAACCCAGTGCACTTCAGTCAAAGTTGCATCAAATACAAGCAAGAAGTAGGGGGACTACTACAATAAAAACTCAATTTCCTACACTGGGCTCACAGGGATATCAGGTTCCAATGCAAGACCCACATGCCTTGCTGACAAGGAGGATGCATGAGGTACTAAGAGCAAGAAGCCTCAAAGTCATTCTCACGGAGATTCTGGACTGAACCCGAAACACAGGGATCAGTCTGAATGCAGGAGAAAATGCCCTTTAACCTTACTGTATCCTGGATTGTGAAGCCTCTGTGAGGGAACCAGATGGCACTTTGGCTTGTTCATGGTGAAAGCCAACATTATTAAAAGTTATACCATCGACCAGAGATGGTCCACAACTAACTTCTGCGAGCTCGCCTTCAGGAGCCAGTCGTCAAGGTACGGAAATACAGGAACTTCAGACCTTTTCCGAAGGGCAGCAACTACCACCATCACTTTCATGAACACCTGAGGGGCCGCTGTGAGGCCGAAGGAGAGCACAACAAATTGAAAATGTTCCTGGCACACCTAAAACTGCAGGTAATACCTTTGGGACTGCAGGATGGGTATATGAGAATATGCGTCCTGCACGTCCTGGGACACCATCCTGTTTTCTGGGTCCAAGGCACATAGAATCTGAGCCAATTAAAGCATTTTAAATTTGCCCTTCCACAGAAAAGCATTAAACAGACTGAAGGTCCAGGACAGGTCGGAGGCCCATGCTCTTTGTTCGGAATGAGGAATTTGAGTGAACAACAGTCCCCGCCTCTCTCAAGAGTTGGTACCTGTTCAATGGTACACTTGGAAAGTAAAAGATGTACTTCTGCAGTAGGATAGACAGATGCTCCTATGAAATTTATTCTAGTGTCAGAGGAAGGTGGGGAGGAAAGGAAATGAAAGGCAGGGTGTAGCCCCATTAAACAATATGCAAGACCCATCTATCAGACACAATGGATTGCCAACCTGGGAGGAAATCTTGAATCCAGTCTCCCACTGCTTAGACAAGGAAGACAAACTAAAGGGGCTTGGCAGCTGTTGCAGCGGTGGGATGAGGAGCTGGAGGAATGGCACCCTTGCTGTTCTGTGTGAGGTCTGCTGGTGCCACATGCACAGCGCCTAAAGTGCTGTGAGGTCTGCTGCAACACTGGCTGGGAATCCTGCCACTGTGCTTCGGCTAACCCCTGGAACATCCCCTAAACTTGCATAGCTGATGGGGCAACTTCTTTGTAGCAGACAGTAGCCCCAATGATAGTGGTGTGGCTCTACGGTCTATAAACCTTTCCAACGCAGAGTCTGCCTTCTCTCCAAAGATTCTAGATCCATCACAGTACATGGCCAGCTGGTCAGCATAATCCAGGCACTCCTTCGAAACAACACTGGTGCCAACTGCTTTGCCAATGTAGTATGTGGTGTCAAGTCTTGAACAAGTAACTTATCTCACCTCATCCTGCCCATTATGGCTCATCTGAGCTAGGGAGGCCCTAAAGTAGTTCAGAACCACCAACAAGATCTTGCTGGCCATATCTAATAAGGCATAAGTATATCGGCCCAAAAGGCAAAATGTGTTTAAGGACCGCAGTGCCAAGCTAGCAAAAAATAAATTTAAAAAATCCATTTGTCACAAGCATAAATCCATTGGGGTTCTCTATCTGGGTGATTGGTCGGAATGAATTAGGATTAACCTTACTGCACAGTAAGACTTTCAGGAGTTAGTTGCTTGGTGAGGAAATATGGATCACATGGTGCGGGACTGTCACCTGGTTGCTTGTTGACTGATGAGAGAACAAGATCATGGTTTCCACCACGTAGCCATCAAGGCATCCATAAGGGAGACACTGAATGGGAGTAAGAGATCCAATGTTGCCTGCCCAGGTTGGAGAAATTACGTCAGAACATGTGTCTTAGTATCAATGGAAGACCACTTTAATTCTGGTATCGTAGCTGCCTTCCGAACCACCATCGCAAATAAGGTCCTTTGCTCTGTTGGTGGCTCGTATGGCGAGTCAATCTAGGTTTCAAGGGAAGCATCAAGCCCACTAGCATTTAGTACGTCCAGTTATAAGGCATCAGTTTAATGAGGAGGAAGCAGGCAATCCCCCGTCCACATCGTCATAAGTATCCTGGAGTGCTACAGCTCAGAGTTTGAACTAAAAAGAGAATGCAGCCTCTGCGGATAGTTGTGTCCTGATAGAGGCATCGATTTAGAATCGGGCTGCATAACAACTGGTTGTGCTTTAGTTATTTCGTAGTGCAACATGTTATGTGAATTTGTAGAGCACAGGTAATCACTCATGATTATGTAAACATAAGTTGAGCTCAGGCTGATGTCTGTTCGGGGTACAATGGGAGACGGCACTAGTTCATCAATCTGCTCCGATGTGCAGCAGTAATTGGTGTAGGCCTGAAGTGAAAGTTTATATCAGCATTGGTTCAAGGCACGTAATGGGGCCCAAGGAGGTAAGATATAACAGGAGACAGCGGTTCCTGTGGACTATGTGTTTGATACTAATAACTGGAACGATCACTGGCATATACTTGGGTGGAAATTTTGATGATATTTTTGACAGAAAATGCAAACCAACAAGGTGCTCGGTTCCCAAGTGAAGTAGAACCTTAGAAAAGAGGGGGAGTGCTAGGGAGTGTTAAAAAAGGTTTCTATATATATCAAACGACCACAATTCAATGTATTAAATAAAAAATCAGTCCTCTAGTACAATGCTAAAAGGTTTTCACAAGGATTTAATACACACAGTGAAAAGGAACATATGGTTATATCGAGTCAGCTTGTAAAGTACAATAAATCTCATAAATCCATCAAATCCAAATATATTGATCAGGGCGTCTTTGTTCATCTGTTTCAAATTCCACTTTATTGCAGTTTAGATAACATGCGTACATCAGCCCAGCCAACACGTTTCGTCCAATAGGACTTCCTCAGGGTTGGGTATATTCCTCAAAGGAACAGACTGATTTTCCTTTAATCAAAAGTCGTGATCTGCCCTGTTCCGTCGGGTTTCAAATGCCGAGTAGTCCGTGTATTTTGAATTTTGATTAACCATATGCTCCTTTTCACTTTGTGTGTATTAATAACTGTATTTTGTTGTGACTTCTAAGCAGTGGGGTCACGAAAAGTTTGAGCATATAAGATCTAGATACTAAAGAGAAAACTATACTTGTGCAACAATCTATGGCCCACACTGCTGATAATATAATTTTGGCTTTCACAAGGAGCTAAGATGACATTGAGGGAAGACATGCCCACTGTAACCTGAAAGAAGGCCGTTGAACTTCTTTAGGGCCCAAAGGCATGCCAGACAGAGCCAGAAGTATTTGCAGCATAGTCTCCTTGAAGGCCTCTATCTGCTTTGGGGTTGATAACATCCCAGTACTCTCTCGACATGTCAGGAGTATTTGAGGTATCAGTTCCATAGCCAGAGGCTTTGAAGCAGTACAGCTTAACTCTTGACACCCTGGTGCCGCCTCTTTGGAACTAGAATGTCGGGATGCGGTCAAGCCCCATTTCATTTTCTTGTGCTCGAGTCTGGACTTTGACTTACCATATGATTCTGAGCAACAAGTGGAGCAGTCGCAGGAAAGGCCTTGGGTTCTGGCCCGTGACTTAGACAGTGAACTGGACCTGTGTTATGTCCATGACTTCTTCCTTATGCTTAGTTTAGTACAGCTTTTCCTCCCAGGCTCAAATTACCTTCCGGTGCATTAGGAGGCTTTAGTTACACGACTTGGAGTCAGGACCAGAACCCAGGTACTAAAGACACCTCGTGGGGGCCCATAACCAACATCTGCTTATTGCATTCTCAGCTGGCTCAGGTAGTCATTTTTGGTAGAAACATAATTCTATAGCAGACATCAGAAGACAGGCAAAACTGGGAACAGAACACCATATCAGCGTAAAGAAAGGAACTGACGTCAGCATGCATGGGTGGCACTTTTATGGGGCTCGCCCAATCATTTCCGGGCAGTGCGGAGCAAATGCAAAGCTGCACATTGCCACATACTGGATTGCACAAACACTGCTGACAAAATTATCCCAAAGCAGTCTGGCATCTGGGGTATATTCCAAAGGTGGGAATCTGCAGTTTGAAGAATGCATCAAAATAACCTCTTCATAGGAGCAATATTGCTGCAAATAAGAGGGACGCCAACATTGCTGCCAGCAGTGCTGTTCCTGTTCCAAATAGGGAGAAGTTGCACTGTTTCCTCCGAACCTGTACCTTTTGAGCAATGAAACAAATACATTTACTGTCCCTATTGTGTGCGCGTATGAGGCGTGTCTGCACTACTAATGCCAGTACTGTGAGTGTGTGAGATGAAGGGTGACGTGGTGCCTGGCTGTGATCTATACTGGTGAACGCAGTGGCAGATCGGTGTGAGTTCTACGTGCTACTCCAATTTATTTATTTATTTATTGATTAAACTTAT
Organism: Calotriton arnoldi; assembly: GCA_963921515.1. Lineage (NCBI taxonomy): Eukaryota > Metazoa > Chordata > Amphibia > Caudata > Salamandridae > Calotriton > Calotriton arnoldi. The sequence goes on from CAWUFW010000537.1 coordinate 3,786,073, forward strand.
AATGCGCAACAGCTACCCAAAAAGGGTTTCCCGGCGCAAACACAAGTGCAAAGGCTGATGTCAAGGCAGAGGCAGCAGGCTAATGATTAAAAAGCCATGTCTTCAAGGATTTACAGAAATGAATGTAGTTAGTTTCGGTTCGAAGAGTTAGGGGCATAGCATTCCAGAGTGAGGGGCCAAGAAGAGAGAAAGACCTACCGCCCATCCTTGCTAGTTTGATTTTTGGGACAGAAAACCTCCCCTGCGTAGATGAACGAAGGTCACGAGAAGGGACGTAGGGATGAACCAGTGATTGAAGGTAATTGGGGGCCGTACCACTTTTTATTTTAAACATATAGCTCAGGGCTTTGAACTTAACTCGGTTCTCCACCCTGAGCCAGTGCAAGTCACGGAGATAGCCAGAAACAGAGGAAGTTCTGGGGATTCGGCATAAGAGCCTAGCTGCAGAGTTTTGAACCATTTGCAGCCTGCGTGTTACCCCTTTGTTAGAACCCAAGTACAGAACATTGCCGTAATCAAGTCTTGAAGTAATCAAGGCGTGAACAACAGTCCTCTGAGTGGGTTCTGGTAGCATCCAGATGACTTTTTTCAGCCATTTCAGGATAGTGAAACAAGTAGCAGCTACTTTAACAGCTTGGTTATGCATACTTAGTGTATCATCACAAAGAACGTCTTTAGTATTGAAGTGAAAGGCTCCTGACTGAAGAAATGTGTTTTCTCTTATGTTTGAGGGCACACATTTTACTAGATGGACCGTTAGGTCTACTCTGAGTAAAAGCCCTTACCTGTGCAAAATGTCCAGTCTGGTCACTAGCTGTGGCCAAGAGCTTTAGATAGTCAGTCTCTCTGCCCTAGTGTTCTTTGTGCCAGGTCACCCACCTGCGGATAAAGTCCACCATGGTTGCAGCTGGTGTTCTGTGGCCCTCCTCCGCTGGCAGACTGTATAAAGCACTTGCATTCCAGTGAGTGCAGGAATATATGCAGGTCAGCGACTGAGTGCGGTAAATTTCTTTCACTGCTGTCTAGGTCTCTCTACCCAGCTTTGTTCGCCGCAAGACCCAGCAACTACTAGCATTCTGCGAAGGATTCCATTTTGCTGTTATTTCTTCCCCGCAGCATTGCCCTGGTGCTTTTGGCACACGCAGCTTGTGGCGCAACTGCACAGAGCACGAGGCGTGGAGTGATCTTCACAGCAGCAATAAGAATGGTTTATAATGGCGCGGTGGGCGGGAAATTTAATGGGCCTCCAATGCTATGGATGCGCACTTCACTCTCCTCAGAGGAATACCACTGCTGGCAAATATAAAACGCTCGGTTGCCAAAAGAAGCTGGCCAACAAAAGGGTGGCACCACGAATCCTTTCTTGTACTCTTTTGCTCAGTTTTACCGGCATGGCAAACCAATGCAAACAGCTGAAGCTTTCTCTAGCCACACCTAAAAACTGGGACTCGCAATGTTTATTAAGATGTTTGGAGAGGCAGTGGGGAGTTCAATAGCATGACACTCAGTGCGTCAAAAATAAATATCCGAAAGCAGCCATAGTATGAACGGGAATGCCAAGAAGCACTCGGGTAATAAGTGCGAATAACGAAGGGGCTTACCAGGAGGAAAAAAAGTTAGTATAATTCGCTGGGAAAAAAAGCACATCTCAAGCAGAATTTAAACTCACAAAGTCAAAATGTACTGTGGAAAAAGTAGCACATCAGATTCAGAGCTGCGGGGAAGCAAACACCTAGGGTCATAAGGCAGAATGTGGGATTCACAAGACGCATTCCGAAGGTGTGATGACAGCCCAGAGTCGTCAGTGAAAACCAAACGTCACGGAGGCCGCAGCTTTCTGCAGCCGACGAGTTCAAGCCATTCAGGAGGAAGCAAGCATTTCTTTGATAGGAGTCACTGAACCAAGGCGAACAAAGGCAGGCGCTGAGAGTAAAGCGACCATCAATTCATGGAGCCGGTTGGCAGGCTGCACAGTGGAAGCGAACCTTCCGATCGAGTTCACGGCTACTCAACCAAAGCACAACTGTGCTCAACAGCAATCAAACGCGTTAACAAGCATTGGCATAGCCAATAGGTCTCGCCTTTGGGACCTTATAAGTGTTTAGCCATGCAACGGTTGATTTTGTTGCACCTAGGATATTGTGCTGCATAACTAAATACTTATAAGGTCCCAAAAGCGAGACTTATTGGCTACTCCTATCACACAAGCTGGTATCACACCACAAACATTCTTTAATACTAGGCCTTCCGACTAAGGGGTGGAGGCCCTACTCAGTCCCAATTGCATACTGTCCAAATCCAAGTAGGTGTTATACAAAACCATACATACATAAATAACGTAGTAAATTAAAGGATGTAACAGACAGATAAAAGGGTGCAACTTCGAAGAGACTCGTTGTAGGTATTTCACAGTCTCATCATTTCAGAACTGAAACATTTTCAGTATCATATACAACGAAGCCATAGTTATTACTTATTGATCTTATGCAACAAACAACCATTGACAATGCCAATAGTCCTGGCTTGTTGTAGGTGTAATGTTACTTGTTGTATTATATATCTGGATGCAATGACAGAAGCAGCAAAATACCAACACATTTTGCTAAGCACAGATTTTTAGCCTAGGTGTTTTTAAGCCATGCCCTTAATTACATAGGCCACGCCCCTTTGGGAGACACCCTTCCCCAGTTTTTTCATCCTGCTTAAAGCCCTGATCATGACGATGATGATGAAGTTAATGATGTTGCTTTGGAAAGGAGCAAGGACGGAGAAGGACAGGGAGTGTTTGATTTGATGAACATAGGGTTTCTCTATGAAAATAGGGACATGTAAAAATGGCTGATGCCTGAAGACAGTCACCTCTAGCTGCCATGTTTGTTTGCTGGTGCTGACTCTGCCCACTGGACGCTTTCACCTCGAGGGAGGAGCTCGAGACGTGGATGTATGATTGCTACTTGTGGCAGGTCCCGTAGCAGCTCTCATGGGCCCAGCTCAGCACCTGGTCGGGTTCTTTGTGAGAAGGTGTCGACACTACAAACCGCATGCAACGCAGTGTGAAGATGAGTCCTTTGTTGGAGAGCTGCCTCCACCCCTCTGAGGGGGAACCCTCTGTCCATGCTCTCTGTGACTCGCTGAGCAACAATGCACATTCTTTGCTGATGTAATGTGTACGCATGAAGTCAGCAAAGAATGCGCATTGGATAACAGAACGCTGAGTACAAGATGAACCGTGGTCTATTGGTGTTTTCTGTTGTATTTTTTAAAAATATCAAAGGGCGGCTGCCCCATCTAATGGGGCCTTTCAGTGAATGACGTCACCAGACATCAGCAAACAAAAGTCACTTCTGGAATGTAAAACCCCAGCTCCATAGAGTCAAAGAAGTGCAGATTCAGCCACGTGACGCTTACAAGATACAATCGAAACATGGGCTGGGGGAGGCGAAGCCGGACCTGATAGCGGCCTGTGTCGAACGCCACCCGGAGGTGGGAACCCCCCAAGCAAGACCGCGAAAAGGGGGGCGCACCGGCTTGGTCGCCCCCCAAACCAGCTGCTAACCACCCAATCCTGGAGGGAGATGGTAAGCGATCAGTCTGAAGCGGAATTACCTGGTGCCTGGGATCCATCGCCGCCGAGAGGGACCTGCGGAGGACGAAGTTGCGGTCGCCAGGAAGAAACAGCGAGGAACAAAGGAACATGCCGAGGATACCGAGGAGTCGCCAGGAGGAACAGCGAGGTCGGCGGCTCCAAGCAGGGAGTCGTGATCGGGAGGCCTGCGCAGATCGAGGAGCGGCGGCGGCTATAACTGGCGGGAACCGGTCATTGGCGACGAGCGCGGCTGCCTCGGAGGTGTTTCCACGTCCTGCATGGCATTGATGCGGAGCCTGCGGGGTGGGTTGCAGGCGTGAGACGGAGCCAGCAACGTGGCCAGGAGCGAAGGAAAAGCCGGCTGCAGCAGGAGCGGAACAGCGGTCCAGCCTCGCCGAGGACCCGGGAAGTCTGCCGCTCACCAGGAAACCACGAGGGAGGCGTGCGCCTCCTACAGCACGGGAACAGCCGAGGAGCGAGCCACAGGAAGCAGGTACGCGAGGCTCGAATGTATCCTTGTGTAGCGTAAGTGGCATTCATGGTGGAGTTTGCGCTATATAAAACGAGGATAAAAACAAGATGCGCGGCCACATTATTTAGTATGCTAAAAAAAAAAAAAAATGCGCCCGCCGTTGTTGCTAATTAGGAGCAGCGTGCCACTGTCTTTTGTAAAAGCCGGCGCTTGCTGTGAAGGAAAAACAAGCCCGCGAGCGGTGCGCAGGGGAGCAAGAGTACAGAAATGTCAACAAGCGGGCGCGGCCACGCTAATTGGAAACAGAGCGCCGCTGCTCGCTCACGCAAGGTGGATGCCGCCACAAGCACGAGTGCTTGAAAAGTGCAGACCGATTCCAAAAGGTCATCTCCTAGAGCAGCACATGCGTGCTGCGCTAGGCTCGACCTAAAAAGGGTTAAATCGACAAGCGAGCAGGCAGTAATGTGTTCGTATAGCAGCAGCATGCATTGGAAAGACGCCCACCGAGCTATGAAAATGTTGAATTTAAAGAACGCCCACCAAAGAATGGCTAAAAGAGAAACTAAAAAAGCAGCACGCAGTGGAACAAGCTGCGAGGCAAATAAGCCAGAGGAAATAAATAAAAACAAGCATTTGCAATGCAATAGGTCTCGCATTTGCGAGAGTTTAAGCTATTGGCATTGTAAATGAAAATGCCTTTTACTTATCGGTTTTGATAATTAACACAAATAAAAGGCATTGTCATTTATAATGCCAATAGCTCAGACTCTTGTAAATGCGAGACCTATTTCACTTCAAAGAAGCGGCCGCCATTGTCCCAGGCTGCTTGGAAAGTGAAAAGCGCGAATGGCGCGCTGAATGTTGCAGGAAAGCATGTCGTGGCTTCAATAGGAGAAACTCATTAAAGAAAATAGTGCTTACAGTGGAAGCTACATCCCTGACTGACACCTGTCAATGCCAGCATCTTCCGCTCTGTTGTTGGGGACTGGTAATACGACACCCAGAGGTGTTGTGATAAACCAGCTGCAGGCAGTTATCGACTCCAGAAGGATGAAAAGCCAAGTCAAATCTACTGGTCGTTGAAAATGTCGACACCGAACATGTCCCTAAACCCCTGCACCCGAAATGAAACTGTCCAATAGTCCTGAATGTGACAGCCTGAGCCAAATGCAATGGGCAGTCTGTGGGGTGAAAGGCCAAGCTGAGCACATGACAGTTCCTGTTGTGTTACACCACCATACAAATGCCCCAGCATTCTGAAAGGTGTGTGAGGTGAAGGGTCGCCCTCCATGAGCCCAATTGGGTAACATCAGTCTGTGACCAGGGTGCTACGGATCTTTGAGGTGAAAGGTCACCGTCCAACAGACAATTGCTGAGGGCAATCACATCATCACACCGACTCCCTCCTCCAACAGAAACGCGTTCAAAGGTCTCTATAAAGGGAGGCTTAGTCCTCTGAAGTAGTCACAGACCTCTACCGCTCCCACAGAAGCAGTCGCAGAGCACCACCTCCACATATACGGACACAAGATGTGACAGGTCTGGTCAAGTTTGTGCCGAATTTGTTCTGAGTGCAGAAACTTTCCCTGATATAAGGTACAGTTTATGCATGCCTCCTAGAATATACGCCACACCGTGTCACTAATCTGCGCATCCTTGTAAAGAAGTCTGAGAGAGAGAGAAGCACACCCACTGCACAGCCCTGCTAGCAGTGTTGGCAGAAACCTCTATCAGTGGCGTGGATTCCACCCCCAGATCCAATAAAATGTTTGAATACCCCACCCCGGGGACAGTGTGGTGCAGCGTGCGTGCGTATGTGCAAATCACCGCCGCATAACAGCGTGAATATGCCCCCCAACCACCCGGCTGGGAAGTAAGTGTAGATGCTGGCTTCACCGGTGTATTGTGTGGGCATCGGGGTGACCCTCTGGTCCAAATATGTAGATGAATGGAAGAACGTGGGAGTCTATCAGAGAAAACAAGAATTCTGGATTGGCCTTGTGGCCCTAATATGCCCTTCCTGGCTGGATGAGTCTGACGGTCCTCAAATGAAGGCCATGTGAATATTGGATTGGCCCAGGGTTGCAGTTTGTCTTGTCTCTGCCCAATCATGGTATGTTCTTTTGCGCTCATCTGCTCAGAACTTTGTGTTTTTTGTGGTGGGTGGGGGTGGGAGGAGTTGCTCACCAGAGGTGACAGGAATATTACATTTTTTTGTAGCATCTGACTTGAAAACATCAGTTACCGGATGCAATAGAAATTGTCATAAACCGTAATGCAAGTTTTACAGCATAATTTTGGATCCCATGGTTACTGCTCGACGGCCTCCAATGCTTGGACACCTGCTCATATTTAAATTTCATGATTGGCTGTTACTCATTTATGTGCACATTAAAGCCCTAGACTCCTAGATGTTACATTGAACAACACTATGAAAAATCCGATTATTATTTTTTTGTTTGGTAATACATGATAATTCTGCTCTGCACCAATGCTACACTTTCTAGAATAGCCGTGGAGAAAAAGGGTTCATTTTGAAGAATCTGGATGGAAATAAATTACCTAAGATGTGGTTATCTTCAAACCCAACGCGGTTGTTGTAATAAAGGGCTGTCATTGGGCCCTTCTCATGCCCCGTTGTGAGGGCGTCCAATAAGACCCACTCCCTGGGGTTCGGACTTTAGCCAGTGTGATAAACTGCACCTATTCTGATTTTTTGGGGAACAACATGCACATTTTCTTACTTACTGCACCAAAATCCACATGTCAAGGTAAATACCGTTCTATTTTCTCCCATTAAATTTTATCAAGTTTGATTTGCCAAAGTGTAACAAAGGGTGAGGACTTTATTGCATCTGGTAATTACAGTGGTTTCCACAGGGGTCGGAGAACCCCCGCCCTCTCAATCATGTCCTTTGATATTCAATAACCAGTCCATTGGTTCTGCCTTCTTTTTTATCTATTTTTTTCATATTTCTATTTTCCTTATATGTTGCCAAGATATCAGCAAATCCACGCCAGAAGCGGTTAGTTAATACTTTTAAAAAAACATGTCTGTGTATGAGAGGGGTACAGGATAGTGAGGTTTGGGTACAAACCCAATAGCTTCAGCCAGCCACAAAAGGACATCTTTGCCCTGGCCAGTTTATATTTCGTTCCATGAGGGATAAACTGGTGACAATAACTGCACCTGGTAACTAACATTACTAATGGGTGTGGTGTTTACCGGCTGCAGGTCTGAATGTGGAATCAACTTTTTTCGCTTTGATTCCTGAACGGGTCACATTTTCTTTCCTGAATATTTGCCCAGATACATTTTGCCATTTTTTTTGTGGTAAAATGGGCCCAGAGAAAACTGAATTAATTCCCATTTGCAGTAATTACAGAACTCCTGCTCCCGCACAAATTGACTTCGTCGGACTGCTCGGTGGTCCTATGAAGCGATTCATAAGTTGTGGCAGCCATTAGGGTAGTGCACGAGGTACCATTAGAACTGCGTTGCCACCTGTGGGGGGAGGGGGGGGTCTCTGCACCAGAAGTGAAGCCATTGTGTCACGGGCCCTGGTGCAAAGAATGAAATGGGCCCACTGGCTGCTCTTTGAATGATGAAATACAGCAGTTATCAAGGTTTAGTCGGCCCTTCAGATCTTTGGGCCCCGGTGCGACTGCACCTGCTGCACAAGTGGGATCTACGCCTATTCTTCGCACAGGTCCGAGGCATTCTGTGCGGATATGTTCTGGGTATTACGTTCTGGTGCGACTCTGGTTGGGTGATAGCTTCATTTCAATTGCGGAGGGTGTGAAGTTTGGTGTACGAAAGGTCTGCATTTTATCTCAACTATATGTGGAGAGGATGTGGCGCAACTGTCAGAGCAGCCGACTTTAGAACTGGAGAGCCAGGTTCAAGTCTCGGCGTCGACTCAACATCCTGTGATTCTAGGCAAATCACTTAATCTCCCCGTGTCTACCAAAAAATGCTACTGGTGTAAAGCGCTCCAATACCTTCTGGTCGAGTTCGTGCTATATTAAACTGCAAAAACAAAAAAAAATGTGAGGCGCACACTAGTGACCTTTAATGTTAAGTTAGTCATGATGGTTTTAGCCTCCTCGTGGAAACAAGGCTGGGATTCAAACCTGCTATTCACAGGTTTCGTACACCAAACTTCACACCCTCCGCAATTGAAATGAAGCTATCACCCAACCAGAGCAAAGGACAGGGTTTGAACACCTTGCCTGTGGCAGGAATTCCAGCCCGGTGCTGGACATTCCAATCGCGAGCGTGGTCGTGACGGAACCCAGCCGTCATGCGCACAGGCCACCCGTGGCTCATGACGGCTGGGTTCCGTCATGAGCATCGAAGGGGTTAAACATGTGTGGTAGGAAATTGGCGCCTGCAACGAGTGTACGTAAATTTGGCTATCGTTATCGTGGGACGGTGCCAACAGGAGGGGGATGACCCTGAACTCCCTGATTTTCAGACCAAGGGTCTCGCACAATTACTAAAGGCCTGTGCACACGTCTGCATATAGTTGCTGAGTATTTACTCTATGTCATACGTTAACACAAATGGACATTCACTGTGCAAACATATATTAAAAATCACAATGAACCATCAGGATTATTTAGTGTGTTCTTCTTTAATTCCGAACGATTGCCCAGCCAACACGTGTTTTGTCTGGGGAAGTACCCCTAGACTTCTTCAGGGCTGAAAGGATATGTAAATGGAACAGTGTCTAAGTCAATGTGACCCGACAGTACATACAAGATATTACTGTTCAAGGCAACCAGTGTTGGCGAGTGTACACCCAAAGTGACATAGTAGTTTATGTTACACGAAAATATGACACTACATCTCTGGTGCGGGAAACCCAGTTGACGGTAGGAAAGTCCTCGTGAGCATGAGTGGGATGACACATTGTTACTGTGCATTGCATAAATCCGTGACACAAAATCAGTGTTGTGATAAGTATAGAGAGATAAATGGGAGGAAAGGTATCAGAAGGACTAAGGAGAGGGAGAGAGGGAGAAAAGAAAAGGATTACTGAGAAGTGGGAAAAGGGGAGAAGGGAAAGGTGAATCGCGAGGTGCGGAAAGGAACTGAACATATGAGTGCAAGGACAGGAGCCTCGTGAGTGCAAGCGAGACTAAATCGAAGGGCCGGTCCAACCGTGAGATGGGAAATGACCTAAGGCGACTGTACGCAATAATAAGTGGAGCCGTGAGGTAAGAGTCACCTAGGCAAGTAGCACAATCCTACCTTTCGGGAAATGGGAAGGAGATCAAAATCTAAGTGAAATGACAAATGAGGAAGCAGAGAGTAAAGATTCAGTCGATAACTGTGGTGCGAGGAGTGGAAATTGGGAGATGAGGAAAGTGTCTCACCTCTCTGCCGGTTGTACTTCCGTCCCGGCTGAATAATGGTAGTAAGGAATCCTTAGCGGATCGGAGGGGTCCAAAATAAGGACCACGGTGGAGTGCAAGTAGGGACTTCACTGTAATAAAGAATATACGTGAGTATTGTTACTGGACAGGAATGAGAGCGAGGAAAAGGGGGTGGGAGAAGTGGCATCTCACCTCTTAACCGGTTATACTTCCGTCCCGGTACCAGGGTAGAAGTAGGTATATAGACCAGGTATGGTCCTGTAGGTGCATCGGGCGGTGGAGCCCGGAGTGGGGGCTTCACTGAAATAAAGGACATATGCGTGAGTTCCATGCGGCCAAAAGATAGGTGGGGGTAAGGGGGTGAGAATGCGGAACACTTTAACAATAGCTGCCAGCCAACCCCGCGAGTGCTGTGTGGGGCGGCAGCTATTGTTAAAGTGCGATACAAAAATAAACACGCAGCCGCCTTTGCCAACGCCAAATGAAACAAGCATTTGCAATGCAATAGGACTCGCATTTACACGAGACCCATTGCATTGCGGGCGAGGGGCAGGGGGGCACGAACAACGGGAGTGCGGGGGGGGCGAGAAGGCACGGCAGAAAATAGTACTCGAAGTAAAGGGGCCAGTAGCCATGTAAGGATACAAATGACGACATGGCCGTCATAGGGAGGGATTAACAGGCCTATAAACCAATGGAAGGCAGCATTTAGTAAAGGACAAAGACAAGCCAATGTAAAAGATGGGCGGGGGAGTGGGCGTGGCTTCTCTCCCATACTCAACTACCCCAGATCAACCACAGAGCAGCGCTTGCGCGCTGGCTCAGAGCTCAACCTAAAAAACTACATGGCGCCGCCCATTACTTTCTTTTCAACCTCGATTGCCAGGCATTGCTCGAAGACACCTACATACAACCTTTTTAGGTCCACTTTGGCAGCGCAGCAGCCCAGATTCCCCTGGCCATAGCATTTGACTTTGCAGACGCTGGGCAAAAAGCACGTGCGCATGACCTGCTTTGCTTGTAAGCTGTTGGTCAGCACAGGAGGTCAGCGTTGGTTATGGTGCTAAGCCAAAGATAAAGGCTACAGGTGGGATCTACTTTTAATATTTTACTACAAAATGCTACAATAAAGGCAGCAGGCCTGACTTCCTTTATTGTGAAAAGCGTTTGTTGCAGCCAATAAGCTTTTAAGGGTAGATTGTTATTATACCGTGTTAGAGGCAGTATGAGGTGTTAGCTTACATGGCATCTCACAGGTGCCATAGGTTTCATCTGTTTGTTACATGGTATCTCAAAGCGATTGTAGGGTTTTGGTGCTAGTTACGCTCAAACTAACTCGGTGAGTAGAGCATTGCAAGACCGTCATACGAGGGCCTTACAGGTTTACTTGTCTGCCAGGCTCTTGTAATTTGTAAGAAAATTAAAATATATATATATATATATATATATATATATATATATATATATTTTTGTGTGTGCTACATTTATGTGTTAAACTGGTATTAATAAGGTGTAACCAATGCCCAACATTGTAAAAGCGTAAAAACGACTAATAAAGTAATACTATCATAAATTGTGCAGCATTACACAGCATAATTGGTCTTTTCTTGCCACATAATTTAGCCAACCCTGCCACATAATGTTTTGCATAATTACAGTGGCCCTGGCTATAGGCTTTCAAAATGGTAGAGTAATACTACAACTAAAACTGATGGCTGGACCTTAATCCAGGTCATGCACCCAACCCACGATGAGCACCTAACCCCTGCTGCGCATGGCCTTCGGATGTGCACAGCATGGGTTGACCGCATGCAACCCCTGCATGTACCCAACACCACCTGTGCCCGGCCTCCAGCCAGGCCCTGAGCCCAACCCGCCATGTATAGCCAACCCCCAACCCAGCGTGTACGCCCAACCTCTGTTGCACGCAGCCTTTGGCTGTGAGCAGCAACAACAGCCTGGCCTTTGGGACAGGGTGTGAATCGTTGTCTGTGTTTCTGCCATAGCACACCTGGTAGATGTACTAGGCACTATGATTGTTTGCATCTCAGCTGGTCCACTTAGTTATTTACCCTTCAGAGATTTATGACAAGAAACACTGAGTTGGATAAAATCAGCATCTGCCCTTTCAACACTTCGAATCCAAGATGATCCTTATGGAGTTTTATACAGAAGAATTAGATCAAAAGTGGAGCACTGTTGTCGATATGGCTTCTTTACAGAAAATCCCGAGGGCTGTACGCAAACATATAAATGGCATATCACTCGCCCCGATTAGCAAGCCAATGGAGCCATATGCTCTTGCTGTGTTTCTCCGTTAAGCCGTCATGGAAATTATGCTTGTTTGGCTTCCCTCACTAATGAAATTGAATTTTGGTCATTCTTTCGGGTGATAAGATATTAAATACACATTCCTCCTTCAGGACAAATGCAGGAGGAGTGTCTGGACTTTGAATGCTCAGAAATAGCCACATTTTGTTGTTGACCTACCAGCAAACAGCCCCCAACCAAATGGTGATACAACGCTGACCATGGAAAATTGAATCCTGGTATTCGCCCTTTCTGGGCAAATTGCTTTTTCTGCCTCACTCTGCTTCGAAAGTATAAGTACCTGCTACACAAATGTTTAAACCTACACAGTGTCATTTCTAGTATTGTTCCAGTTCGAGAAATGTATCACATTATTCTATGCATAACATAAAAAACAAAAAAATTATATCATATTGGAGAAGGGAGTGTCCAAATGTATTTTATGCCTACATGAAATAAGTTATTGTTCAACCAAGCAGATACCACTTCTACTGTGGTATGTTTTGTCTACCACTCAAAGCCTCATCTCTTCTTTGAGGCTGCTTTGACTTTTTTGTGTGCTGGACTTCTTTGCTTTGTATGATATTCTCAATTCCGTTGGTGTCCTGGACAATACTGCTCATCTCAAAGCAGACCCCATTGTCAGCTGCATATTACTTCAAACGTCATATTTTGAAGAAATTATACCTTCTTGTGGAGTACATACAAGCTGGGGCCCACTACTATAATATGTACTTTCTAGACTGACACCAGGAAATGATTCAAGCATGTCAATACATAAAAGATTCAATGCTTGAGAATGTGGGAATACCTAAAGCGGTTCCCTTTGACTCTGAGCAATGGTACTGGTTCTATTTCACACTTCTTAAAGAGAGCCTGTTCATCTGTTTCTGAATGAAGAAAGTGTTTCTTGCAGCCCTGAAGGTGATCTTTCTAAATTTCAGCACGAGGCCTGCCAATACAGTCGCCAATCACTGGTTTGATATTTTGGCATCACATATCAAGGCCTTGGGAGAAACTGTTCCTCCTCTGCAAAGAAGGTACCAGCATGTCACCCTGGGATCCTTCACACTGGTTTCAGGGTGGATCCCTCCAATTTGAGATTCCCCCTTTTCTAGAATACTGTGGTAACCTGAAGCCCTACTGGCCACCCAGAGAATTGCTAGTGGTATCCACAGGGCAGTGCGGAGAGGAAGGCTACTTAAACAGGTGGTAAAAACCTTTATGTTTAAGTTAACCTAACACTTTATCGCCCAAAAAGGAAGGTAAAAATCTTTGACAGGACCCACAGTGTCTTTATTGTGTGGCCCGTAATCGATTGGGCGGTCTTATCAGCTTCCTTATCGAACAACTTCTCTTTGCTTAAGGAGATGTCAAGCATCCCAGCCTGGACTCCTCATCAGGTACATGTCAGCCATACTTGAATGCAGATGACTTGCCCATGGCACATATCCTGGAAGCCTTAGTAAGTTACTGCCATGCTTTCCTCTTCTACCAATAGGGAGAGGCCCAAGATAAAGTTATGGATCACAGAAACTTACTGACTGCTATAATTACCACCCAGTCCGGCTTCAGTATGGCCAGCAAGCATCTGGGTCACAGATTTAGCTATGCATTCCTTGTCCTGCCTGAATTGATTTGGATGCACAAAAGTCAAAAGGATGGAAGCCCACTGCTCCTGGGACAAATGCCTCTGCCTCAAGTACTGCCAGTCCTACTGAGTGTTATGACTTCATTTTTTCCAGAAGAGCAGCTCATATCTCTCCATTTTGGTTCTTTTGTGATTTTCTGCAGTTCCTGTGTCTTTCAGTCTCTCTCAAAGTTCTGGATGCAATTTTTCCTCTCTTTGACGTCCTAGTAGAATTTGATGTTGTTTGAGAAGTCTAAGAGACTTCTTTAGAGGGGCACAACATCAATGCCAAAGTTGATGAAATCAGGGATAGCATACATATCGGAGGTGCAGTCCGGAATGAAATCAAGATTTCGTCTGGTAATGTAAACCCTAAGGCAGAAGCGGTTGCTTAGAAAGCCATGACCTCGACAGGCATATGAGTGGCAGGATGGTGTTGACAGGAGAATGAGAAGGCTTCTTTCACCAGGAAGAATACTCTGGAGACTGGCCAGGGAACATGGGAGACCGTGCTGGTAGGATTGATAGACGTCAGTCTGAGTTTTCAGTATTCCTCCCCAGGTGTTGCTTGAAATCTTCAATCTTTGACGAGGGAATGTTTTCTGAGGGAACATTTGGCCTTTTTCTCAGACTCCTGTTGTATGGTATATTTTGCATTAGGTAACGTCATTGTCTGGGATCACATTTTGATTTGAGTCTCCCATGAGGATGTTCCTCTATAGTAACGGTCCAAAAGCTTTCATTTTTAAGGTTGAATTGTAACAGCCACAAAACACTTCCAGGTAAAGGAAGCCCCGAGTCTGCCTCATGGCAAAAACCTGCAGTCAAGAAAGTCCCTTGGCTCGACTAAGTAGACGAAGAGCAAAGATCTCAAATGGCTTCCATGCACTAGCAGATATGGCAAGAATAGCAACAAGAGTGGTGCTAGAGGAAATTATTGCAGGATAAGGAGGCATGGTCAAAACAGACAGCTCAACTGACTGAAAAAAATACCCATTGTTAGCCCAGAACTTAAACAAGTCACATTCAGTTTTTTTGTTTTTTTTAACTGTAGGATTTACAGTTTAACAGATTCATAAGCTACTTGAATATTTACCTATCAAAGATTTACCACTGGAGAAGTGTGTGCATATCTGGTGTGTAAAACACAGCAGCGGTAAATAATGGAGTCCATTTTTGAACACTACTAACTCACTGCTCTGAAACCCTTCCAACTACAACACAGACTATGTTCTTCTTCCTGATTAAGACCTGAACATTTGAAAATGGAAGCTATTTGGTTGGCTCAGTAGCCTCCTCCACACGCCCAGACACCAAAGTAAAATAAAAGCAAACCTGAGTGAGCCAGTAATGTATACATCATTTGGAAATCGAGGAAAATCTGTCCACCAGTCTACAGCATAAACGTCACTAGAAACCAAACTTCTGCGGGGTTGCAGTCCTCATGCCCAGGGTAAAAGCCTAGTTGCAGTGCTGCTGTAACATCTGCAGGGAAGAGAAGCTGACCAGTAAAGCAAGAAGGACGACTGTCCTGATCTTGGACCTGCATAAGGCCCAGCTGACTTGAGAATCTGTCTGGAGTGCACCTTAAGGAACAGAAACCACTAAGGAGTCATGAAATACTGGCAACTGCTGACCAGAAGAAGCAGGAAAGGCAACAGACAAGCATTGTCTGGGCCACAAAACTGCCAAGAGCCTTTTTTTAAGTGAGACATCCCTTTAAGCGAATAGGTGAACCTGCCCCTTCCTCTCTGTACCCTTACTGCCCATTCTTGCTCTTTCCCAGTCCAGAAGTAGGCAGGAGTCTTGAGCTTTAATTTCCCTGGCGTTCCTGATTCTCGAAGTGTTTGCATCACCTTTCTAGACCTTACAGTTTTATAGATATAATTTTCAATTTGGATCCGTAAAGTTGTCACTGCAAAAATAATGTTCACACTTGTAATTACTGAGATACAGGCCACTAGAGAGAGACATCATTATTGTGCACAATTTATAAAGCGCATGGCTACCTAAAAAAGGTTGCCCTAGGTTTCCCATCGCTAAGCCGAATTACGGAAAATAGATCGAGCAGAATACTGTAAAACTAGATGCGGAATTAGGAAAAATCCAAACGTTGAAACAGCCATGTTTTTAAGGATTTGTGAAATGGAGAGAGTGACTGACACATCATTAATGCTGGGGGTAAATCATTCCAGAGTCTGGGTCCAAGGCAAAAGAAAGCTCCGACTCCTTGGCGGGATTTCCCAATTATAGGAATTACAGCCAACTTCAGATGACTGGAACGCAACAAGTGTGCGGGGGAATACCAAGAGACCAAGGTTCTAAGATAGACAGTGACTAGATAGACAATACCTTGAAATGTACCCGTTGCTCGATGGGTAACCAATACACAAGTGAATTAAAATGTGAGCTGATCGACTATCACATATGACTCTTAGCTTAAACTGAAAACCAGCTGAGACCTAAACTGGTTCCAGAAACACTTAAACTGTACTCTGAGACACTTGTAACTCAACACCTGGTCTCCTGTGGCTTGGACACCAAGACACAGAAGCAACCTTGACTGCACCACAGTCTACATCAGTAGAGACAAGCATTTTAGTGGTTGGTTTTTGGGTTTAATGACTTTTTACTCTTTGACTAAAAAACACCAAGATGTACATCTCTACACCTAGAGAAAATCACTGGCACAGAGGGACTAAAGACATTGTAGTAAGGTTACCCAATTGAATCATTTTTGTCTGGCAGCTCTCGTCCTTCAACTACAACTTTTTTAACCATTGCAGCAAAAGGCTCAAGAATTCCTGACATTGCAAGAGTTGAGACAAATGTGTCCCAGTAGGATTACATTAATCACATTGCCCCTTTTGTAGAATATTATACCAAATTGAACTCCTACCACGTAAACACAATGATAACTTTTCATGGTAATACACCAAAACAGAACGGGCCAGCACCTTGTACGTTTTCTATGTGTATTATATTTGAACTTGGTTTAATTTACATGTACAACACTGCACTGGCTGAATACGGAGTTTTGCGTAGAATTATTGTGTCATATAGTACAGGTCCCTAAACCCCAATCACCATCTACAGTACACCTTGTCTGCTTGACTTTTCTACTACTCAGAGTCAAATGCCCGAAAGGAATAACTTTGATATACAAGTAGAGTGCTATAGTACTGCTGGCTCTGGGAAAAGTTTAGGTTTATAATTAACTGATATTGCACACACTGCCAAGCTTAACAGCTCTTAGGCAGTATATCAATCAATCAGGGGTTTGTATAGCGCAGCTACTCACCCTTGAGGGTCTCAAGGCGTTTAACATACACATCAGTGGTAAACAACAGTACCCACAAAAAGGTAAACAATATAATTCTCAGCAACCCGAATGCCAAAACACCCCAAGAAAAGAGATGCACAGAGATGCATGTGTGAAATGCTTCGTAGTGTTTGTTTTGACCACTAAATAGTTGTGATGTGTGCGAGACTGTAATGTGACTGGTGTGAGAGACTACGATGCAAACAAATATTAGGAGAATGCATTGGGAGGTAATGAATTTGTGAAGCAATGAAATTAGTGGAGGGTGATGAGATTGTGATAAAATGAGATTGTGAGTTACAAGATAATGACAGCCAAAGTAGGCTCCACTGGCAGAAGAAACCAAATGCCAAGTAGCGGTCAACCCTTTTCCCCTCTAGGTACTGCCATTTCTTCAATAAATATTTTCAGATTTCTCATTTTCGAAAAATACTAAACAAAAAGTGGAAAGAGGAATAACGATTTATATAAGAAATTATTTTTTTTACATGAAAATGTGGTTGTTTCCGAGATTTGGCCTGAAGGCTTCGAAAAATTCCTAGGTTATGAATCTGGTGATACTAACCTAGCAGGAGAATTATAGTTGTGGAAGTGTAAGGGTTGAGGTTTTGTGTACGCGTGTGTCTGTGAAAAATGATCAGTGCCTCTATAGGTACAGAACAGGAAATTAAACTGGCTTTTGGCAGATCAAAAAACTCATTTTTATTTTTTTAATACTAGTACTTTTTGAACTCTCTCTCTAACTAGGTGTTGCTGCTGTCCTTAACTGGCTGTATCCGAGGTCTGCCTCACACAGAGAGTAGCTCTGAAGTATACAGAAAAGTATACTTCACCTTGAGAGAGAGCAAAAGAGCTCTGACAGGACTAGGAAGTGGAGCTGGAATTTAAAAGTCTAAACCATCATTGTTTGGCTTACTCAATCCAACTCCCATTGTGCACGTTTCACAGTCAACTGTTAAGCTTGAGCCAACACAAATGCATGAAATGCGGGATCCCCACAGAAATATATGTCCCTTGCACACGTATGCCAATGACAAGTAGTTACTTCATATATTACCAAGTCTAAAAACCAAGTTATTCGGTTATCTGGCTGTGGATTCTTAAAAGTGTTTTCCTCTGTAGATTCAAGACCCATGTTTAAGAAGTTGCAACTGAATCAGAAACGAGCTGAATCTTGGATACTGAATCTTAATTACGCTAAGAGTATCAGGCAAGCAAAATGCTAAAACTCATCACCACTGCACACAATGCATTTGCAAAGTCTACCCATGTGTACTTCTAGAAACGAAGTCTTACATATACCAAACATATACTTTTTAAAGTCTATACACTTCACCTATTGGTGTGATTTTGCAAGAGTGCACTAGCATTAGACAACAAACCTGCTGGGACCCATTACATAAAAAACGTTGAGTGAATTATTTTATGAATGTGGTGAGAATAGAAAATATATTTAGTAACAGCTTAACTAATTTTAAACATTAGTTACAAAAGACTAACATTGAACATTATCAATGCATGCATTTTGTTTAATTGGCTAGTTTCAGACAGCACAACATTGCTGTACAAGTCAGGGAGTGAGGGTACACAGAAAATAAGGAACATAGTTGGGGGGAGAGAGGACTAGAACAGGCACAGAGAGCTCAGCAATATAATGTTGGCAAAACAATTGGGTGAAGTGGGGAAGGGAAGAAGACAAAGAAAAAGGCAGTCACTGAGGGGTGGTCGAAGAGAGGTTTGTCAAACAAAGATTAAGGACTTAATTATAACAATGAAACCAATTGACTTGTTAAGAAACTAAACTATATCACAAAATAAAATGTGTTTGCAAAACTGCAGTCTTACCTTGTTTAGAAAACTTTTGAGAACGCTAGCAGCCTTAACTGAAAGGGATCTTGGTATACGAATTTGCTTTTCCAGAATAACTAAAATGAACAACAGAAGTTCATTGGAATTATGTTTATTTTCAGAACACAATTATGCTAAACTAATAAATGCTGCATTATACCTTGGAAAAGATAGTCCTCTGTGTTTTGATCGGGATTATCTGAGCTTCCAACTATGTCAAATGGTGACCTGCCAGCCATCATCTCAAACATGAGAACTCCCAGAGCCCACCAATCTACGCTGAAACCTTAAATAAAGCAAAACAAAACAATAAAAATCTATTATGTAATATGTTTATTTTTATATAGCTGTTGCCAATGCATTTTATCTGTTTCAAATATCCAGATCAGATATACACAAACAGTTTAGACATTTACAAACAGGAGTTCGACTTACTTGAATTTTATACATTGAGATTGTATGCACACTAACAGACGCCAAGACTTTAATGGCAATAAAGTTCTTGTCTGGGAGTGATTCATATCAAGCAGAGTCAAGTGGAAGGAACGTGGGTGGAATCTGCCAATACGGCAGCTTCTGTGCTGGGTATACTAGAAGTACTACATGTAACCAAACTTACAGGAAGCAAAATAAAATGTTCTGAAACCTGAAATAAAAGCTTAAGGAAATGTAAAAGCAATGGCTTTCGCGCTGATCTAGTAATTATGGTAAGACAATGTGACACTATTTGGACTGAAAAGATGCCTTCCATGTCCTGTTGTATGTTAGGGCGCCAGACAAGTTTGTTTAGGGCCCAAGTTCTTCTGTAAGCAGAACACAGAAGTAACATAGTTCTTCATGTAGAAGAGGTGGGGCTGGTCACAGAAGTTGACAACTTTCAGAAGTCAATACACAACCATGCTAGTCTACTTGACTGCTGTGAGCTTGATACAAGCTTGCTAAGATCGTTATACCGGAATACTCAAGTCCCAAAATCAAATAAGATTTTTCTGTGATCCTTAAGCACCTTCACCCATAACAAGTGAAATCACAGACAGGCTAATGAAACTGGACATCACTAATGACTTCTGACCTCTTCAAAACAAAATGGTAGATGGAGTTGTCCACTAATGTGAAAATCCAAGTTAACAGACATCTTAGATACGTACAAATATGACAAATACAGGTTGTGAACAAGATAAGGATATGAGTAATGCAAGTGGTGGGCCAACCTTTGCACCACTGGACCATACATCTTGCCACAAAGGCGGCAATTAAGGCAAGACTGCCTTCACTAGTAAGTAATATATACTTCCTATGTCAAGCTACAACTCTGCAGGCCTCTTGACACCATCCACAAATCATCATATGTTTGACAACAGCTTCAAGTAGAAAAGCCTTGAGTGTGGGGTCACATGCATTTAACGAAGTATCATTTTTTAACGTTCTAGTTCCAACAAATAGGCTTTAGGTTTTCTTGCAGACTGAATGCTTATAGTCCAGCTTACTACGTTGTAGGTTGAAAATACCAGGCACTCATTGATAACAGTCACTACTAGAGACATCAAAGCTCAATGAATGAAAATGCCATCATGCTGTATGGCTCAATCCATGCATCATTTTGTGGAACGTGAATAAACAAATGCACCATGTGTCGGCCTCAGCAATCAAAGTACGGGGCCTAAACCCACATGCAAAGATAACTTTCCATAGAGAACACAAGGTTGCCTTGACTAAAATAGTTTTTCCTTTAAGATAAAAAAACTACACATTTCATCACTGCATCACAAACCAATAAAGAGGAGTGAAATCTGAATAACACCAACTTCTTTTTTTTTTTTTTTAAACTGTTCAGATCTGTCCTTGCAAATACCACAGGTAGAAAAATCAGGCTTTCAGTGGGTAGGGTCTGCAGACTACTCCACGAAAAAAGATCTGCACCAACGCATCAGGCAGAGGAGGCCCAATGACTAACTAAATTCTATGACCACACCTTTGAAACTTAACATTGGTTCAATTGTGAGATATTCTAACTTTTCGTTGTCAAAGCGTCGCCATACAGAACATTTATACTTTGCATCATGCCCCATATAGGCAATCTTTCCAGATGAAGAATCTATTCAGGGCAGAACAGAAGGTTGCTCATTCTGCACTGCAATTCATAATATCAGTTTACCATGACGTAAGCAGGGAGAGTGATGGCACTGTAGACACTTTACATTTAGGCCTATGGTTTTATCAGAAAAGATGGCAAAAAGTATAACTATTTTCAGTTTATCAAATGTAATTATAAGCTGCATTGTTTAGTCAGGCAACCCCTTAAGGCTACAGTGGGGGTATAAACTGGTCTCATTGGGAAGAGGCAATAAAACAATTGCCCCAGGTAAACACTTACTTAGAATGCAAATACACCTGGGAGTGAACAAAGAATTACCTGCTCACTTGCACAAACTGAATTCAATTCTACGTTACATCGTTTATAACAGAGAAAAATCTTACATAGGAAAAGGGAAGAGGAGTTAGTTGGTAACATTCAGACAAAAGATCAGTACTCTAGAATTTCCTCAAGACATTTGCCTTTATCCCCACAGAGTATGTGAGGGATAGGACCATCTTGGAACCATGCTTTGATATACTTAATTTTCTTAAATATGAGATCAGATGACGCCTTGTTGTTGCAGTTGAAGCTCTACCTGCATCAAGACGTCCAAATATCTGAGGGCTTTCCTGGGAGGTATGCAGAGAGGGTTCCCTTGGAATTACAGAGCATGGCCTAGTGGGGTGATATTAATACACAGTCATATGTTATAATGCTCACCCACAGCGACAGGAAGACGGCTATTCTTACTCCTACGAGGGTACATAAAGGTGGGAGAATGTCCAAGAAGTCACATCCGCAAAATAACTGGGTGCTAGTGTCACCAAAATCCAAGGTATTGCAGGCTGGCCATTTTTCTAGGCGCATTTATTGCAATAGTTAAAAGAATGATTTGCAGTTACTGTCTAATGACCTTAGTCTGGTATCCCGGAAAGAATTCATACCGGAGGGCTACAATAACTTTGCAACTGTCACTGTCAGCTTCCCATAAGTGGTCTTGGCCATCAACGGACAGATCAAAGATCTGAGCTTGCATGTGGGGTGGAATTTCATAGACTATTAGTTGTCTGGGCGTCGTGCTAAAGCTAAACTAAATAACTGCTGGAATCCAGAGCCTACAATGTCTGCACATACTTATTTGTACTGGTTGACAGGCTTTCAGGAGCGCATAGCCATAAGAATCAGACAGAAGGGGAGGAAATACTTCACTCTAGTCAATTGCATCACAGAATCAGTTCTGAGGTATGTTTGATCTGCTGGGCAAACATCTGCTTCCAGGCAGTGCAGACAATGCCCTTCATCGTTGCGGATGAAAAAAAGAGCTTTAGCATTGTCAGTGTGTAGCATGACCACCCTAAGCCTAGCCATTCAGCCAGGCAGAACACCTTCAACTGAGTGACTTGGCTGTGACCAGTGAATGCGATCCACCACCGGGTTTGCAGCATGGGCATACAATCTTCAAGATTTCATCAGAGTAAGGTGAAGTGGGGCAGGATTCGACTGAGTGTACAGCAACTGATTCCATTGCTTCACTAGGTGAAGCTGCAACAATCTGGTATGCAGTGCGGCAAAGGAGCCTGCCCCCAAGTATGAAGCCTGCATTTCCAGTAAGGTGTGGAGACCAGTGGCTTTGGTGGCACTGCACCCCAGGAACTGTTCCTCAATCTCCTTGATAAATAACACTCTTGCTGGTCGAGGTAGGCTATCACCAAACTATAACCAGCCCCTTTGAACTGAAAAATTCCTCATGGTATCTGATACGATTTTGGAAGCTCACCAGAAATCCTAGCAATTATTTATGGCTTCTTTCTCAAAAGGTCAATGGTTCCCCCTCTTGATTCTTTTCTCTCCCATCACTAAACCATTTTGGATCCTATGTTTGACCGATTCCTTGTAATGTTCTCTCTCAACCTCGATTTCTTATTTGCTCGTCTTTCCTTGAGCTCTTCACCACACCTTTCTCTCCCCTTCTTTTCTTTCTCCACATCTTGAACATGGAAATTAGAAAGCGAAAAAAACGAATAGACCAAGTACGCGTGTTCTTTTTCTCAAGGAAAGTGCCAACCTCTGCGGCTGGCGTGAATAGTAAGAAGATGCACTATAGGAAGGCTTGGACGCGCTCTAATTTTATGAAATTATGTTTCCACTTTTTCCAGTCGATGTCTCACAAAGCAGTACTTAAAATGCATATTGCAAAATGAGAAAAAAAATCTTTGTAGGTGCATTACGCTGGATTATCTGCATAGGCATCATGAAAACTGAGTTTTACTAGCATCTGCTTTATGCGAGTATGCAACTTTCGAGTACAGTCAGCTGGGTTGGCTTCCTGGTTTGAAGCCACAACCTGAAAAAAGATTGGTCTGGGGATAAAAAGGCGTAATGATGAGGAGAGCAACCACAAGGTCCAAAACAACCTCATATTCAGGACTGAACTCTTTACTTACAAGAAGGGATAAGGGAACAGGAGGGAACAGTTGGCACAGCTAAAACTCAGATTCTCCAGATCAGGTTCAATTTCTGGATGATTCGGTCTGTAATGCTCAGAATAATCAAAAAACGTCCAGGATGAATGGAAATCATGATCACATACTTCTTGCAAAGAGGTTCACAAGTGCCAACATGCCCGCATTACATTAAACCACCCCCCCTGCACCAAGTAGCAGTGAGACTCCAATACTGGGGAGGAAGATCTGTCTGAGTAGGAGACGGCAAAAAGGCTGGAATTGGCCTAAAGGATTCCCAAAGAAGCAGGCTAGCTCTAATCACCATTGCAAACCCTGCAGTCACAGGAAGAGGGATTGAAATTTGGGCACAACTGAATTTAGAACTAGAGATTAGCTGGAATCCACAGTTCACTGGTTGACTGGAATCCCTAATCAGATTCATTCCGGTTTCTAGAGCAAACAAGTTTTTGGTCGCTGAAGGACTGTCACCCCTGAAGGGCCGTTACGTTCCGGAAAATGAATAGACTTTCACTTCAATTTGCCAACTGCGTACAGCTGGAACAAGTGTACAGAGGGAAAACATGGTGCCCTGTGTTTTCACCTTTCGGGGTTTGCCAGTATGTGTCCCAGGTGGCTGGGGATGAAGACTCCCAGTTAGGACACTCACAATGCCAGCTTGCATCACTTCCTCAATAATTGAAGGAGATGTTTAGTACTGCACCCAGTTTCCAAGTCATGTTTTAATTTCCTTACCTCACCTTTTAAAACTTTTCATATGTCTACTGCAGTAGGAGATTGTCCTAGCTCTGAATGTACAGCAGACTGTTCTACATAGCCTTTGATCCAATGGGCACACTGAGCAAATAAGGGCACCTAATGGTTGATACTCAGGCAAGATATACAGCAGGAAAGTGGGTAAACTGCTGCCAACTGCTTGGTTCACAAAGCACATAGCTTGAAAGAAAGGCTATACACAAGCTGAGGAAAAAAAGAGACCAGAGAAAGAACAGCAAAAGAACAGTAAAAGAGGAGTGAGAACTAGGTGCTGCAAGGTACATAATCACTCAAAAGGAGGATATATGTCAAACCAATTAGAAGAAAAAAAGGAACAGGAAAGGGTACCCACCCGCAACAGGCGAAATTAATGTCACTGCATAAAGTTGAATAAATACATAGTTTTAAGCCACACAAAGCTCTTTATTTACATCTTCAACGAGAAGCTTCCATTACAGCTTTTAAGTGGCAAGGGTTCCATAGATTAGAAATAAGAGAGTCTGTTTTTTACTGGACATCTCTGCTATAGAACTCTCTAACTCTCCATCTTCGCCTCCGCAACTCTTTTGAAACATTCAGGAAGATGCTCAAGACCTGGTTTTCTAAGCCTTTGAGTTTTGCTTCTCCTCTTTCCCTCAAGCCTTGGGAAACGTGTTGGAATAGCCATGTGCTCTATAAATTTATTGATCCCTTGTGTAGATAGCGACCGTGCATCTGTAGAACACACAACACACCTATAAACAGTACCAATATTTGGTATCTGTTAGACCTGGCATGCTTGGCGTGGTTATCCCCCTAACTTTTTGCCTTCAGACCTCCTGTTTGTGGACTTCATTTTTGCTGGCTTTAGGATTCTGCACACTTTACCATTGCTAAACAGTGCTAAAGTGCTTGTGTTCGCTCCTTAAAACATGGCAGAATTGGCTGACTACTTTAAAGTGGCACGACCTGTGCCTAGGGCCTGGCAATTAAATGCAACTAGTGGGCCTGTAGCACTTTAAAACTGCACGCACAGGCTGCAATGGCAGGTCTGAGACATGTTTAAACTGCCATATTGACCTGGCAAAATAAACCTTTTTGCCAGGCCAAATCTTCCTTTTTAATAATATAAGCCATCCCTAGGGAAGGCCCTGGATGGGCCAGAGTGCAATATATTTAAAAAGAAGGACATGTACTCTTATGTTTTACATGTCCAGGTAGTAAAAAACTCAAATTCGTTATTCACTACTTCAAGGCCTACCTCTCCTATAGTATAAAATTGGAGTTACCTTATTACATTTAATAAGCTGTGATTTCCACATGGGAATAGGTAACTAGTTCATGTTTGGCGTCTTTGGAATTGTAATAAAAAATCCTAAAATGGTAAAGTTGGACTTTAAATTACAATTTTGAAAACGCCACTTTTAGAAATTGTTACTAGAACAGGGGAAAAATAACAAAACAATACTCTGGGACCAAAATAAATAATACCCAGGAGTTATTACAATCCGATGAATATATGAACAGCATTTTTTTCTCCATTTAAACAAGTAAAATAAGGAAAATTACCCCCACCGGGGTAATCCTCAATGGTGTTAAAACCAAAGAACAAAGAAAACAGGCACAAAACGAGTGACCATTAATAGACATTATCAAGGTCACTGATTCATAGGACAAAACACTACTGTACCCATAGAACATTCACAAAATTGTCAACGGGTTAGAGTGTCATCGGGGCAATGACGTTTCGATCCATTAGAAATAAAGGATAATCATCATGACAACAAAGGAATATGCCTGATTACGTAATGAAGAGGTAATACAAATAATTAACACCTGTGGGGGTAAAGGGAAACAAAAAAGGCCGCAAGGATCAGAACAGGTCTAGAAAGAAAGCGAGTTACAGATGAATTACAAACTACTATTGCATCTATCACCAAAATGAGTTTAGAAGCTGGTTATATCACTAAAAATGAGGAATTGTTCCTAGACACGAAACACCTCAGGACACCGGTAATCTACACTTTACCAAAAATGCACAAGAATCAAACATCACCTCCTGGAAGACAAACTGTCTCCGGTTGTGGCTCTATTTTTACACCATCAGTAAATACATTGATTTCTTCCTAAAAGACTTTGTTCCTAACACCAGGTGCTATGTGAGAGATAGCACTGATATGATAAATCAGATTGAACACATGGCCTTCGATGACACTACCTGCCTTTTGTGTACTTTGGATATTGAATCCTTGCATACGAGCACTCCTCAAAACGAAGGTATCAAAGTTATTAGACAAACCCTGGACAAGAGGGTACATCCTCACCAAGTACCCAGTGATTTCACTTTGGAACTGCCACAATTGACACTCCAAAAGAATTTTTTTCGATTCGATGGACAGTATTACCAACAAATAAAGGGTACTTCCATAAGAGCTGTTTACGCTCCAGACTGCCATTCTATTCATGGATAGTATTGAAAACACCATAATTCTCTGCAAGAATAACCCTTTTCATGACAGCATAATAACCTGGAGGGGATACATTGACAACATTTCCCTAATATGGAAAGGTGACAGATTAGACTTAACGACATTTGTATCCTGGTTGAATTCCAATTGTAATGGACTCACATTTACTTTTCAATTCAGAGGAAATTCCATTTCTGGGCCTTATGATTAGACACAATGAGGGTGCATTCTACACCACACTATATCGCAAGATATCAAAGAGAAACACTTTTGGCATACTCTAGTCATCACCCTAGAGCCCTTCGCGACTCCCTCCCTTACTCCCAATTCTTAAGGATCCGCAGGAACTGCTTCTTCTAAGCGGATTTTTTTAGGGAAGCAAAGAGCTTGAAATCCAAATTGCTGGCCAGAGGGTTTCCACGTAAACTAACGGAGTGCTCGTGAAGCATGCCCTTATTAATGGTGATCTAAATTAAGAGCGTAACAAAGTTCACGAGTGGGGGCGGAAAAAAATACTAGATTATGAAAAACAAGGTTCGTACTTAGCATAAATTGGTCACAGATTCAGTGGATAGTTAGGCAGGAAGCCTAATGAAGTGTAGCTACAGAAATCTGAAAAGTAAAAAAGCGCGTTAAAGAGTGACTAGGAGTGAAATAATGAGGTGAGTAATAAAGGAGGCAGAGTAATTACCTCCAGGTACAGGCCGATATATATTGCAAAAAACAGACAAAAGCGAGTTCGATCACCCAGAGGACCCATAAATCTTGGCGAATAACATCAATGCATCCAAAGTGAATTGCTTCCAATATTTATTTTTTTTAAACTGTTTTTTATTTTTATTTAAGATACCAAAAAATCAAAGTAAAACAATAGTCAGCAGGTACATTTCTCATGTCTCCCACAAATGTGGGGTAGGTAGAAAATACAATTGGTGGGAATACAGAATGTATAACATAACATTGCTCTATGTCTAGGTCTCTCGCACTGTTCTCTCCCCCACTATGGTTATCGCACTCCCCCCTCAATAGAACCGGGGCCCGGGGCACTGGGCTCCACTCACAGAATCCCGTGGAATCAATTGTGCATTGTCTGCGTCCCCATCCTCCATCTCTAAACCGTAATATCTCAGCCAAGGTTGCCAGATCTTCCGAACTTTCTTGGGACACCCTCTTGCCTGGTATACTACCCTTTCCGCCCCCATGCACATGTCCATGCCAGTTCTCCACTCTTTCATAGTAGGCGGGTCAGCCCTTCCCCAATGCCTGGCTATGTCACGTTTTGCTATTATTAATCCTAGGTTACTTAGCAAGAGGTATCTGGGCAAATCGACATCCGTGTGCACACCCAGTAGGACGTATTTGGGGTCCATCGGGATTTGTGTCTCAAGTATATTATTTAGTTCTTTCACTATCGTTGCCCAGTATCTATGTATTGTGGGGCAATCCCATAAAGTATGAATATAGGAGCCCTCCTCTGTTTTGCATCGTAAGCACTCTGGCGTCTCAGCTCGACCCATTGCGTGAAGTCTCGCCCTGTCATAGTACACTCTATGTAATATCTTGAACTGAATCAGTCTTAGCCTAAGTTTTATTGCCACTTCTCTAGGGTGCATTAAGGCCGTTTCCCAGTCTATGTCCTCTAGCTTGCCTGTTGTAGCCTCCCATTTTCTTCTAAGTGCTAGTAGATTGTCAGGCATGTTATTTATTAAAGTCTTATATATCCACAAGACTGCCTTTTCAGTAATCTCCTCCTGGAGCAGTCTTCCTTCTAGTGGAGCATATTCAGGGAGATCGGCGGTGTCAGGTGTCTGTACTCTCCAGGCATGTCGGAGCTGAATATATTTGTAGTGTTGTCTATCTGACAGGTCATATTAATCTTGTAATTGTGCGAAGGATATCAAATCCCCATGTCTAATAATGTCCCCCAGATTAGTTATCCCAATGGTGTCCCATCCTTTAAACCCCCGTAGTTTCGCTACCTCCTGCAGCCGCTTGCCCTCCCATAAGGGGGTAGCCCTTGTCAATCGTTTTTCCCATTTCATTTGACGTTCTGCTTCTCTCCAAGCTTCTATTACTCTCTGTGTAGCCGGAAGTAGGCCCTGCATTCCACAACCTCCGTATATGTAATGTAGGTAAGAGCGTTTTTGAAATTGAAGTCTCTCTAGGGCATACGTAGGGTGATCTCCGGGCGTACGTCCCCATTCGTTGAGTACTATAAGGTGGGCAGCCCGGTAATATTCCCGGGCAGGGCTCGAAAAATTCACTCGCCCGCTCGCATTTGCGAGGCAGATTTAATTAGGGCAAGCTATTTTTGGGTCCTACTCGCCCTTTCTAGCGAGTAGGAAAATAAACTGACTTTTGACCTGTGTCTCTGAAAGCAGAGGAAATGTGACAAAATAGTACGATTTAAAGGCATCTCAATTGCTCAAAAAGTAAATGAGCAATATAAATGCCTTTAAATCTTGTTAACTTGTCACATTTGCTCGCTTTCACAGACAGAGGTCAAGTGCATTTCAGTCAGGTCGAGTTAATTTTGTAGGTTATTAGACCTGCAGGTCTAGTAAAAATTAAATGATTTTCGAAGCCCTGCCGGATATCCGGTAGCGCTATTCCCTCATTGTATTGACTGCGTTGTAATGTTTGTAGTGCTACTTGGGGGTGTCCACCGTCCCACAATAACGTGCGGACTTGGTAATTTATTGCTCGAAAAATTGCCTCCGGAATCTTATGATGTGTGTTTTGAAGGATATATAAAAGCTTTGGCAGTGTGATCATTTTATACATCGCTGCCCTTCCGAGTAGCGTCAATGGGAGATGCCGCCATCTAGCGACGTCCTCCCGGAATTCTACTAGGACACGTTGAATATTATGGGTGAGGCAATCAGTGTCATTAATGGAAATGTACAGACCCAGGTATTTGAAACCCTCGGTTGCTACAGGCAGACGCAGTGGTATGAGATGCGTGTTAGCAGGGCCGCCAAGCGGATACATGCCAGATTTCCCCCAGTTAATGTTATATCCAGCTCGCTTGCCATAGTCTGTGACTAATTCAAATACGACAGGAAGTGTTGTGTACGGACTGGCAATATACAATAGGATATCATCAGCATAGAGGGAGATTCATTCCTCTCTCAGCTGCCCCTCCTCGTCCTGGAATCCCTTCAGTGCGCTCTAATCAAGCATGCCAATGGTTCGAGAACCAGTGCAGAGGGGACAGTGGGCAACCCTGTCTGGTCCCTCGCTGGATGGGGAAGATCGCTGATTTGACTCCATTAACCTTAACTCTAGCGCTAGGGTTTGTATACAATAGATCTACCCACGACCGGAAGTCACTCCCAAGCCCAACTTTTGTAAGCACTTGCCTCATGAAAGGCCAATGAACCGTATCAAACGCCTTTTCTGCGTCGAGTGATAGGAGTATCCAGGGCCTGTCTCCCCTTTTTGCCGTATCCATCCAGTTAGCCAGTCTGCGTAGATTAAGACGTGTGGAGCGTTTAGGCATAAAGCCCGATTGATCCTTGTGAATCAGTGATGTAATAATCGTCAGCAGTCTTGTGGCAAGTATAGAAGCTAAAATCTTGGTCTCAATATTCAAGCGCGAGATTGGGCGGTAGGACCTGCATTCCTCTGGGGCCTTGCCAGGTTTTGGTATATCCACCACCGTGGCTTGGCGAAGATCCGGGGATAAAGTTACTGCCTCCTTAGCTGCCAGAAGCATTCTTAGTATGTATGGGGCCAGCAGACTATTAGATCGTTTGAAAAATTCCCCATGTAGCCCGTTGGGACCCGGGGTTTTCCCTGATTTTTGTTTGGCTATGGCGGCTTGTACCTCTTCTAGAGTGAACTCTGCATCTAATGCGTCTGCATCCTCCCGGCACAGGGTGGCCATTTCAATTTCACTAAGGTAGCTGCAGATATCATCCTCATCAACCGTTGCCTTTGCCTTATAAAGATTGGTGTAGTATCGCTCAACTGCTCCCGCTATATATACTGCAGTAGTGTGGTGCGTACCAGCTTCAACTCTCTGGCTAACCCAGTTTGCCTCCCGCTCCTTCTGGCTTAGCCAAGCTAGGAGTTTCCCTGCTCGGTCGCCTGATTCGTAAAGTTTATGCTGCGTTGACTGTATCTGTGCCTGAACCTCCCGGTCAACCAGCGTGCGAAGTTGCTTACGTGTGATCTCCAACTGCCTAAGCGAGGTCGCATCATTGTCAGGGGTAATATTGTGTTCTAGGTCAAGGAGTTGGCCTTCCAAGGATTCTATTTGGGGAACTTCTGCTCTGCGTTTTCTAACTATTGTGTCCTGTAGTCTACCCCGAAGGACTGCCTTGTAGGCCTCCCAGAGGATGACCTCGGACGATACTGAGCCGTAATTCTCTCGAAAAAACAGCTCAGTTTCTTGTTTAATGACCTCCATCACGGCCTTGTCTCTCAGCTCCCATGCACTCAACCGCCATTCTGAACGTGTTCCACGTATTGTCCCTTCCACTTTTAAACTTAGAGGTGAATGATCGGAAATGCCCCCAGCTAGGTATTCTACTTCATCCATTATCTGTATTTCTCCTGCTGGTGCAAATAAATAGTCAAGTCTAGAAAAGGTCTTGTGTGCCCCGGAAAAATAGGAGTAAGTACGTTCTAGGGGATGATGCCGGCGCCATAGGTCTGTCAGACCCATTGACCTCACAAATTCAGCCAGCAGGGTAGGGCACTGGGTCCCCGTCGCCGTTTTGGACCGATCCTGGCTTGGGTCTATCACATCATTAAAATCGCCTCCGATAACATGAGTCGGGGCCTCGGAGTCCAGCAATATTTTACCAACTGCACCCAGCGTTTGGGATTGCAATCGTGGCGGGCGTATACACTGACCAGGGTGATCTCCCTTCGCCCCCACATACCTTGGACAGCAGCATAGGTACCATTGGGATCTATCCAGGATTTAATTATGCGAAATGGCAAAGTTTTCCTAACTAGGATAGCCACTCCGCGTGCGCCAGGCGAAAACCCGGCATGTGCCAGCGTGACATATGTCCCCCTACCTATGAACGCACACTGCGTTCCACGGAGATGGGTGTCCTGTAAAAGGACCACATCGGGCCTAACTCTCTTAATATACTGATTAACTAAACCTCGCTTAATTTTGCTGCCTAACCCATTGACATTCCATGTCATAACTGTATAAGGTGAGTCAGCCATTGTGTATATGTTTGATGTTGACACCGTAAGAGCCGACCTTGTCCCCCCCCCACTCCCATCTTTCCTAACCTCTGACCCCGAGATTGCCTGCTGCTGTCTAACTTGAGAACAGAACTAATCTTTGAACTAACAAGATCCCTCTCCCAAACCTTGAATCCCCCCACCCCACTTTCTCCCGCACTGTACGCCCATCCCCCAAAGTGTCAACTCTGCGTATGTGTCAATCGAGAAGTCTGTCGATCCCACCCCCCAACTCTACAGAACAATCAAATCACAAAAAGGATATATGGTAATAGAGAGAAATGTGTTCAGTCGCTCTAGGCCTAGGCCCGTCTGGGGGGGGGTAGGGCCTCTGTGTCAGCAGTCCCTCGCCAGACTGTTCCTCTCGCTCGCCCATAATTCAGTTCTTTTCGCCGTCTTCATCTTGTTGCAATTGGGAATTATTGTCTATCCCCTGAATCTCGACTCCTGATTCCTCCGCATTGTTGATGGCCTTGAGCAATGGATGGTCACTGTCCGTATCAGCCTGGGATTCTTTATCAGATTGGACCGTCTGTGCACTGTCTCCCTGGTTGGAGTCCCCATCTGTGTCTCGGGTCCGTCTCTGCCCGTCTTCCGAGGTCACCCCTCTCCTCCTGTATGGGGTAGTCGGCAGCGCGGCTCCGACTGGCTTCTTAAGTTTCCCTGTCAGTCGTCTTCTCAATTTGATCCTCTGTGGTCTGGGTTCCCATCTGGGAAGAGTCTCTTTCGGCTGCGCTCCCGTACCATCCGTATCTGGGCGCAGCCTAGGTCTTTCTTCGATCCATGCACAAGCTTCTTCGGGTGTTTGGAAGAAGTGAGCAGACCCCTGGAAAATTACCTTTAACTTGGCCGGAAAAAGGAGCATGTACTGGAGTTTCCTGGCTCGGAGTTTGCTTTTCACCGAATCAAATGTACGCCTCATTTTCTGCACTTCCCTTGAGTAGTCGGGGAAAATCAGGACATTGGCGTTGGCCAGTTTGAGTTCACCCACTCTCCTTGCCTCTCGGAGGATCATATCACGATCTTGGTAATTCAAGAATCTTGCTATTAACGGGCACGGTGGAGCCCCCGGGGAAGACTCACATTTGGCATCCTGTGTGCCCGTTCGATGATAAAGCAGGTGGAGAACTGTGCCCCCGGAAGAATTTCCCGCAGCCATGTCGCCAGAAAGGTGATCGGGTCAGTACCTTCCTGTCCTTCAGGCATCCCAATGAATCGGAGGTTATTCCTTCTGGCTTGGTTTTCGGCGTCGTCCACCCTCCAAGCCATTTCTCGCATGTCGGTTTGTAATTCTTTAATATCTTTTTGGAACTCATTTGCCATGTCCTCGTCTTCCGAGATGCGCGTTTCTGCCTGTGTCACTCGGTCTGCGATATTGTGGACATCCTGCCGCAGGAGAGTCACTTCCGATCTAATCTCAGCCATCTTGCCCTCAATGGCCTCCCTCGAGGCATGGATCGCTTGAAGGATTGCAGTGTTGTCTGGTGGGTCTAGAGCCTCCTTCCCCTGCTCGGTTTGCGGCGGAAGTGCCTTCGTATATTTGTCCATTTTTCCTTGTTTCTGTGCCTTGGATTCTTTGTCTCTCGCCATCATGAGAGCTGAATGAAGTGTACTCGTGTTTCCTGGGCGCACTGGGCCTGCACCAATCCCCACCCGGACCGCTGCCCCTACCAGTGGGCTGCTTACTCAGAGTCGAGCGCCTGCGTTCCTCTGTTGTTGTCCTCTAAGTCACTAGCGCAGAATCGTGTGGGAGGACCCGTGTGTTTTCCCGTTCAGTATCAGGCGGGCTGTGATATACCCCGCAGATCCCGATATCCAATTCAACACTCGGGCGTACCACACAGGCCCTCTGTATGCGTCGCCACTTGAGCCACACGGAGGACTATGCTTCTGGTCAGCCGTCTCCGGAGCCTTCAAACTGGTCTCTCCCAGGCCCCCGCTTGGGAGCGTTGCCATGGGGTCACCTCAGGGAGGTCCGACTGGGAGTCTTTCCCTAGTGGCAGCCCATACACATTAGTTGATAGGCAGGCGTCCACCCTGAATCACGCCAGCGTCGTGGGTCTCGCGGTGAAAGCCCACTGCTCCTTAACGGGGAAGGTCCATTGGTGTGGGCGTCTACCGGCACTTTTCCATCTACCTAGTCTCTTGTTCCCTCTCCTTCCGGCAGCAAACTAGGACAATGACGGGGTCCCCTCTTGTGTCTTGCTCGACCACCTATGTAACATTCAATAGTCCCCTCTAGTATGCAGGGCAAGGTCCACGTGTGTCCGCATGGAGGTGAGTCCCAGCGCCTCCAATCTAGCAGTCCCTGTGTTAATTAGCACATTTAGCGCTGCATTTCATGGTCTTATGCTCCTCACCACTCTAGGGTGTCTCCCCAGCCGTCCCCGCGGTCCCAGACCCAACCTGCGGGCCGCGATTGCTTCCTCTGGCCCGATGGGTTGGGGGCTGCCCTCCAGTATTCAACGTTTCAGTAGGAGGGGCCAAGAAGAATATCGCGGCTGTGGCGAAATTTACTTACACCAGGGGAGGGGACTCCTCCACCCAGCGCTCCCAGTATCCAAGGCGCAGCCCAAGTCACCACCGCGGGCCTGTGTCCCGTCTTGCGAGGGAAGGCGGCAGCGACCTCATGAAAGTTCACCTATGTCCCTCGCCGGAGTGTCCCCATAAGTCTGGCGCCCCAGGAGGTACGTGCTCGGCGTCTTCTAAGTGCTCCAATAGGGGAAGGAAAGGGAGACTTGACTCACCCGGCCTAACTCTGTTCAATGGCGCCAGTGGAGAACGGCCTCTGGTGCGTCTCCGCCACCCGGCCCCGGGTCCCTCTTGACTCGGCGTCGGCCCAGGAACCATCCGGGGCAGGGGGGGGGGTTCGTCCTCGAACTCAGGGCACCTTACGTCGTCACTCCGTACCACTAACCGCTCACGGCCGGTTCCCGTGCGGCAACCCCTAGCTGGGGTTACCCCACTTGCGGGTCGTGTCGGCCATTTTGGGCGGCTGTGGTGCAACTCCTCAGCAGCACGGTTTCACGCCACCAGTAGCCACGGTCAGATCCCCGTCGCGGCAGGCGCAGGACGACAGGGGCGGCTTTAGGTGTCAAGTGGTCCGTGGGTGATGACTCAAAGGTCAGGATTATGTACAGGATCAGTGCGGGGGGCCGGGGCTCTGGCGAACACGACTAGTCAGCCATGCTGTTGGCCACACCCCCCAATTGCTTCCAATATTAACATAAAAAGCCACTGTGTGATCCAGTTACTGTGAAAACAAAAAGGAGCGACTATTAATATTAAAAATTAAACAGGAGTACTACTGGTGTAGCCACAGGTGCTTACCGCTGTGCAGAGTTGCTTGGTTGACGGTGTCCGGCCACAACGGAAGGTAGTCGCTGTAGGAAAGTGCCCCTTTTTGCATGGTTGCCCCCCACTTTTTGCCTGATGTTGATGCTCTTTGACTAAGTGTGCCCTGGGTTCCTGCCAACCAGGTACCCAGGGCCCATGTTCTTTCCCTAAAACTGTATCGTTGCAAACCCAATTGGCAACTCTCTGGCCACATGCAAGTCCCTTGTAAAAGGTACCATGGGTACCAAGGGCACTGTGACAAGGGAAGGCCTCCAAGGACTGCAGCAAATATTGTGCCACCATTAGAGGCCCTGTATCTTAACACACACATACTGCCATTGCAGGCCGCGTATTTTGGTGCAGAGCAAAGTGAAGAGTCGACATGGCACACATCCCTGTGTGCCATGTCTACAACCCACTGCCTATGGTATAGGTAAGCCACCCCTCTAGCAAGGTGCACTATACCACTGGCGAGGGTGCAGGTGCATGAGCCCTGTACACCTACAGTGTCCAAGTCCAATCTTAGACATTGTAAGTGCAGTAAAGCCATAAAAAGTATATGGCCTGAGAGTTTGTCAATACAAACTCCACAGCACCATAATAGCTTGGCTGAAACCTGGGAAGTTTGGTATCAAACTTCTCAGCACATTAAACCCACACTGATGCCAGTGTGGGATTTAATGCCAAATGCACTCAGAGGGCATCTTGGAGATGCCCCCTGAAAAACGACCTAACTCTAGTGTACTGGCTGACTGGCTGCTCGCCAGCTGCCACCACCAGACATGTTTCTGGACCCCTGGGTCGAGAGCCTCCCACTCTCGGGGTCCTGAAACATAGCACATCCTGGGTCGAGGAGCCAAGCCTCATCCCCCGGATGGGCAGGGTCCATGAAGGGGAAGCTTCAAAGGCTTGCCTTTTGTGAGCGGACCCAGTCATTTACTGCTCCCAGCAAACTGGCCCCCACCAGTTCTGACCCCCACATTGGAGGGAGAATCGGCGGGAAAACCAAGATTGGAGGAGAGGTGTGCCCACCTTTGCCAACCCCACCCCTCAGGCGGCGGAGGCGAGGCACAACTCTCAGTCCCCGCCATCTTGAAGATGGGGGGACCCCGCCAGCCAGAGTGAGGCTTATGCCCCCCTCACACTGGAGGGTGGTATAATAGGGGGTGTAGCCACCCCAAGGAAGGGATCCATTGGTCCCGACCTGTACCTACCTGAACCACACCTAAATTTAGTATGATGGGGCCACCCTGAACCTTGCCTCCGCAGACAAGCAAGAAGAAGGACCAAAGAGCCATGCTGAAGGAAGAAGAGGAGGACACCAACTGACTAGGACCCAGCCCTACCAGCCTGTCCCAGCGGAATCCTGGTATGTCCTGCAGCCAGCAGCCCCCCAGAACCCAGAGGACCTGCCCTACCTTCCCTACAAAGACTGTATCCTGTGAGCACCGGACTTGCTCAAGAATCAGACTCTGGCCGAATCCGCAAGTCTGCACCACTCTGCACCCGACACCCACGGCCCGAGTGGCCCAACACCACGAGGTGGTCTCCCCGGCAATCCTGACCTGGGATCTGGTGATCCCTGACCTACCTCAATCCTCCCGACGACACCTGCAGCCTCTATCTGGAGGATCCCCCGGACCGGAGCTGGTAAGGAAAACCAGACGCCTAAAGACACCCCTGCACCCGATGTCCCACGGCCTTGGGCGACCCAACCAAAGGTGTTCAGGCAACCCCCAGCATCCCACCTTACCTCTCCAACCAGCGATCGCCTCCAGAAAGTCTTTCTGCCCGAGCCTGCAGTGTTTGATCTGACTGGAGCTCCCCGGGGAGTAGAACTTGGGGTAGAGTTCACTCCTGGACTTGATGCATCCTGCTGAGAAGGTCTGCAAAATCGTTGTCCACCCGGGTATGTGCTATATGAGGAGATGGACTCAGATGTATCGTCCACCGCCAGATGCCCTGGGCTAGAGCAGACAACTGAAGGGAGTGTGAGAGCAATGCTTCGCAAACAAAACATGCCAGTTGTGTTGTCTGTCCAGACAAGAACCACCTTATGTCGAGTTAGAGGAAGGAAGGCCTTAAGGACTAGCTGGATCGCTGGAAATTCCGAATGATTGATGTGGCGATCCCTCTGATGGGTTTTCACACACCTTTTATGGTTAGGCCTTGCAGGTGTGCTGTCCAGCTGGTGAGTGAGGCCTCTGTGGTGATGGGTGCTTGCAGAACTGGATCCATGAAGGGCCGTCCCAGCAACAGGCTACTGACATTACACCAGTGCAGACAACGAGGAGTACGCCCCAGATCAAAACTCCCAGTAAGCCTCCACTGGCGACCATTGCATTGCTAGGCACTCCTTTAATAGACACGTGTGTAACCTGGCTTGTGCGACTATGATATTGAAAGAGACCATCATTCCCAACAGGCGCATGACCTTTCTGAATGTTACATGGCGATCTGGCTGAAAAAGAGGTAGCAATGCTTGGAGTGCTTGTACCCTTGCTGGGCTGAGGTTTGCTTTCCTTACTTGAGAACAGTGTATTGCATAAGGAAAGACTGGACTTCATGTGCTGGAGATGGAACTTGGTTACACTGATGGTGAAGCCCATGCTTTGCAAGAGATGTAAGGTAGCTTGGGTATATGCACTAGGTATTGTTGCTGCGTGGCACTCATGAATAGCCAATCGTTCAGTTAATGGAAGGTGTGGATGAAGCTCTTTCTGAAGTGAGAAGTGACCACTGCAAGACACTTCGTAAACTCACAGGGGTGGGGGGGGGGGGGGAGATGGTGGGATTTGCGGGCTTGGCAGAAACTCCTGCAACCTTCCCCCAGCAGGTGTTCGATGGCCTGGGGTAAAAGAGCCAGTCTTTTGCAAGTGCAGTTCCTTTGGGGGGCTGAAAGTTTCCCTCTACCACAGCAGTTATTGCCCTTGTATCCTCTCCGGTTAGAAACTTTGTAAGGGTGTTTGCTGTTATTGGTGTTTGTGGAAGGAAGTGGATGCCTCAGGAGTGGTGGTTTTGGCTCCGCCATGGAGCTGTGAGCAGCAAAAGGAGCCATGGGGGTCTGCAAGGCATCCATGGTATTTGGCTGTTTTCAGTATTGTTCTTAATATTTTCCAGCATTTGGTCAACTTGAGGGCCCAAGAGATGTTCACCATCAAAAAACCAGAACCACTCAGCCCGGCTTGTCTGCGCAGAAGGATACTAGTATTGATGACTTGAGCAGCAGTGTCTGTTGCATCCAAGGCACATCTGATGTTGGTATTGGAGATAATTTTCTCATCAGATACAAACTCTTGACTCCTTTTTGTACTGGTCCGGGAGGTGTTGCAACAACTACTTCATCTCGTCCCAATGGGCACAGTCGTAATGAGAATGCAAAACTATGGAATTAGCGATACACCAATGTGCAGCAAATTTGGCCACTACCCTCTTCCAGGTTGTATCAACCTTCTTTCTCTCCCGGTCCCGTGGGGGGATATCCCAGTGCCTTGTGAGTTTGCATGTTTCTATGCAGTGTGCACTAACAAAGAATCAAGAGGCAGTTGTCCCCTGATGTAAGGAGGGTCAGCAAGGGAAGCTTCAAACTTCTCGTTTACCCTTAGTGTGATGACTCACGCCTTAACCAGCTCCTTGAAGTTGTCAGAGGCTGGCTTGAGCATCCCTTAAGCATTAGACGGTACTGCATGGACCTTTGTGTAGAAGACAGTTTCCATGAGGAAGTCATCCTCCTCAGGCTGTTTATGCATCTCCACTTTATGGTAAGCAGCTGCTCTTTGTAGTACCTCATGATACGCAGTGATAACCCCCCCTCCTCAATACTATGCAGTAATATAGATTTATACATAAGGCAGATGGAAATAACCTTTGATGATATTGAATAATCATATCCGACTCCCCACAAGGTGGTTCAACAAACCATATGTCAAAAACCATAATTTTAAGAGTAAATGCAATAATCGATAATAACCATGTGTAAATTCACTTAACGTTAATAAAGCATATACATTTTGACCAGTAATCACTGTCAACATTATCTCCATAAAGTATTTAAAAATGAACTTCACGTGTCGGTGTGCTTCTTATGTACTTTCAATCACTGAAAACACAATTATAAAAACCGCCTATGGGCATCACATGATACCCCAACAAGTAACCATAACCTTCACCCTAGAGGGGGTTGTACAGCACGTACTTTCTTATAGACCCCTTTAGGCCACAACAACTGTGACCATAAACTTAGCCCCTAGAAGGTGCTGCACTCCCAGCTGTTGAACACATGCTCCAGCCTGGGGAGTGCTTGAACGCAGCAGAAAATCCTGAGGGGGGGTTATGCTTTCCTAGACCCATCAAACTTGGGTCAGTACTTTATTAAGCTCTTTTTGGGGGGGGGGGGGGTGCAGCACCTCTGCTGCTCCCCGTCCTCTTTTTTTCATAATTTGTAGTGACCCTGCCGTCCTGAGGCCAACATAGCAGCAGAAATGGGGTCAGTCAATTTCAGCCCCACAGGGCATAATGGGGCACTCCGAGAGCAGTGCATATGCTATTAGCGGCTTCCCAACTTCTCTTTGTTGCGCCGTGTGGCCTCTCAGGAGGTGTCGTGTTTTTTTTCTTATGTTTTTTTTTCAGCCAGAGCGTAAAAGGGACAAGCCGCACGGCAGTGCAACAAAGAGAAGCAGCTGTTAAGATCTGTTTTGTGCACTGGCTTGAATGGGCTGGTCAAGAGCAGGGTTCACACTAGGTTCAGATTCCATAGCAGTGCAGGAACTGCTATTGGTGGGGCTATTCTCTTCTACCCTTCTAGGATCCTACTGATCGTCAGTATTTTGAAGGACCTTGTTCCAATTATTCCGCTAGTGTATCTGACCTTGAGGGAGGCGCATGATAGCCTTTCATCTAGAAGATGGGCATTTCAGCACCGGGATCTCTTGTGCCTAGTAATCCTTGGCTTCTCGTTTGTTTTACCAATATGTGAACCTGCTTCACTTTGCTATATAGCACTTTCTTGTGCTTCTTCATCTGGCCTCTGAGGATTTCAATGGCTCTGCATGGGAGTTCAAGGCCACAAACTAAGTCCTCAGGAACCATACTGCCAAGCTGTGGGTTGCAGGCTCTGGGTGGGATATCTAGCCTCCTTTCATTGTTAGCATGTGTTGGTGAGGCAGTTTTATTACCTTGTCCTATGCCATCTCCAACTCAGAGAACCAAGTCTGGCACCACCGTGGGGTGATGAGCATTAGAGTCATCTAGGCCTCTTTGTATCTGTTCAACAGAGGTATCATTGGAATTGTTTGAAAGGTGTAAGCAAGCCTACCTGACTAGTCTATCAACAGGGCATTCCCCTCTAACCTCTGGTGTGGGTACCTGGAAGCGAAGTTTTGGCATTTTATATTC
The DNA here is from genome assembly GCA_963921515.1 of Calotriton arnoldi. NCBI lineage: Eukaryota > Metazoa > Chordata > Amphibia > Caudata > Salamandridae > Calotriton > Calotriton arnoldi. Next base: position 3,826,306 of record CAWUFW010000537.1, read on the forward strand.
ACACGTTTAGCAAAAAGGTCTTTCCTGTGGTCTTTCCCATCTGCGGAAGATATTTTTCACTATTCGTTTTTTTAGTTGCCACTTGTGTGTGGGGTTTTCTTTTCTGCTTAACCCGTCCGCTTCTGTGTTCTGCACCCCCGGTAGGTGGAGAACTACTAGAGTTATCCTCTTTTGGATGGCCCATCTCCATATGTCCTCCACTAACTGGGATAGTGCATGTGATTATGTCCCCACTTCCCTCCCCCCAATGTTTGCAGAGTCAGAACATTGTGGTTGTATTGTCCGTTTCAATCTGGACTAGTTGTTCTCGGACATGTTTTTGGAAAACCTTCAGTGCCAAGAAAACTGTCTCGAGTTCCATGATGTTGATATGTTTTACTGCCTCCTCTGGACTCGATAGGCTACTCATGTTTAATTTCTCCATGTTCGCCCCGACCGCCACAGTGTGTAATGAGAGCTTCAAGATGGTTACTGAGGGAGCTGGGTGCTTGAAACACCTGCCTACAATTATGTTTTTTTTGTGCTCCACCACACCATCTGCTTCTGCACCTTTGCAACAACTACATCCTCTCAACTTCCTGTTGCCTGTGAGGACTGTCCTTGCACTTCTGTAGTGGGGAGTAACCATGGCTATGGTACCAGGGGGGGCGCAGGATACCGTCATTCTCATCTTTCCGACATCCTCACCGTCAGAATGCGCCTTCTGCTACAGAGGAGTTTAATTTGTCACTGTCATTGTTCTCTTGCTGGCTGGGAAGGCTTTTGCTTAGTTCCAGTTTAGTTTTGCAACCAGAATGTATTTTCTCTTTGTGGTGCTGGTGAAGATTTTTCCATGTTTATGGAGCTTTTGCATGACATTCTTGTGCTCTTTTGGTACTGTGTCTTGCGTTTACTAGCCAGCTGTCTAGGTAGGGTAGTCATGGATTCCCTGCTGTCTCAAAGGTGCCGCCACTACTGCCAGAAACTTTGTGAACACCCTTGGTGTGTATTTTATACCAAAGGGGAGAATGTAAACTGGTAATGTACCTTGTCTACAATGAACTATAAGAATTTCTTGTGCTTTGTGTTCACTGGCACATGTAGATACACTTCTGAGATCCATGGTTGCCATGTACTCCTTTCTGCAGGCACCGAATGACCTCTTACAATGTGGCCATTTTTAACTTTTGAGTTTATTCAATATGCGCATGTGAAGAATGGGTTTGAGGCAGCTGTTTGGCTTTGGTATCAGGAAGCAGACGGAGTAAAAACCTTGGTTTTCCTGATTTGTCGGAACCTTTTATACTGCACAGATGTTTAGAAGGTCCTCTACCTCCTGTAGTAACCTTATTGTTTCATCTTGGGTGCAAGACCTTGCCTTTTTTCTTATGTCTGGAGTTTTTTTTTTTTTGCAGTTATATACAATATTCATGTAGTATTAGGTTTTAAATCCATCTGTCTGAGGTGATCTGAGGAATTCTCCTATCCTGCCCCCAACAGGTGTGGAGTGTAGGTGGGGTTCTGCTAGAAAGTCACATGGTTGTGTGCCCTGCACCTCGCAAAGCGCCTCTTGTCCTTCTGGACCTCCCTCAAAAGGGCTTCCCCGGTGTGCTGCGGTATTGCCACTGGGGTGGAGCACTTTGTGAGCTGGTGTGTGGAACAAAGCTGTTGTGAGGGATGGCTGATCGTGATCCTCCCCTTTTGACCGTTCTCTACTTTGTGGCTATCCTCCTCAGCAGGGATCCCTGAACTGAAAAGTCCCAATGGCCTTTGCTGTGTTACTGTCCTTTTTCATCTTTTGCAGCAACTCCTCCACCGCTGGTTTGAACAGGCTGTCAACAGTCAGCGGCATATTTAATACTGGTGCTTGTAGGTCATGTTTGAATCCTGAGACCCACAGGCAGGCATGCCTTCTCAGGGTGCAGCCATCGCAGAGCAGTCTGCAAGCCCTATCCTCAGTCTACTACGGACTAGAGGTATGTGTTTGCAATGCCCTTTCCTTCTTGGGTGGGTCTTTTTGCTGTGGCTTGATACCTCTCTGGGAGATAGTGCATGAGCTCCACCATTTCACCCCACTGCTGTGTGTAATAGTTAGGGATTGCATTACTGTTGGCAATTCACCATGATGTCACTGCCAACCTTTCAATCTTTCATCCCGCCATCTCCATCTACTTGCTCACTGTTTAGCGGGGACCATGTAGTGGTGGAAGCGTTTGCCCTCTTGTATGCAGTAGTGATGATAATGGAGTCAGCCCCCACATTGCCTCTGGTGTAGGGTGGCTGTCGCTGGTACCCTGAAGGCTTATCGTCGCTGGTCAAGGACGCATGGTGGCATGGGTAGAAACTGGTTCTTCCTCTGTGTTGGTAAAACAGTTTCCAATAAAAACAGGACTATGTTTGCTCCTCCTGTACGTGAACCACTTAGGAGTTGGCTACCTTTTTTTTTTTTTATCAGGGCGTTTTACAAGGCAATGTCATCTGGTGGGGAGGCTCTGGAATAGTAAATTTCCACTCCCTCCTCAGGGGGTGTTCATTTCTATGTACTGCCACCCCTCCTCCTCTCGGTCTTGCAGGAACCCCCTGCTCGAAGAAGACCTTGTTTTTCCATGTAGAAGAGTTAATCTTCTTCTTCATCCTCTTGTGGCTCTGGTGTTGCTGGAGAGTCCAGTTCCACCACTTTAACTTCCAGCTCCTTCTGAGTCTGGGGCTTCAATGGGATTTGAAATCTCTTGAGGGATTTGTTGAATTCCCTCTGTTTTAATGAGGGCCCCAAGCCTGTGCTTCTTCCTTTTGAATTCGAGAGGTCTTTATTCAATGTCTAGGCCTTGCTTTTTAACATCAAATTTTTCTTCTCCCTAGGCTCTTTTTTTTTTTTTTTTTTAAATTCTTTTTATTAACATTGCTCATGTTCAAGCGGGTTACACAGCGGTAGTTCGCAATATATTCACAGGGATCACAGTTCATCACATTTTTTTTTTTTTATTTATTTTTTTTTTATTTTTTTTTTATATTTTTTTATATTTTTTTATTTTTTAACATGCATGGAAATGCCGAGAATCCCTAGGCTCTTTTTACCTCCAGAGCTATTGATCACCTTTCAGAGTCAAGACGGGTTCCAAAGGTCTACTGCCAATGTGGTCTTTGGACTTCGACCCATCAAGTTGTTTGTTGTTTTGTTTACATCAAAGTGTCTTTGGTGTGAGGGTAGCCTTGGATTTCTAGTCCGAATGTTTTAGCACTGCTCCAGTATTACTAGATGCATTCTTGACTCCTCCTTTGACAACTTCTTTGTTTTTTTCTTTCTCTGCCTCAAAGACTCTTTCAGTATCACAGACATCACCCTGAGCTGCTTCAGTGTCTTCGAGGTTCTCCTAGTAGCTGGAGAGGCAAAGGCCCTTTAGAGATGTTCTTAACTGTGCCATAGTGTAATATGCCCACCACTGTTGTTCTGTGGTCTTCAGCTTAAATTATGCACATATGTCACAGCCATCAGCAGGCAGAGATTACAGACTTTGTGGCTGTCCTTTTGGGCATATTTACAGTGGAACTTTGGGTAAATCTTAAAGGGGTAGCCTCCATTCTCTAGCCTCATTCTCAGAGCCTCTTGGCCGATTTCTCTCCGATGGTTTGTCGGTGGGAATCAACATCCTTTCATCGATGTTGCTTTAACCGTAGATCTTCCATCAGTCTTTGTGTTTTCTTCAAAATCCACTGGTGAAAACCGTTATTGTCAAAAGTCTTCTGCACCCTCGCTCTGCTTCTAGATCCAATGGTGAGGAAATAAAATCTTAAGATGGCGAACACACTAATGGGCTTCCAGGGTGGGCCTTTGACGTAAAAGAGGGAAGGACAAGTACCCCAAATGGTCAACACCACCAACGAAAAGAAGAAAAAGAGGACTAACAAAAGAATTTCAGATTCATCAACTAGATGGCATAATAATGCACAGCATATGAATCCAGAAAAGATTAATTGTGCAAAAGTACAGATACAGAACAAGAATGAGTCAAGTAACTATTTCTGAGGCACTCCGTGTTGGAGTGGGAGAGGAGGAGATGTATTAGCCCAAAGAAACACAATAGTAGGATAAGAAAGTTAGGAAATTAACCAAGATAGCTGTGTGAGAGGTATAAAAGGAAGCCAGGGTGAAAGACACAATACAGCAATCTACTTTATCTAAAGCACCAGTCTAGGAGACTTTGAAGATGAGAGAACTTGGAATGGCAAGTGGACTAGAGGTGACTGGATATGGCAAGAAGCGCATTTCAATCTTACTGCTTTGGCCTTTCTGTTGACCTGCCAATATCTGTCCATAGTAGCAGTAATTTTTAAATTAACACCTGTGCACTGAAAAGTGGAACAGTTACACTAAACTATTTAATAGACTGCAGACAAAACTCACTACATGTTAACAAATGTTGATCTGAACAAATTTAGAGCAATAGACCCAGTAATTCAGTGTCAAAATGACGAGTGATCATCTCCACTTAATGAATTCAGCAAGGGTAATGTTACAGTTTGAGAGAATTTGTTAGTAGCACTCCCACAGCTCGCCCAAGAAGTGAATTCTGAAACACCTGCCAGAAGGAAAACGAGGAACCCTACGATTGCTTAACAGTAAGCTGAACAGTGTTTGGTCTTTCACTGAAACTTTAAATCTCTGGAGCACTATGTAAACCGGATTATTCTGTCTCAGGAGTTGAGGGTTCCTCTTATGAATAGCTGCATTGACATGATCTTTGCATATTCTGTAAACATGTTTTCCCAACACTTGCACTTCGTTAAAAACCAAAATTAACAGTCCCTGTTAAAACACTTTAAAGAGGTGGAAATGCAAGTGCCTCATTTTTACATAGCAGGTAAAACTGGTGCTTTTTATTTTCCTGAATTTCTGCGGATGGGGTATTAAGGCAAATGAACAAGCGATTAGCTCAGGATCACAAAATTTGAATGGGAACGTGAACTTGGGCCTCCTAATTCCACAGCTGGCAATTTAGCCTTGTATCATCTCTCAACTGCTCCTCAAATGCCATTGTTGAATGTAAATCCATCCATCATGAGGAGTTCTTCTATTATTCCATTAAAGTGGTATAAAATACTAAGCAGATAATTTCCATAAAGATGTCTCCTCAAAGGGGGACAGGTTCTGGAGGGGGGCAATGTGACATCTCTTTATTCAAATGGGTCACACAAATGTGATCAAAACAAGTCAATATTATGCCGGCACAAAAAATGAAGAGCTTATTTACAGTCCAAAAAGATTTGAAGACATAAGGTGACTGACTAGAAGCTTAAACCTTGCTTTTCAACGAAGAACAGAAAAAAAGCATACTAAGCATCCTCAAAATGCAGTTTTATTTTTCCTTTTATTTTCTTTGCACACAGTCATGATTTATAGCACCAAATAAATGTGCAACAGAATGAAAATTATAAAGCAACTATTGCTCCTATAGAGCTTTAAATCGATTCGATTTAAAAGCTTTTATTCGGTTAAATAAATCAACCATATAAGCAGTACAGGCATAAAAAAGCTCAATCTACAGTAAAATCAAAAAATTATGAAACAGTGGGATGGAAAATGCAAATATATCAAAGTTCGTAAACATATTAGTTCAGATACAAAGTGCAAGTGCATGATTCACAAAAGGGTCCAAGCATTTACTGGGTCATATATTATCCTAATTCAAAAGTGCAAATGCACATAATTACATGATACCCTTAAGACATACAATCAAATGTCAATAATCATAGATTTCCTAATACTAATAGATTTCAGAAGAAATGTAGCTAAATAAAAGCACAATCGTGGATCATCCAATCTAAAAAGCAAGTTCATGGCATCTGTAGTGGATCTTATATTAGAGTAGAAAAAAGGTTTTAAATAAAATTTCCTAAGATGAGAATAAAATATGCAAAATAATAACATATGGCAGCAGCTTTGTCGTGAAACTCCATCACATGGGCATGCGTGAACAGAGCACTGGTTCATAATTGGAAAATTAACAAGATGGTGTACAATACCCAATCTTAAGCGTGTCAGCACAAAACGATGCGAAGCTCTTGTCACGACTGACAGATAAGTTTGGAAACCCTGTTTAAGGTCCAATTGCAAATAGAAGAGGAGAGTTGATTGATTCTTAGTAACACGTGAACGAGGCCTCTATTTTATTTGCTAGCAAAGTTAATTTTATCTCGGCTCTAGCAACAGAGACAGTACACCCAGGATCCAATCGGATATCACAGTTGAATAAAGATTTAAAGCACAAGTTACTAACTTGTGTAACGATATATCTGTAAGAGACAGTAGTTAGTGACAGATTCCTTACCTTAGAATATCCCCAGGCGTCAGGCTGGATCCGGAAAGTTTTTGCGTAGCAGTACCCTTGCGCGTCGGTAGGCGGCGTCGTGCGGCTCCGCGTCCGTCGTCGGCGTCGTGATCGCCGGGATGACGTCGCGGGCAGTACTTAGGCGCCGCCCCTGCGCGCTGACGTCAGTTCTGTACACGACTTTCCGCGCCAGGAACGCAGAGCCATGCAAGAAGCTGACATAGGTGTCTGAAAAATACTATGGCCCTGAAAGGGATGTCCTTAACCCTAGAAATCAGTTCGCAGAACGGGGAGGATGGGTGGGGCGGTAAGGAATCTGTCACTAACTACTGTCTCTTACAGATATATCGTTACACAAGTTAGTAACTTGTGCATCTGAAAGAGACACGTTAGTGACAGATTCCTTACCTTAGAATAGATACCCCAGCAATACCAACCCCGGTGGTGGGTCTGCGAACAAAGATCAGACAAGGAAGTCCTGGAGGACAGAACGGCCAAAGAAGCCGTCCCTCCGGACCGGACTGTCAAGGCAGTAATGCTTTGTAAACGTGTGCAGCGAGGCCCACGTAGCTGCCTGACAAATAACGGGCAGCGGAACACCGCGGCCCAAGGCCGTGGTAGCAGCTGTTGCCCTGGTGGAATGGGCACGCAGCCCAACAGGAGGCTCCTTCTTAGCCAAAGAATAGCAGGTCTTGATGCACAAGGTAACCCAGCGGGAGATGGTTCGTTTGTGCACCGCCCGACCTTTTTGGCGCCCACGTAGCCAACAAAGAGCTGGTCATCCACCCGGAAGTGTTTTGTGCGGTCGATATAGAAGGAGAGCGCACGTTTTGGGTCCAGACGGTGGAGCCTCTCTTCCTCTCTGGAAGGATGCGGAGGCGGAAAGAAGGTAGGCAAAGTGATGGTCTGCCCAATGTGAAAGGCAGTAACCACCTTTGGCAAGAAGGACGGACGCGTCCGAAGAACAACCTTGTCTGGATGAACAGACAGAAAGGGAGGTTTGCAAGATAAAGCCTGGAGCTCACTCACCCGCCGAGCGGAGGTGATGGCCACCAGAAAGGCTGTCTTTAGAGTCAGAAGACGAAGAGGACAGTTATGCAGAGGCTCAAAGGGAGCGCACATTAAAAAGGTAAGAACCAAGTTCAAGTCCCACTGAGGCATCACAAATGGAACAGGAGGAAAGAGGTGTGTAATGCCTTTTAAGAACCTGTTAACAACAGGGGACTTGAAAAGGGAGGGCTGATCAGGGAGCCTGAGGAAGGCCGAGATAGCACAGAGATAACCCTTGATGGTACCCAGGGCAGAACCCTGTTGGGCCAGAGAAAGAAGGAACAGAAGGACCTCAGAAAGAGGGGCAGAAAGGGGTTCACAGCCTTTGCTGTGCACCATGCCACAAATTTGTTCCACCTGCAGGCGTATACCACCTTAGTGGAGGGACGCCTGGCTGCCAGAATCACATCACAAACTTCGGGAGGCAAGTCGAAAGGAATCAACTGCCGCCGCTCAATCTCCACGCAAGCAGGTGTAGACTGGACAGGTTCGGGTGGAGGACCGTCCCCTGCTGCTGCGACAGAAGATCCTCCCGAAGAGGCAGACGGATCGGGGGATCTACGCTCATACTGAGTAGCTCGGGATACCAAACTCTTCGAGCCCAGTCCGGAGCCACAAGAATGACTTGGGCCCGGTCGTGCCGAATCTTCTTCAACACTCTGGGTAGAAGTGGTATAGGCGGAAAGGCGTACAATAGACCGCAACTCCACTCGTGACGAAAAGCGTCGCCGAGCGAGTGCCGCCTTGGAAATTCCAACGCGCAAAACTGATGACATTGCGCGTTCTCTTCGGTGGCGAATAGATCTAACCAAGGCTCTCCCCACTGTAGAAAGAGTCCTTGCGCCACTTCCGAGTGAAGACGCCATTCGTGATCCATCATGCACCTGCGGCTGAGCTCGTCCGCCCTGGCGTTCAGGGAACCTGCCAGGTGTTGAACCATCAGGAACATGCCCTGATGTTCCAGCCATGTCCAGAGGCGCAGAGCCTCCTGACAAAGGGTCCACGACCCCACCCCGCCCTGTTTGTTGCAGTACCACATGGCGGTGGTGTTGTCGGTGAACACCTGCACTACCGTCCCTTTGACAGAGGGAAGGAATGCCTTGAGTGCAAGCCGGATCGCCCGGAGCACCAGAAGGTTGATATGGAGCCGGGACTCCGCCGGAGACCAGAGGCCTCTGATCTCCGCCTCTCCCATGTGACCGCCCCATCCCAGAAGGGCCGCGTCCGTCACAACTGTGTGCTCTGGCTGGGGAAGGGAGAGGGATCTGCCCATGACCCATTGCCGGTTCGAGAGCCACCACTGCAACTGTCTTGCAGTCCCCTCCGAGATCTGGACGTGATCGGACAGGTTGCCCTGGTGCTGCGCCCACTGTAACTTCAGGTCCCACTGCAGAGCCCGCATATGCCATATGGCATGATTGACCAGCAGGATGCAGGAGGCCATGAGGCCCAGCAGCCTCAGGGTCATCCGTACCGAAACCCAGGATAAAGGCTGAAAGATCGGAATCATAGCCTGAATATCCCGGACTCGCCGTTCGGGAGGATAGGCCCGAAACTGCGTCGTGTCCAGAACTGCTCCGATGAAAAGGAGCTGTGGAGAAGGAATCAGATGCGACTTTGGCACATTGATGGAGAACCCCAGCGAGTGCAGGAGTTCGGCCGTAGTCTGGAGGTGGGAGACGACTGCCTGGGACGAGCCCGCCTTCAGCAGCCAGTCGTCGAGGTAGGGGAAGACTGAAACCCCTGCCCGGCGCAGATGAGCTGCGACCACCGCCATCACTTTCGTGAACACCCGAGGGGCACTGGTAAGGCCAAAGGGGAGCACGGTGAACTGAAAATGCTCGAGGCCTACCGTGAACCGAAGGTAACGCCGGTGGGCCGGCAGGACGGGGATGTGGAAATAGGCGTCCTGCAAGTCCAACGCTACCAACCAGTCTCCGGGGTCGAGGGCAGTCAAGACCTGAGCTAGGGTGAGCATCTTGAACTTCTCCTTCCGGAGGAAGCGATTGACGTTCCGGAGGTCCAAGATAGGACGCATGTCCTCCTTGTCCTTTTTGGGCACCAGAAAGTAGTGGGAGTAGCAACCACGCCCTACTTCTGGGGTCGGAACATGCTCGATGGCCCTCTTGGCCAAGAGGGCCGTGACTTCCTTCTGTAGAAGCACCAAGTGATCCCCTGACATGCGGTGGAATTGAGGTGGCATGGCTGGGGGGTGGTCTCGAAGGGGAGGAGTAGCCCCTTCGGACAATGTCCAAGACCCACCTGTCCGAGGTGATGGAACGCCAGCGGTGAAGGTGATGGCGGACCCTGCCCCCGACCGGCGTACTGTGCACCTGAAAGGAGGGACTAGGAGGGCTTGGAGGCCGCGGACGGGTTGGAGGTGGTGGCCTGACCCGCACGCTGGTTGCCCGAACCGCCACGGCGGTATCCACGTCCTCGGCCACGCGAAGGCGCTTGCTGCGCGGGCCGTTGGCCGGGCTGTGGACGTGACTGGGCGCCCCTTCCGTGGCCACGAAAGGGGCGAAAAGCAGACGTGAGCGGAGGGCGCACAACAGCAAGGCCCAGGGACTTAGCAGTAGCCCGTGAGTCCTTGAAACGCTCCAGCGCATGGTCTGCCTTAGAACCAAAAAGACCGACTCCATCAAAGGGCATGTCCATGAGTGTATTCTGGACATCCCCTGAAAACCAGTGGTTCTCAGCCAGGCGTGGCGACGCAGCGCCACCGTCGTTGCAAGCGATCTGCCCAGCGAGTCGGCGGTATCAAGGCCACAGCGGATGGTATATTTAGCCGCATCACGCCCTTCCGCAATGGCGCGGGTAAGCAGTGTCTGGACCTCCTCAGAACACTGCGGCAAAACAGTTGCCACCGAATCCCACAGGGAGTGGGTGTATCGGCCCAAGAGGCAAGCGGTATTAACAGACCGCAAGCCAGCACTGGAGGAAGAGAAAGCCTTCTTCCCAAAGTGATCCAGGCGCTTGGATTCCCTATCCGGAGGGGCGGTAGGGAAGGCGGTTTGGGAGGCAGAGGCTTGGACAACCAAGCTCTCAGGGGTGGGGTGTTGGGAGAGAAACAGGGGGTCGCCCGGAGCAGGGCGATGGCGTCGGGCCACGTTCCTATCCACAGGAGCCCCTGTGGTGGGTTTGGACCAGGCACCCAAAAGAACGTCAGTCAGTGCCTCGTTGAACGGCAGCACAGTCTCCGCAGAGGAGGCCGCCGGCTGAAGCACTTCAGTCAGGATGTTAGACCTGACGACCACTGTAGGCAACTGGAGATTTAAGGCTCCAGCAGCTCTACGCAACACCGTTGCAAAATTAGCCCCCTCCTCCGTTGCCACGGGAGGAGACAGCATGCCAGAGTCAGGGGAGGTATCCAGACCACTGGCATCCCCAAGTTCCTCAACCCAGTCCGGGTCAAACTCGCACTGTTGTGTGAGAGGGTCCTCAGACCCCTCCCAGCTCTCCTGGTCCTCCTCAGGTTGAAAATATGGAGGAGGAGGGACATCAGGGACCCAAGGTCTCATCGGCGCCGGAAACGGCGTCGGGCGACGCCGGTCCGGCTCCATGTCCGGACCCGGAGAGAACCGGGGAACGACGCCGCCCGGAGCCCCGGACGGCGTCGGAAATGGCACCGGGGACATCGGCGTCGGCGGAGGCGTGGTTAGGTCAACCGGCGTCGATGGGGGTTGCGGCACCACCGGAGCCGGGGTCGAGGCCGGAGCCGAGGCCGGGACGAAGGCTGGTGGGACAGGCGACGCCGGGACCGGAGTCGACGGCGACGCCGGAGCAACCCCATCAGGGCCCGCGGGGCACGAAGGCGCACCGGAGGGACCTTGAGGCCCGAAGAGGCGGGCCATGGCCGACAGGAATTCCTGTATATCGGCCGGAGTCGCCCCCGAGCCCGGGTAGGGGCGGGTACTGCGGGGGTAACTCGACAGGCACGTCCGGGGCCGCGGGGACGGTGCCGACAGGGACCTCAGCCGAGTCGCGAGACCGGTGAGGCGAAGTCTTAGAGCGATGACGCCGCTTAGACTTCTTGTGCTTCGACTTACCGGAGGAGCGCGAAGACTTTGAATCCGACGAACGGCGGGGACTCCGCGTCCGGCCCCTCGACCTCTCCCGGGACCGGGGCTTGGTGCGGCGCGGAGCCGAATGCCGGACTTCGAGGAGCTTTCGAGACCGCTCTCGCAAAGCCTTAGGATGAAGTTTCCGGCAGTCAGGACACGACTTCGTGTCGTGGTCTCGGCCGAGACAAAAGAGACACTCGAGGTGCGGGTCCGTGATCGACATCATGCGACCACATTCCTCGCAGGGCTTAAAGCCGGGCATCCCTACGACACCTTAGGAGTCGTGAAGACTCGTTGAAGAAACAGTGAAAAAATTCACCCAAAAAGATAGTCAAAAAGTGACTAGGGCACTGCTCTTCCCGGATCTGCGCTTACTGGCGCGGAAAAAGAAGAACTGACGTCAGCGCGCAGGGGCGGCGCCTAAGTACTGCCCGCGACGTCATCCCGGCGATCACGACGCCGACGACGGACGCGGAGCCGCACGACGCCGCCTACCGACGCGCAAGGGTACTGCTACGCAAAAACTTTCCGGATCCAGCCTGACGCCTGGGGATATTCTAAGGTAAGGAATCTGTCACTAACGTGTCTCTTTCAGATCCAATAAATAATATAGTTAAGCCAGGGTATTCTTAAACAGTTCTCCAGTTTGAGGCAGTCCCGTATAATAGATTGAGTAAATATTGTTTCCTCTTTTGACCATATTGATTTCCATAATAAGAGGGGTCGTGTTGAAGCCAGGTCTGAAATATATTTGATGCCCACCTCACGGTGGATCAGTTCCGTGGAGGCAGATGGAGGGACACAAAGTAAACGTTTTAAAAACGAATTTTCGGTTTGTTGTAATATATTACCCTGAAAGTGACCCCAAACACCTGCCCCATAAAGAGCTGCGGTGACGCATCGTATCTCATAAATTGTCAACATATCTTTAATGCGTCGATTGCCCAGTTTGGCCGCAAATCTGAAAATACCATTTATATTTCTAAGCATCTTAGAACAGGCATTTTCCTGTTCCTGAGCCCATGACCTATTCCCTGCAAATGTAATGCCCAAGTAACAAAATGTCTTGACTATCTGAACCTTGGAACCTTCAATAAAGTAAGAACTAGCTGTTATAGGGTTCCTACCGCAAGCCATAACAAAAGTTTTTGATTTATTGATTAAAAGTTTTTTTAGTAATAAAAACAGTAAAATTATCAATAAGACGCTGTAGCCCAATAGGGGTGCAAGAAAGTAAAACCGCATCGTCGGCATATAAAAGGATTGGGACAGGCTTCCCATCCACCCTAGGGGCATCCGACTCAAACAGTTTCAGAGCTGCGTCGACTTCATTGATAAACAATGAGAAAAGTAATGGAGCTAGGACGCAGCCCTGTCGGATGCCTCTTTTGACTTTAAAAAGCGGGGTATATTCGCCTAAATGACCGTACCGCACCTTACTTGACAGCTCCCCATATAATCTAGCCCAAAAAAATATCTCTTTGGGGGCACCCATATCTAACAATAAGGGCCATAAAATAGAATGGTTTACCAAATCAAAAGCACTGCTAAGGTCAGCAAAACATAAATATAAATTTCCCTCCTTAGCAAGTGCATACTTGCCGATCGAAAGATCCAGGTTGACACACTGCTCCAGTGTGCCAACACCCTTTCTGAATCCATATTGCACTTGGGTAAGGACTGACTTTTCTTGGACCCAGGCTTCTAGTCTTGATAGCATGACCCTACTCATGATCTTTATAGACGAGTCCAATAAAGAGAATGGACGATAATTACAGGCAGCGGTCTTAACACCCTTCTTATGAATTGGTATTATAATTGACTGGCCCCATGATAAAGGAAAATGAGTCTCAACGGCGACGTTAAAAACTCTAGTTAAGAACGGCGACCATAAAGCCATTTTATTTTTATAAAGGTCTATCGGGACCCCGTCGGGTCCCGGTGCCTTACCCCCCTTACTACTAATTATGCCCTCAAATACTTCCTCTATACTAATTGACTGGGGCAATTTTGGCCATTCGGCGGGATTTTGGTTGGGCAAGGTGGATGGAACATCTATATCAAATGGATTAAAAATATTGGAAACATGAGCTACCCAAGAATTACAATTAATATAAGAATTAAATTCTGGAATATGGTCATCCTTCAGGAAGGTGCTATTGACGGTATCCCAGAAAAGTTTATTATTTTTAGTATCGGCTGCCAGGCTTAAGTCTTCCCAGGCTATCTTTTGGAGTTCCGATTTTCTAGTTTTTAGGGCTAAAGCGTATTCTGCACGTAAGGCCTTAATTATATCCGGGTTTCTTGGCTTACACCCCAGAGCTGGTTTGAGACGGCCCAAAGCCACTATACAATTATCATCAAACCAGCCCACCTTAGGTTTATTATTTCTACACACTGGTTTCATCAAAAGGTTCTCCACAGTATTATTGATCCTAGTAAAGTTATCAAGCAACAATACTGGGTCAACCTCATCCCCTAAACAGACTTGGATTTCATTCTGACACTGTGTAATAACATCATGCTGGATTTTAGATGGGTCCAAACCGGCCCATTTTATCCGGACACCATTCGGTCTGATGGGGGCAATACATAGGCTGTGAGGAACACTAGTGTTATTTTTAAAACCCCAGCATAATAAATACAAAGAAATACTATTATGATCACTAGTTGGTTGGTCCGTTATCCAGGGGGTGAGAATAAATGTACACTATTACTAGAGATAATAATGTGATCGATATTAGACGTTGCATTCCTGCCTGTGAATGTGGGACATATCATGTTATGTTTATCGGTAGCACAATACAGTAATTCTAAGTCCAGCTTAGCGATAACACCATTTAAGGCCCTACCATATTCACAATGGGGGAAATGCATATAACAATCGTCTTCGAATTCCCCCCTCCTGGGTCCACAGACTTTGGTCAAGGACAGTGGGCATATTTGAACATTAAAATCGCCAACCCAAAGAATAACAATCGGTTTCCTAATGGTACTAGTCAGCTTCTCGAGTTCCCTTTCCAGGGTATGGACAATAGAACTACGTAGGGAGTTAAACAAATTATTATAAAAGTTAATCAGGATAACATCATTACCCACGGTGGATGCCAACCACATAATCTGAGCATAAGTGCCCACAGTGATACAACCTTTAATTTTACATTTATTCAAATTAGTGGAAATCAAAATCAAAAGGCCACCCTTAGCTCTACCCGAAAGGGAAGCCTGGGCTGGTAGCCAATGTGAGGTAAAACCCTCTACATATATTGGATCAATGCACCACGTCTCCTGTAAGCATATAATATCATGTTGGGCCAAGATGAAATCAGACCATGATGGAGTACCTATTTTGCTTTTAAACCCAGCAATGTTCCATGTGGTAACTTGATACCCTTTGCCCGTATTCGTTTCATAGACGTCCTGAGGGAGTACTTCATGTCCCACCTCTTTACTAGTAATAATTGATTCTACTGGAATACAATCTGAGTCGCTAGGGATACTAGCTGTCCATATTACGTTAGTGGATGACGACTCACCCTGCTGTATCATACATAGACCGACCTTACTAGTTATGTTCTTGACATTTAAATTTTCCGTTGTGGGATTTTTAAGTACATTACTTTCCCGTACAACCTCACCAGCCTGCATCGATCCCTCACGTCAATCATTGGTATCCAAATTACTCAGAGCCTGATACCCATTAGTTACTGGGATAGCAAAATTGGGCAGGGGGGGAACACCGAGAAGAGGCTAGCAAGGATCCATTTGGAGGCCAGCTTACATTTCCATGCATCGCCCTCAGGTGTTTATAAAAGTACCCCAGAGGGAGAAGAGTGGTATTAAATTCCCGCCGTAAAGGAGGTGGTGCATTTTTAAGAGTATTGGATGCCCACCTTGGGGATCTAAAATTGATAATAATACAGTCCCCATCAAAGCATTTTTTCAAAGGCCCGATCCAGCCCACTCTACGGGTTGTTAAAATCTGGTTTATTCCTTCCATAGGATAACCGCAGCTATTAGTCATCCAAAACACTACTTTGTTCATAAGTGAGCCATGTTCTTCTGCCTGACCAATTTGAAGTTTGGGGACGTTGGCCAAAATTGCGACATAGGGACTACATTCAGGAGGTAAATTTGCAACCGAGGCCATTATCCTATCCCCATGGGCTAAGGCTCTTAAACCATCAGGCTTTATAGGATCAGATGTATTAAGTTTGTCTGGCTTGTTCTCTATTTGCTCCTTTTGGGGTGGTGCAAATCTATTATTAGTAATTGGATTACCTATTACTGTATTTCTATCTTTTTCCCTATTGTCCACTTGTATAATGGAGGACCGCTCCTTAGGGTTTTTACTACAATCACTACGATCACTACCTACGGCAGTGGTTGGGTCAATAGGGCCTATGATAACATCCTTTTGATGATCCCTATTTGACTCTTTTTGAAGTTTACAATTAACTTTATCCAGCACTCCACTAATCTTATGGATTTCTCTAGCTAAAGTATCCAATTTATCATAAAGCGGCCTTAGAAGCTCTATTATTTTATCAGAGATAGTCGCTAATGTTAAATGTTGGGATATAGGGTCTGTGCAGGACAAAAGATCAGCAGGCGGTCCTGGTTTCCCATTACGAATACTCTTATTAACATTTTTAGCTTTGGCCTTAGAATTAAAATTCCCCTGTTCTAGGGTATTCTTTCTACGTCCCCTGGTCTTTTTCGGTGACGGCGGGCTTTCAAGGGTGGTCAAGTTAGGGGTCATAGATATTCGGGTAAGATCCCCACTGGTCCCTCCCGAAACAATAATGACCGGATCCAGCTTATCGACCGCCAAAGAGTTATTGGTCAATTTACTGGATCCGTTCACGCTAGAGGGACCAGAAGGGACCCCAACCCCACTTCCCTGTTCTACCCCCATATAGCTTGAGCCCATAGAGAGACGCCTCTCAGTACGGTCGATTTCCTCTGCAAGAACATTAACCGCTTTAACCAGAAATGAATCAATCGTAGTACATGATTTATCAATAAAAGGCTTAGCTAACTTCCTCCTTGCCATGAGAATACAACAAAGAGGACTATACAGGCAAAGGGTAAATAAATGACCCTATAAAGGTGCCCACAGGGGCATAGGGGGTTACTTCCCCAAATATAATACAGCGGCTGAAATAAGACTAGGAGGGCCAATACAAGGTGGTAAATATTAACCTCCTAAACTCTTAAAGCCTTAAGTCTTTACTAAACAAGAAATTTGCCCCCTTAGTAGATCTCTTGCTATAAAGTTTCACCTCTCAAAATAAAGTGCAAAGTAGGTTGGCTATAAAATGGCACGTGCTACACAGTATAAATTAATCTTCCACATGCAAACTCACTATACATAACCTTTGGGGTTTAAGCAACCCGCTAGTAATAAAATGTAAGATAGATAAACTCACCATCGAAATAAATGCAGTGTGAATTGATTTTAAAAATGATACATACTACAAGACGTAAATTTATCTACCACACAAATGAACTCACTATGCTGGAACTTGATGTTTAAATAGTCCGTTAGTAATAAAGTGCAATATGAGTAATCCTTAAAGTGACATGTGCTAAGCAAAATTGATATATCGCATAATTGTATACAATCCACGGTATCACACATACAATACAATATTAAAATGGGGAATTAAAACCAAGGAAATATTAAAATATTGATAAAAACCAAGGACAATGGCAGCAGGAAAATGTTAAAATACAGGGAGACAGTTTGGAATGACGGGCACCAAAATTAAGAGAAGTCTAAGACAATATTCTGTATCTCCAATTGCTCATAGTTCAAAAAGGAGCACGACTATTAGGCACAGTACCTATCTGTTAGTTCTATATTCAGGTTAGGATCCTGGTTGTTAGGGGGGGGGGCCCTGCCTCTACCTGGCTATGACGGGCCCACCCTTGGCCCAGGCTTTGCCCGGGCGCCGCCCGCGCACGTCCCGCGCTGCGGTAGGCGCTCGGCGAATTAATAGCGCCTCCGGGCGCAGACTGAGGCGTCACAGGTGCGCCTTGGGTCCCCGGGGGCTGCTGGGAGTTGTGGATGCCTCAGCTCACGCTGGCCGTTTCCCTCACGGCGTAGAGGAGAAGAGCGCCCAGCCGTTTCCCTCACGGCTCCCGATCTGATGCTGCGGGTAAGTTACTGCTGTCCCGCGCTGCGGTAGGCGCTCGGCGAATTAATAGCGCCTCCGGGCGCAGACTGAGGCGTCACAGGTGCGCCTTGGGTCCCCGGGGGCTGCTGGGAGTTGTGGATGCCTCAGCTCACGCTGGCCGTTTCCCTCACGGCGTAGAGGAGAGGAGAAGAGCGCCCAGCCGTTTCCCTCACGGCTCCCGATCTGATGCTGCGGGTAAGTTACTGCTGTCCCGCGCTGCGGTAGGCGCTCGGCGAATTAATACCACCTCCGGGCGCAGACTGAGGCGTCACAGGTGCGCCTTGGGTCCCCGGGGGCTGCTGGGAGTTGTGGATGCCTCAGCTCACGCTGGCCGTTTCCCTCACGGCGTAGAGGAGAGGAGAAGAGCGCCCAGCCGTTTCCCTCACGGCTCCCGATCTGATGCTGCGGGTAAGTTACAGCTTAAATATTTGCATTCCTCACGAATTCCAACATAACAAGGCATTTTAAATACCAAGGCAAGTCTGTGAAGTAAATAAAACAAACACATTCAAGAGCTGGATAAATAATTACCATAATCCTCTCCTCTCAAGATCTCTGGGGCAATATAATTTGGAGTACCACAAAAAGTGCTTGTTGTATCACCAGGCCTCAATCCTTCCTAAAGAAAAAAAGCAATTTTCTGATTTTAAACAATTGGTCATGTGTTTTAGCGATCAAAACATCAGCAACAAAACAAGCGGAGAGGCCACGCATGTAGGTAGGTCGAAGCATGTGTTTGTGAATAGAAATATGAATGCACAGGCAAAAGTATGCAAGTTAGATGCACACATGTTGATGGATGCATGTATGAAGAAGGGTTCTTGTGCGTTGATAAATGTGTGTATGTGCATCTGGACATAGGTGTGCATGGAGGGGTGGAAATATGCAAGTGGTGGGTACATTTGTAGAAGAGAACTGAAGTGTAGATTGATGGTTACAGTCCAACTGCACTGGGGGCTAGAAATGAGCATGTATGGTATCATGGAGGGTGAAAAGGAGAACCCAGGTATCAGTACATACAACTGAGATTAGTATGAAAGGCTCTGGCAGCTCAACAAGCACTGGCAGGCTGTCCGCATAGGCAAAAAGCTTGAATAGGGCAAGTCATCTTCCCTGGAATGTTAGCGAAGGTCACATCTAGTTCTGATATCCCCCAGATGAAGAATTCTCTCCCCATCATCCAACCCTGGAAGTCTAGGGAGTATTGCAACATAAACCCAGCCAAGACCGAGCTTGTTCTAATTGCAAATGCCAGCCACAAATCAACTCCAGATACAGAAATTAATGGTGCAATGAACAACTTCACACTACATGCAGACAGTGCTAAACCACCGAGCTTTCAAATTGACATCAACTACAACTTTAAGACGCACTATATCAAGACTGTCTGGCATCAACTGACCATGTTCCTCAGAGTTAAGCTACTTCACTTAGACTACCACTTCAGAACAGCCTGTTCAGGTGCTTGTTTTGTGACACTATGATTAAGGCAAAGGCCAACTAGCAGGCACCCGAAAAACCCAACTTTTCTATTAACTGTTCTTATAGCATTTCGCTTAATCAAAGGCTTTCGGATTTGACGGGACAAACACCCAAATCTTCACAAGCTCGTATCCACTGCATTATCTTGATAAACTGCTGCATAATCTACAAAGCTGTGCAGTGGCAGCACACTACAACTGGCATCCACAATGAAATGTTCTGGAGGGCCAAGCAAGACATGCAGGAGGAGCATCATGATATTTGAGGCCATGAAAATAAACAAGTCAACTGCAGACAGCAGGCTTTCTTATATTATGCATAACAAGTGTGGAATGTAGCTGCCAGCACAATCAGCCCCCCACATTATAAAGCAGCACAACACCCTATGCTTAAAGATTCACATTGTTTCTGTTTAACCTCACAACTACCAGAGGTTTAAAAGTGCCACCATATCCCTTGAAGCAGTGTGCCAGCCACTATCTTCCTCTCGCCGCCCCCTCTAATATGCTGTGCTAATTCCTACTCCTGTTGCCCGTCACCCATCTCTTTCTGCACTATATTGCTTCCACTACTGTAAGCACTCTGTTGCTTTATAACTAGACATGTCCATACAGTCAAACTGTGGACTGCTGGTTGGGAAAGGGTAGTTGAGATGTTACAGGTAATTACTGGCAAAACAAAAAATGTTGTAGTAAAACTGTCAGTTCAGGAAACCAAAACGAGGTTTTCGACAAGTTCATAATTTGCTGGAAGCTATGTCTTTGTTAAATAGCCTTTAAACTACCTATACCCAATATTGCTAATTATAGATATACAGGCTGCAACATTTTCACATGCGTTATAATAAACAAGTTAAGATATTTCTAACCATATGGTGCGAGTAATAAAAGAAAAACAAACTTTAATTTTTGGAGAAAAAAAACCCTGCACACACTGAAATCTTAACTGGAGGGGAAAAAAGCTAGCAGATTAATAACAAGCTTGAATTGAAACTAAAACATCTTAACTATTTGACCTTTCTACTTTAATGTTAGATAAAATAGTGACAAATTAAGATCAAGGTAAAACTCTGTTTTATAAACTTCGCTTTCTCACCTTGCACATCCCATAATCCGTAAGCTTTATATGCCCTTCAGAATCCAACAACACATTGTCCAGCTTCAAATCTCTGTATATTATGCCTCGTTCATGTAGATAGTTTAACGCAAGGCTGATTTCAGCAGAGTAAAATCTATTAAAATTAAGATTTATGTATTTAGATTGAAGGCTTGTTCAAAGCACTTTTAAAAAATGTTTAAAAAATAGACAAATTAAGAATGCATGTGAAATATAAACAGGGAAGTGAAAAGAAAAGCACATCAATCTGAAGGAAATGCACAAAACAGCAATTGGTTTGAGACATACATGTGTACGTGCTTTCATCTGGTGGGGGTAAGTGGTATGTATGGCTTGGTTGTATATAAAATGCATCAACACACTGACTCGGTATATATATACCTGGCATGCTCTTCTGGAAGTTTTCTTTGTCGCTGCATGTGGAACATTAAATCGCCTCCATTTACATATTCAATGACAAAAAATAGTCTGAAAGATAATGAAAGGTAATCTAAGAAATTCAGAAAGTTAAGTGAATCCAACATCAGCTAAGGGGAATACTACAACACTCTGATATTTTCTTCATAAAACACAACACAGTCCCCTCGAACAGGCATATGCACAGCTATATAAGACTTGAGCTGCGTTAGCAACACACGAGGCATAAAGCATGTTTCACAGGAAAATAAAAAACACAACAAAGATGCAGGCCACATCCTGTTTACCCATACCTGCTTTCTGTCTGGAAGCAGGAATGCAGTCCAACAAGGAATGGGTGGTTTGACGCTTGCTCAAAAACGTGTTTTTCTGTTTGCACCCAGTCAATGTCCTAAAACCGAATCAAAAAATGCAAGATTAAAATGTGATTGTGCTTTCTGTGACATCTTAAATAATAAAGCGATATGATAAATATCCCAACAATTAAGAACCTCGATTGATTGAGAGATTGTGAAGGACTGGAGGTGTTTTTGTTATCTAGCAGTAACTATGCAAACGAGGAGGGTTTATCATTAGTACACAAAAAAACAACAAAAAAACAGTTCAGGTACTGGGAATGGTTTGTTATAACAGACCTCTAGGACAAGCAGCAAAACTGTTTTTAAGAATGTAAAGACAAGAAAGCGACTGTTCATGCCAGGACAATTAATCTCAAGACTATAATACAACTGAAGGGAAGATTGGAGGAACAAGTAGAAGCACGAATAACACATTTAATAAAACTACCCTCTCTGAAAAGCAATATATTGTTTTTGACAACTTAACGTACTTTTTTTGAGCTTTTTTAGTTAGTGTATGTTCCCCTTCCATAAAAATGTTACCAATTAGAAAATTAGACCCCTTAAATTTCACCACTCCATCTACCAGTGTGGGATTTTATGATGTTCAGTAATTAGCAACACCTACCCCGAAAAAGACCAACCCAGCAGAAACGACAAGTGACGTTTAAAAATTCACATTTTAGATTGATCACAGCTTACACTTGGTTTGGTCACCAATATACCACTGCACATCTACGCCCAATGGATGTCCGAGAGTAATGAACCAGAAAGGCATTGATTCTTTTATAAGTGTCCTTGCCCAATCCCTCAATAACCAAAAAAGCGCCACATGTTCAACATATTATTCATCCCATTGAACTTAAGAACTGGAAAGTAGATGATGGGGAGAATGGGAGCACAGCTAGTTGAGAAGGGCTCACAACTAAGCGCTGAGGCAAATATTAACAAGCATTTGCAATGCAATAGATCTCGCATTTACGCAAGTTTGAGCTAGTGGCATTGTAAATGACAATGCCTTATATTTATGTTTTGGTTTTTATAACAGAAATAAAAGGCATTGTTATTTACAATGCCAATAGCTTAAACTTGCATAAATGCGAGACCTATTGCATTGCAAATGCTTGTTTTCTTAGATCCCTGTTTTGGGGCGAGGTTTCAATTTAGGGAAGGGGAGGCCAAAGTTGTGTTTAGGGAGAGGCGAGTTGGCTAAGGTTTGTGTTTAGGGAGGGTTTTGGCGTAGCTTCGGGGTGGGTTTTGGGTGTTACACCCCCCTAATATATGTATTTTATTAAGAATAGCTGGGTACTGGTGCTTTCAGTTGGGGGTGGTGAGGAATACGCCGGATTTCACCAGGAATGTACGTACACACACACACACACACACACACACACACACACACGCACACACGCACACACGCACACACGCACACACGCACGCACACAGACTCTTCCTTTTTGCTTGGAAAGATTTCAAAAATGTTGGTCATTTCACAAAATAATGTTTTCTCTCACTTAGTACCCCTACCAATCTGTATTCCTCTCCCTTTCCACTGCCCCTTAAGCCCCTCTTGCGCACCGTGCTTGTTGCATCATGTATTTTAACATTATATGCCAGCGTGATTGTTGGGAAGTTTGTAGCTCACTCCCCCCCCCCCCAAACTTACTGGCCAAGCTACACCCTTGCTGAGAATACTGATGCCGGTCATGTTATTTAAATGTGAAATAGCAGTGCAGTTCCAGCAAAGGCCAGCTGAAGCGGCCACTCTCGTACACGGAGTGGAAGAAATTCCTGGACAAGAAGAGCAGTAAATTCTCTGCTGCAAGGTTCCTGCCTCCAAGCAGTCATGATGCCTTCCCCATGCGCACATTACACCGAGTGCCATTGAGAATAGAATTTGTTTAAGCTATGTGCATTGTGTTTAGAGCTTTCCATCGCTGTGGCCCACTTATTTGCAGAAATAAATTGCTGTTCCCTTCCGTCCAGGAAGCTTATATCTTCTGATCAGAGACGTTTTAAGGCATGGGCAAAGTGGGCTCTGGCCCAGGGCTCCAGCCTTCCAGCCCAAGCCCTGCCCCTCCCCCCCCCCCCCCCCCCCACTCCCCGTAGAGCCAGCTCTGTACTGCAGAGGCCCTGATGGCCTTTAATAATTCTTAAACGGATTCTTTTAAATACCGTTTTGCTCTAATTTATTTTTAATGTGATTTATGTGTGAGAGTCTATTACAGACATTTTGCAGAGAAGTGTGTTAACGTTTCATGCAACATCCATAAAAAAGTTTCTTTTAGATCAAAACAAGACATCACATATGAGAAATGGGAGGGGTGGTCACAGATTATTTGTAGTCATTTTAGTGCGCTGCTGCAGTGTTACAATATTGAAAACACCCGCCACTGTCGCTCAATATTAGATGCAAGCATATGTAGATTTTGGACCAGTGTGCCTGTGCACTGACTGTGACCGGGCCAAAGAGGGCACGAAAGAGTAGAAATTGGATCATAAATTCAAAGCCTTTCTGAACAGAGACCCCCAAATAAGTTGGGCCCAGGGCCCACAAAATCCTTAAAATGCCCCTGCTTCTGATGCACGTCTATTGGTTGTCCCCAGGACTCGTTGCCGTCGCGCGCCGTGTCAGGGGTGTCGGAGCTTTCTCTGTTGCAGGGGCAGGACCTGCTGGAATTCCCACCCTTGCATCTTCATCCTATAAAGAGTTTGTTGCCTTTTCACACAGCTCCAAAACTTGGCTTATCTCCAGCTAGTCCCTTGACCCCACTCTAGTCGTTCTTACTATTGTCAGGACACCACTTCTCCAACAGTGCACTCTACAAGTCTATTTTACATTTAATGGATCTTGAATCTCAGTTATCACATCTCTCTAAACGTGGGTGCACCTGTCCTAATGTCAAATGCAGGTCATAGGGGGGAGGTGGTGCAGGCTCACCAAGGACACTTGACCTTGCAAGCAACCCCTTACATTTACCTCGGCTATTTCTTTGTCCAGTGCAGTTTCAAAGACCATTTTTTGTATCGCTATTCTTCATTAAAGTTTTTTCAAAATTACAGAAACACTGATTAACAGTCAAATGTCTTCATATTGTTTTGTGAGCTAGAAGATAACTTGGGAACTTCAATGGATATTTTCAAATGCACACCTGAGTGCTAAATATAGGTTCATGGCCTTAGTTATGGACCTGGCCCGCTGACGCAATTGTGTACATTAAGTGGTGATGTTGAACCCCCAGTGTGGATTAGCGGAATGGAATTCTATTCACTAGCTTGGTAC
This sequence comes from Calotriton arnoldi, assembly GCA_963921515.1. Lineage (NCBI taxonomy): Eukaryota > Metazoa > Chordata > Amphibia > Caudata > Salamandridae > Calotriton > Calotriton arnoldi. The sequence goes on from CAWUFW010000537.1 coordinate 3,850,543, forward strand.
TGGGTAAGAAGTCATCGTGGATTGGTTCAGCCCCCAATGGTACTGTCCTATCCCGTGCCAACAACTCAACATCCACATGCAACAAAGTGTAACGTTGGTTCCCCTCTTTTCTTTTAACCTGAAACAGTTGTGTTTTCATATTGAAAATTATATTTAACACGCACAAATTCACTTAAGAGATCAACAGAAACCTGTCTTACTGTTTGCGACGTCACTGTCAGTTTCATCATTGACACAAGTGGAAGGTATTCTACGCCTATTGTGTGGTTAAATGCAGACTGTATATCAAAATTTGTGTTTGAAAATGGCTCCATGTGGAGCTGACGGTAATCACAAAAGGAATCAGCCCCATACTGTCTACAACTCTCTAACCCATACACCATTATTTGACCTAATGAAACCAACCTACTCAATACTAACGGTTCATAGAGCGAGCACCAGCACCTATATACAATTCACTATAATAGTGCATAGCGTGCAAAGAGCGCACAAGAGATTACATCAAAATATCTGTGACAGAATATGGTTATTTGCAAAAGACACAGGGGAATCTATATTACAATCGTCCTAAGGCCATGTCAAATGGTACCCCAAAAAGGTCTGCTTGTCACCATATAAGTTATGTAGTTCACTGATCCCACTTCTTTAGCCTGGTAGCGCTGTTAGGAGACTGACATTACTAGCTCACAACAGATCTTTTCTTTTTGCAGACACCAGCAAACTTTACGGATACTGTATAGAAATAATAAAACACACAATCAATGCTCTACAAAACGCTGTATCCAACTTTCTCCAAACAAGACATCAATTCCAACTATCGAGGGAATAAAAACAATATTAATTAACACCATTAGCCATCAAAGAAGACATAAGATAGGAATGCCAAATGCATCACTTTTTCAGTATACTAGACAGCATTTTGTGGAAGTAGAGAAACTTTTATCGTCTAGCTTGTCCATTTGTTTGTGTTTTTTATTTGCAAGAGAATTAAAACCATTTCACATATTAGTATCAGATAATAACTAGTACTAGATGAATGCATCAAGCTAACTGCATAACTGAATAACCTCAACAGCGCAGAATGCAGGTTACACAGCGGATTTGTATTACTGTAAGTGTTAACAAATGGTACTACAGAACGAGCAGTGAACGGAAGTCCACTTCTAACTGTATGCACATAGAGGGGAGGAAAACGGATAATAGCTGTGCGTGCTAGCGGGAGAGCGTGCCTTCTTTGCCACATAATGCACAGTGATGCGGGTCCTGATAGGAAGTTCCTCCCATCATGCGATCCTTCCTGACAGCCGCAGGTCCCTCTGGAACAGTGCACTCATCCGCATTTGCATAGGGAGCGTCCACTTTACAGGAGCAAAAGAGACACCGAGGACAGGAAGACTGATTATAGCTGTGCGTGCTAGCGGGAGAGCGTGCCTTCTTTGCCACATAATGCACAGTGATGCGGGTCCTGATAGGAAGTTCCTCCTGTCATGCGATCTTTCCTGACAGCCGCGGGTCCCTCTGGGACAGGGCACTCATCCGCATTTGCATAGGGAGCGTCCCCTTTACAGGAGCAAAAGAGACACCGAGGACACAGGTTGGTTATCACTTTTGGCCTCTAGATCATGAATAAATATACCACGCCAGGCTGTCAACATACAGAGTTTGCACGTAAAGTTATATAACAAATTCTCCCTTTCAGAGTCTTGGGAAGCGGGTAATACAAGTGAAACAGACACGGCTTACATGTGTCACCATTTTATAATCAGTATTAATAAATAAAAATGCACAGTTTGCACATTCAAAGTGTGGTAGTGAATGAATGTGAGCAGGACGGTCCGTATCGTGAGGACAGGGTCCTAGCGTGCAGGCACGGTATTCTGCATGTAGTTTACGTGTTCCTCTGGACGTAAAGCGGTAACATCAAAGAAACATCTTTCCATTTAGCTCTCTTAGATCTGGCAGATGGGGAAAAGAGAACGTGGAAGAGTAACCAGGGAACAAACAATAATCCAAAAGCGAAAGAAAGATTTGATGTTGTGGAAGTTGACAAAAGAAGTGAAGTGGCTCTCCTTCTTACTTTTATTTCCTCTTTTGTGGAGAAAGAAAAGCTGCCCAGTGAGGCTGAAAGGCTGGTGTGCACGGCTGTAAAGCGCGATGCAAAAATAAACACGGGGCGCCCCGTCTCCTTTTGGGACGGCCCATCCGGACTGGATCTCACGGCTTGTTTAGATAACACGCCTCTTGAGATAAGAAACTGCTTCACGACAGCCGTGAAGCAGGCGATCCAGTCCGGATGGGCCGGACCAAAAGGCCAAAAGGGAGGCAACCCAAAAAGCTCATTTCCAATGGCAGGCCACCGTTTAGCATAAACGGTGACGCCAGCCAATGGAAATGAGGGGCGGGGCTTAAAGCCCTTTTCTGAAAATCCTGGAAATGAGGGGCGGGGCTTAAAGCCCTTTTCTGAAAATCCTCCTTCACAATAAATCTCGCCGAGGCGAGCAGCGCTGCAATGCCACGCGAGACCTAAAAAGGAGTAACAGTCCCAGCATAAACAGCTGGACGATAAAGCAAAACATGGAAAGGAGAAGAGACCTGTCCTACGCACATCAAGCAAAAATATATCAAAGTCTGTCAAAACCAATGCTTGCATACTATTGCAAAACCAAAGGGGATGATGGACGGAGTGTTGAACATTGCAAGCACTCACCCCCAGTCAACTGATCTGGGTTTAATCCATCATCATTCTTTAGCTCACTCCGCCACCCCAGTTCAGACACGGCCATATGCAAATCAGTCTGACCCTGTGCCTCATGGGATGGATTTAGGCCCAGATCTCTGTACTGGGGTGAATGTATGACATTGTTCTGCATTCTGTCCATCAACTGTTGTTTTTGCATTTGTCACCCCGAGTGGGACGGGTATGCCCAGACGTGGGTCCCGTGCTCTCCATGCCACTGGAATCAAGCTATCCTGGCTGAAGAGGGGTGAAACCCCGAAACCGGTCCTAGGATGCTTGTTTCCAGTCCAGGGAGGACCTGGCTTGGCAGTTCGGGCTGGACTGTTCCCATGAGGCACAGGGTCAAGACTGATTTGCATATGGCTGGGTTCAAACTGGAATGGCATGGAGAGCAAAAAAACGATGGATTTAGGCCCAGATCTCTGTACTGGGGTGAATGTATGACATTGTTCTGCATTCTGTCCATCAACTGTTGTTTTTGCATACTATTGCAGCACTTTCATGCAAATTAGCTACATTCAAGTACAGTCAATACTCACATTATCACGCAGGCACACACACATACATATACACATACATATACACATACATACATACACATACATATACACACATACATATATACACATACACATACATATACATACACATACATATATACATATACATACACATACATACACATACACATATACACACACATACATATATACATATATATACACATACATATATACATACATATACACATACATACATATACATATGTATACACATACATACATATACATATGTATACACATACATACATATACATATATATACACATACATACACATATATACACATACATACATATACATATATACACATACATACATATACATACATACATATACATATACATATACATACATATACATACATACATACATATACATATACATATACATACATACACATATATACACATACATATACATGCACATACATACACATGTATACATACATATACATACATACACATACATACACATATATACATATATATTCATCCAAACGCCCTTGCACTCAGGAATGCACTCGACAATGCTCTCACAGTGATGGCCTCGATGCAGCACGCATTCCCTCAGTCCATAAAATATAACCATGCCCGACGCGTTTCGAGGCAAACGCCTCTTAGTCATGGGCTTTACACAGAGGCATATAAAGGCTCACCCGTTTGTTACTCAAATTTATTACGAGAAACCGCCTTTAGTGGGCGTGGCTTACAGTAAACGCCACATTGCAAGCTGGTTAATGCAGTCAAACAGGTAAGTGCAGTGTACATCCTTTAGTAGGCTCCATGCCTCTGTGTAGATTAACAGCTTTTAATATCCTTTAGTAGGTAAGGACTTCTGGCATCGCGCGCTTCCTTTTGCAACAGAACATTGTGCCTCATGGAAAGGAATCATTGTCCTCCACAGCCTTTCACCCAATTGTAAAATGGTGCACCTCCTGTGCATTCCTGAGCGCAAGGGCGTTTGGATGAATATATATATATATATATATATATATATATATATATATATATATATATATATATATATATATAATCTACTGGCGGTCGCCAGTAGATAGTTATAGTTAGGACCTATTTCCATAGGAAATTCGCAACATTCTATTTCCAATAACTTTGGCGCCGGTTGATGAATCTTCGCGAAATTTTCAAAACTCGTGGGGCGCTCCGGTCTGCTCCTATCCTGAAAGTTTCGGGGTGATTCGGCAAGCGGGGGCCGAGAAAAAAGGGGGGGTCCCAAAACGTGTTTTCTCCATGTTAATTCCCATAGGAAATTTTAGACACGGCTACAGCCCGAACTGCTGAACGGAATTACACCAAATTTGGCAAAAAAGTAGCGCTTGGTTCAGAAAGCGACCTTTTTTTTTAAAAATGGTGTAAATCTGTTCAGTAGTTGCGGAGAAATTCAAAAAATAAGAGTCAAAAAATCAATTTCCCATAGGAAACTTTATGCAAGGCTACAGCCCGAACTGCTGAACGGAATTACACCAAATTTGGCAAAGAGGTAGTTCCAGGTTCAGAAAGAACCCTTTTTGTTAAATGGTGTAAATCCGTTCAGTAGTTCCTGAGAAAATCAAAAGTAAAAACACATGTATCTGGGCGGAGCCTAACCACACATGTCATCGTGAGATCTGATTGGCTGTCAGCACTTCATCCTGGAATTGCTGGCAGCCATCTTGGGACCAATATAAATGATAGTACCCCATTGAAATGCATTGTAGTGAATCGAAGATTTTGAGGGTTACCAAAAGGAGAACTATAAAGGGTGATAACAGACTTTAGTTACATTAGAATTCATTTGTTGATGGTACCATACTAATTTCAGGAATTGTGGTGTGTTCTAAGGTGATTTTACCCTGTGAAAAACCTTCTGCTGGGATATCGTGAATCATGTTTGAGAGAAAACTATTTTCACATGCTTGTCCCATACAGTTTTGGAAGGTGCTCCAGAAGCTAAAATGAGAGCATATTTTCTGTAAATTCACATTATCTTTCTCAGTCATGTGAGAATGAAGTCTGACATTCTCAGTAAAACATGTACATCCAACAAGGGCAGAGACTGTCAGTTGATTCCTTTGTGTTCTACTGCAGCTTCCCAGAGTGTTCTAAAGAACAACTAGAGTGCTAACAGCCTTACTTATGACAAAAGTATGGCACACCTGAAGCCATCTTGATTGGAATAAACTGGTAACACTTAAAACATTTAATTTAAAAAGGAACAAAATGAGGGGGTTCATTTTGCCATAGAAATTATGGTTAGTGCTGCAGAAAGAAAATTTAGGGCATGTTTTAAGTGAGATCTCAAATCCGCTTCTATTTCATTAGAAAATTCTGACATGCAGACTGAAACAATCACTTTCAATACCAGCAGTAGACTTCCAGTTAACTCCCTGGTGAGCAGTAGCTTTACTACAGTGATCTAATGAACAACTAGAGTGCTAACATTCTGAATTTATGGCAAATGTGTGACACATCTGAATGCCTTCTTGATGGAATCAAAGTAAAAAACTGAAAGCATTTCCTACTGAGGAGACTGCAGTAAATGATGAAATTAGGAAACTTCATAACAAATAAGTCTCCCAAGATGGCCACCAGAGAAAAAAGAGCCCAAATGTAGCACAAATATCACCCAGATGTAGCCCACATATAGCCCAATGACAGAAGTGTGCAAAACACTTTATTTTTAGTTTTTCTGCAGGTTTATATAGTGCAAACTGGTCAGGTATTGGAGCGTTACATCTTACTTGGACCCCTTATTGCGTATTTTGCACGAAGTACATGAGATTGATCTTGCGAAACATTGACCTTTACGATTGTTAACCTGAAGTTGCTCTGAACCGGGCTTTGTAACACCCGTTTTTACCTACTGGTTTTAATTAATTCTCACTGTATTGTATTAGGAAAGAGGATTTACTGTTTTTATGTACACTTTTATGATCTATGTTTCTAAATGAGATCAAATAAAGTTTAATGAATTCTATGGCAGGACGGAGGCGAGGATTATGCATATCTTTCCTCACTTTATTTGCATAGCAGTTAAAAAAAAAGTAACACAACAATCATTAAACAAAAGACTACACAACCCATGAACCATTAGGGGGGTAGTCTCCAAGGCAACTATAGTCCAATCATATCACAGTCCATCGTATATAATATCGTGACGTCCCTTCACCTTCCTCTTTCTTCACTGCTCGTCAGTTAAGTGCATTCCTTACATTCTTGGCTTAATCGGACGTTGTTGCTGTTTGTATAGCGGTTTCTTGTGCACGTTATTAGCATTATTGCCTTGGTATTGTTTCATTTTCCCTGCGCAGCAAGCTCTTGCCCGAGCGTGTTCTCCCCCTCGCAGTTTCTCCCGCTGTGTGCTCTGCGCGCGGTGAGATCCTGTCAGGCGCGTCTGGTCCGAGCGAGGCAGCTCCGTCGGCGCTCCCGCTGGTCTTTACGCGCGTTTGGGAATCCGGTCACTCCTTTAGTGTCTGCTTGATTCCCGACCAACCCTCGCCTAATTTTGACACCGCTACGCGGTGATTTCCCCACACGGCCACGTTAGTGACTAGCGCCACCTGGTGGTGGTAATTGGTATTGCGCCTCAGTCTATTCTTATAACAGCTTCGGGAAAGCCCAGCTGTTGGAGCACCGGCGAGGGGGCTGCCTTAAGGATTTTAAGGGCATTTGTTCTGTGCTCACACCCTCTGCTATCATGTCTTCTCCAGAAGACCATTTTTACTCCTCCTACCAGGAAGTGGAGGAGGAATGGCCCCCAACTTCTCCCTCCAGCAGTGGACCAAGCCCTCTCTGTGGCTATTTCTAGGGCGTTGGCTCCTCTTAGGGATCAGGTTGATAAGCTGGCGAAAAGCATCCCTGGGGTGTTCAGTGACCCAGATCTGGTGGTGGCGGGTCCCAGTAGCTCCCAGATGGGGAATAAAAGGGCCGTTAAGCATAACGCGGGGCACTTGGAAGGATTTGATAAACTTACGGAGACCTTCCTCAAGAGTGCGCGAACGCTAAAACATGCACCCTGCCGGGAGGAGGAGGGGCCCAGAGAAATTGCGACTGTCACCACTATTGTAGACCCTGACGGCGGGTTTCCCTTAGAGGGAGAGGGTGTATCGGAGGACGATTTCTCCTCCGATGAGGATAAGGACTCGGGGCGTCCCTGGCGTCCAGAGTCCCACTCCTCTCAGTCCCCGGTTGGGGACGGGGTCCACTCGGACATGTTTGAGCCTACCCAAATTTACCATCCTAGGTCAGCGGAGTGGACACCTGACGCCAAAGTGGCAGAGTATGTGGTGGGGAAAATCCATCAACCCCTTGAAAGGGAGGTCAGGAATAGGATGAGGGGAGAATGCCCCAGGCCCTCACTGAAGGGGAAGGTGGCACACACGCCTGAAATTGATGAGAAACTATGTACCTTTTTCTCCAAGTATATGAGGGATCCCAAGAAAGGAATTGATAGGTCTTGGACGTGGTAGGGCCCTTGACCCAAATTATTCAATTGACGGAGCGTTCCAAAGAGTCAGGATCCCCTTTGTCCACGGATATTGTGGCTGGTTGGGCGCACTACCCTAAACCCTAAAACACTACCCACAGCATGACCCCCTACACTACACAAACACCAGTGCACTACCCTAAACACTAAAATACTACCCCCTACACTACACAAACACCACTGCACTACCCTAAACCCTAAAACACTACCCCCAGCATGACCCCCTACACTACACAAACACCACTGCACTACCCTAAACCCCCCTACACTATACAAACACCACTGCACTACCCTAAACCCTAAAACACTACCCCCAGCACGACCCCTTCACTACACACACACCACTGCACTGCCTTAAACCCTAAAACACTACCCCCAGCACGACCCCCTACACTACCCAAACGCCACTGCACGACCCTAAAACACGAACCCCTACACTACCCAAACACCACTGCACTACCCTAAACCCTAAAACACGACCCCCAGCACGACCCCCTACACTACACAAACACCACTGGACTACCCTAAACCCTAAAACACTACCCCCAGCACGACTTCCTACACTACCCAAACACCACTGCACTACACTAAACCCTAAATCTACCCCCAGCATGACCTCCCACACTACACAAACACCACTGCACTACCCTAAATCCTAAAACACTACCCCCAGCACAATCCCCTACACTACCCAAACACCACTGCACTACCCTTTACCCTAAAACACGACCCAAACACAACTGCACTACCCTAAACCCTAAAACACTACCCACAGCATGACCCCCTACACTACACAAACACAACTGCACTACCCTAAACCCTAAAACACTACCCACAGCATGACCCCTACACTACACAAACACCACTGCACTACCCTAAACCCCCTACACTATACAAACACCACTGCATTACTCTAAACCCTAAAACACTACCCACAGCACGACCCCCTCACAACACAAACACCACTGCACTACCCTAAACCCTAAATCGACCCCCAGCACGACCCCCTACACTACCCAAACACCACTGCCATACCCTAAACCCTAAAACACTACCCCCAGCATGAACCCCTACACTACCCAAACACCACTGCACTACCCTAAACCCTAAAACACTACCCCCAGCACTACCCCCTACACTACACAAACACCTCTGCACTACCCTAAACCCTAAAACACTACCCCAGCACTACCCCCTACACTACCCAAACACCACTGCACTAACAAACCCTAAAACACTACCACCAGCACAACCCCCTACACTACTCAAACACCGCTGCACTACCCTAAACCCTAAAACACTACCCCCAGCACGACTCCCTACACTACCCAAACACCACTGCACTACCCTAAACCCTAAAACACTACCACCAGCATGACCCCCTACACTACCCATACACCACTGCACTACCCTAAACCCTAAAACACTACCCGAGCACGACCCCCTACACTACTGCACTACCCTAAACCCTAAAACACTACCCCAGCACGACCCCCTACACTACTGCACTACCCTAAACCCTAAAACACTACCCCCAGCACGACCCCCTACACTACCCAAACACCACTGCACTACCCTAAACCCTAAAACACTACCCCCAGCACGACCCCTACACCACCCAAACACCACTGCACTACCCTAAACCCTAGAAAAGAAACCCCCACCCCATGCCCAATCCCCCTTACCTCTCACTCCTCATGGTTCCTCTCTCCTCGTGGTTCCTGCTTCACGTCATCTCTGAGGGGCGGTGCACGTCGTTGTGAGGAAACAGAACAGCCTCTGTTTCCTTACAACGACATGGATCGTCTACATGTTTTTAGAAAGCATGGTCATTTACCATACATACCTTTACAACAAAATTCGTTGTAAAGGCATGCGTGGTAAATGACCATGCGTTCTAAAAAATGCGTAGTAATGACTTCGTGATGTACAACTCATGCGTGGTAATGCATGCGTTGTAATGGTATCGCAAAGTAAAAAGTCGTTGTAACAGCTGTTTACCGATCGAAGCTGGCCCCTGTTCTTCAGTGAGACGTTTATTTGATTAATTAGGAGGAAGGAATGTGGTTTTTTACCGAAAAGTGCATTCCCGGCTGTTGTATTGTGAAAGTGTCCGCGTGGCCTGGTTTCACTTCCGGTGAGAGAGTGGAAGAGTCTGTTTGGATCTAAAGGAGTTCTGTTGTTGGACGGGGCCGGCGCGACATGTCATCAGAAAACATAGCTAATGGAAAGCGTCTTCCCTGAAGTGTGGAGCAGTGCCATGAGAGGTCAAAGAGTGTGCGTCCCACCGCTTTATGACCGTACCGCGTGACCCATGTGCCACCTCCAGGGTACGGGAGGGAGAAGCGGCATCGCAGGTCCTCTTGAAGACCGTTGTAGCACTAATTCTACATTTTGGTACTAGGGCATTTTAACTTCGTTGTTCCTGCCAGATACAAAGAGAAGATCCTGTGTTATTCAGAGCCCTCGTTACCTTTTTTGTGGGTTGTGGTGCTTGTCACTTCGCTGCCCCGCCGGTGCACACGACTGGGCACCCCACCTCGTGTGCCATCTGCAGGGCCTCTGCCCTCGGATCACTGGTTTCGGTTTCTGGAGTGGCAACATAAACAGTTGCTCCCAAAGGACTAGCCTGAACACTTAGGTGAATATCCCCTGCACCAGCATTCCACGGAAATTCTTTCCTAGCTCTCCCACGTCAACGAGGACGTCATAATAGCACGGCTCCGCTCGCGACACCGTATGACGTCATCGGATCCATAAGAGGACCTCGTCGGCGTGCTGAGGTCAGTTCCACCCATTTTTTCCGTGCCACCGAGGCAAACGGGGGACCGAGACATTTTCACATGTATACATAGTATAATAAATATATATATATTCACTGAAAAAACCATAGGTTTCAGGCACGTTAGTTAGAAATTAGCATTTAAAAAACCTTAGAAATTCACTGAAAAAACCATAGGTTTCAGGCACATTATAGTTAGTTGGACATTTCACTCGTACAAAACCATAGAAATTCCCCCGTTATAGTTAGTTCAGCTAACTATAACTCACGCGCCCGCAATGCACTGCTGATGATGTCACATATTACATCACTCATGAAATGGTCAGTGACATCACTCATGACATCACTGATGACATCTCAAATGACATCACTGATGACATCATCCAGTGAATGTGTGTTTTTCTGAAAATTATGTTTTATATATGTATATCTCAAGGTCGATGGAAGAATAAATGGGTATATAAGTGTCTAAATGGATGATTATTTTTTGTAAAATTGATTGTATAACTGACTAAGTGTATCTTAGTGAATACATGGGTTAGTGAGTAATGTTTAAATATGAAAATATCTGTATCAGTCTCTCACTTTGTGTATAAGTGGCTGCATGGGTTGGTGAGTAGCTACATGAGTGTCTATATGGGTTATTAGTTGGTTTTTGAGTATCAGTATGAGTGTCTGTATGGTTTGGTGGGGGGTATTACTTAGTGCATAGATGCATGAATGAGAGACTCACTGTTTGTATGTGTTGAAGACAGCATGTGTGCAGGACTGTATAGGTGGATGAGTATGTGTATGGGTGTGTTAGTGAGTGAATGACTGTCTCAATAGTGTCTTTATGAGTAACTACATATGTTTTAAACTAGTATATGTGAGTATTGGTGTATATGTGAGAGTGAGAGATTGGAAGAGTTCCTGTACAAATAAGTAGGTGTTTCTATAAGTGATTGTTTAAGAGAGTAAGTATGTGTAAGTTTCTGTAGAAGTAAGTGTGGTAGTGTGTGTATAACTGTATATGCAAGTAAATGGATGTTTGATACTTTGTTTGCATGTGTGACTATGTGTGTGAGTAACTCTATGGATGAGTGGCGGTGTGTAACAGGATGTATAGGTGTATGAGTACATATGATGAGTGAGTACATGTATGAGTGACTGTATAGGGACTGTTGGTGAATGAGTGGATGTGTGTGTAGATCTTGGAATTACTGAATAGGTGTGTTGTAACTGGTATTGGTATGTCCATTGTTTTGAAAATGTTAGTTTGTATTTTTGAGTGTGTGTATCAAAGGTTATATTAGGGTGAGAGGAGGTCTGCCACTCTATCACAAGGATGATGTCATCAGTGATGTCATTTGAGATGTCATCAGTGATGTCATGAGTGATGTCATGAGTGATGTCACTGACCATGTCATGAGTGATGTAATATGTGACGTCATCAGCAGTGCATTGCGGGTGCGCGAGTTATAGTTAGCTGAACTAACTATAACGGGGGAATTTCTATGGTTTTGTACGAGTGAAATGTCCAACTAACTATAACGCCCCTGAAACCTATGGTTTTTTCAGTGAATTTCTAAGGTTTTTAAAATGCTAATTTCTAACTATAACGTGCCTGAAACCTATGGTTTTTTCAGTGAATATATATATAGATATTTATAGTTAGGACCTATTATCCATAGGAAATTCATAACATTCAATTCCCAATAACTTTGGCGTTGTTTGACGAATCATCGCGAAATTTTCAAAACTAGTGGGGCGCTCCGGTCCGCTCCTGTCTTGAAAGTTTCGGGGTGATTCATCAAGCAGGGGCTGAGAAAAAAGGGGGGTCCCAAAACGTGTTTTCTCCATGTTAATTTCCATAGGAAATTTTAGCCACAGCTACAGCCCGAACTGCTGAACGGAATTACACCAAATTTTGCAAAAAGGTAGCGCTTGGTTCAGAAAGCGACCTTTTTTTTTTAAATGGTGTAAATCCGTTCAGTAGTTGCGGAGAAATTAAAAAAATATGAGTGAAAAAATCAATTTCCCATAGGAAACTTTATGCAAGGCTACAGCAAAAACTGCTGAACAGAATTACACCAAATTTGGCAAAAAGGTAGTGCTTGGTTCAGAAAGCACCCTTTTTAAAAATGGTGTAAATCCGTTCAGTAGTTGCTGAGAAAATCCAAAATAAATGTTTCGATATCTATGGCCGCGGTGGATCCGCGCACCCTCCCGATCACGAGCTGCATGCTAATTGGCTGTCAACACTCCAAACCAGGAAGTGTTGGCAGCCATTTATCCTCGGTAGAACCGAGGGACAGAAACAAGTGCGCAAAGCGCAAAAAGGGGGCAGGGTAGGAACACCCTGACCCCTAGGTCTGCTCAGGGGGTCCCACAAGGACCCCCATGGCAGAAAAAAAGCATTTTTTATTAAAAAAAAAAAAAAAAAAAGGATGCGCTTTTAGGGTGCGCGGATCCCGCTGATAAAAAAAAAAAAAAAAAAAATCGAAGCGCTGTCTCCCGCGCTTCGAAGGTATTTTGCCCCCGGGTGGCCCAAGTCCCGGGGGCATGCAGGGGTTAATGTTTATTTAGTTGGGGGGGCCTCTAAGGCCCCCCAAGCCCCGGGGACCGCCACCCCCCCGGGGCTTTAAAAAAATAATGGTGCGGGAGGGCTCTCGGCCATCCCGAAGCCCCGGGGACCGCCACCACCCGGGGCTTCTTTAAAAAAAAAAAAAAAAATGACCTGTGTGGGGAGGCTCGAGCCCCCCCACACGCCCCGGGGACCGACACCTCCCCGGGGCACTAAATCTTTAAATATGGGGGTCCGTTACGGACCCCCGAGCCCCGGGGACCACCACCTCCCCGGGGCTTTGCCAATGTTGGGAGGGGGGCCGCGTGGCCCCCCTCCTGGAGCCTGTGGTGGCGCTGGGGACCGCCACCCCCCAGGGCCGGCTCCTGCAGTGTCCCGGGGTGCCTACCCCCGGGACACTGTAGTTTGCTATGACAGGACGGGAGCCTCGCGGCTCCCGTCCTGTCATAGCAAACTGCTTTGGATATTTGAAGCGAGAGCAGGAAACCTGCTCTCGCTTCCAATATCCAAAGCACACTGCTTTTCCAACGGGGAGCTGCATGTTAGCAGCTCCCCATGTGGAAAAGCAATGCCGGCTCCCGCAGGACGCGGGGAGCCGGCATGGTCCGTGGGGGACCCCAAAGGATAGGGCCAGCCCCGGGGGATGGGGTCCCCAGGGCAAGTAGTGGCCCGGGGGGGGGGGGGGCCACGCGGCCCCCCACCCCAAAATAAAAAATAAATAAATGAAGGCCGGCCCCGGGGGATGGGGTCCCCGGGGCCGGAATCGGCCACGGGAGGGGGGCCACGTGGCCCCCTTCCCCTACAGTATTTTTTTTAGAAAAAAGGCATCAGGCCCTGGGGGATGGGGTACCCAGGGCCCCAAAAAGTAAAAAAGAAGGGGAGCCACATAGCCCCCCCTTCAAAAAAACAAAAAAGAAAGAAAAAGACGCGATCGAGCGTCAGGCCCCGCCCCCTCCCTTAACCACTCTGCAAACGCGCCCTGTGGCGCGTTTTAAATTGGGGAAATAATTCCCATTCAATACTGGGGGTCCCTGGGGGCCAACTAGCCCACCAGGTACCTTCAGTAAGCGCCACAGGGCTGGGTTGCAGAGAGGTGGTCAAGGCCACGCCCCTTTTTACACCTCTCTGCAACGCAGCTCTGTGGGCGCTTACTGGAGGTACCTGGTGGGATAGTTGGACCCCAGGGACCCTCAGGATTCAAGGGGACTTAATTCCCCAACTTAAAACACGCCACGGGGCTCGTTTGCACAGTGGTGAAGGGAGGGGGCGGGGCTAAAGGTGACATGTGTGCAAACAGGCCCCGTGGCGCGTTTTAAGGGGAATTAAATCCCCTTCAATCCTGAGGGTCCCTGGGGGCCAACTAGCCCACCAGGTACGTCCAGAAAGCGCCACAGAGCTGCGTTGCAGAGGTGTAAAAAGGGGCGTGGCCTGGACCACCTCTCTGCAACCCAGCCCTGTGGCGCTTACTGGAGGTATCTGGTGGGCTAGTTGGCCCCTAGGGACCCTCGGGATTGAGGAGGAATTAATTCTCCAACTTAAAACACGCCACAGGGCGTGTTTGCAGACATGTCACCTCAGGCCCCACCCCCTTCCTTCACCATTGTGCAAATATTCCTCTAAAATCATCCGAACTACGAATTCCGATTTACTCACCTGTTATCAGGAGAGACCTCAGTGCTGCATCTTTGAGCCCAGTACTGATCCTGAAAAGTAATTTTAACCGTACTTACCAGTAACTTGAATTTCCTTCCATAGGCTAACATTGACTGGTTTCACTTGGAAATTCTTCTAAGTGTGGAGTTTTGGAACTTTATAATATTCCTCTAAAATCAGCCGAACTACGAATTCCGCTTTACTCACCTGTTATCAGGAGAGAACCCAGTGCTGCATCTTTTAGCCCAGCACTGACCCTGAAAAGTAATTCTAACCATACTTACCAGTAACTTGTATTTCCTTCCATAGGAATCCATTGTCTGGTTTTCAGCAGAACAGTTTCAAAGTGTCGATTTTCACAAACTAAAAATATTCCTTAAAAATCGCCTGTATGACTTAAACGCATTCTTTCAACTGTTTACAGGAGATGCACCAGTGCTGGATCCAGGATCCACCACTGAGTAAGAAAAAGTAACGATAACACTACTTACCTGCTAAGTGAATTTCCTCCCATAGGATAACATTGGTGATTCTATGTGAAAAAGTTTCTGTCAACTTTTAAAATACAATAATATCCCTTAAAAATCACTACTGTAACCAAAACGCTTTTACTCAACTGTTTACAGGAGATGTCCCAGGACTGAATCGAGGATCCAGTCCTGTGGTTAGAAAAAGTAATCCATAAAGTAACTAATTGCATTTAACTAGAAATTCACATTGAGCTCAATGTTGCATTGTGTTTGAAACTGTGTTGCCCATTGCAACAACTGTAACTACTGTACTTAAAAGTCTATTGCCTATTTGCAAAGTATTTAAACTAAAGTAATTCATTCTGAGAAAGTATATTTTGTAATGTAATGTATAATGTAATTACAATGTAATTTAAAAAATAAAATATCTAAAAATAGTTTTTTAAAAATGTAGTAAATCAGTATCAAAAAAATAAATATAACAATTAATACATTTAAAAATTGTCATTTACAAAACCTTTGAAATTCACTGAAAAAAACCATAGGTTTCAGACATGTTATAGTTAGGAATTAGCATTTAAAAAACCTTTGAAATTCACTGAAAAAACCACTGACCATGTCATGAGTGATGTAATATATGTGACGTCATCAGCAGTGCATTGCGGGGGCGCGAGTTATAGTTAGCTGAACTAACTATAACGGGGGAATTTCACAGGTTTTGTACGTGTGCAATGTCCAACTAACTATAACTGTCCCTAAAACCTATGGTTTTTTCAGTGAATTTCAAAGGTTTTTTAAATGCTAATTTCTAACTATAACGTGTCTGAAACCTATGGTTTTTTCTGTGAATATATATATATATATATATATATATATATATATATATAACCCTAGAGACATGTTGTTTGTTGGTATCGCTATATTGACGATTTATTCTTGATTTGGAGAGACTGAGTTGCAAGCCATGAACTTTATTGAACAAATCAACAAGAATGTTCTTAATTTGGAATTTACGTCCCATATCAGCAGTGAATCTGTTTACTTTTTGGATGTGAAGGTTTTCATTGACAATGGGCACTTGGAGACTAGGCTTCACAGGAAATCCACGGCTGGAAATACAGTGCTCCATGCCACGAGTCATCATCCGCAGCATTTGATACGCAGCATTCCTTTTGGGGAGATGCTGCGTATCAAACGCATTTGCAGTAAGGAAACTGACTGTATGTTGGCACATAAGCTGAGCAAACAAAGATTTTTAGCCAGGGGTACTCTGTCAGTGATATTGACAGGGCTATTAAGAAAGCTAGCAATATCCCCAGGAGTGAAGCCCTATCAAAATCCAGTCGTAATACTACCAAAGCTGCAATTCATGTAACAGAACCCATAAGATTGATTATGTCATACAACCGGCAACATCGCAGCTTGCGTAAGATCATTAAGCACAATTGGAATTTAATACGCAATGATCCAATCATTGGGGAGTCAGTACCATCAAACCCCAATATTGCATTCAGGAAAGCACGTTCTATGAGTAATGAGCTTGTTAAAAGCAGCCCTGAAATATTGGCGACTAAGACATGGTGGAGTTCTAGAAAGGGTTTCATCCGCTGTACCAGTTGCAAAGCTTGCAAATTTGGTATCAGCAAAACATCCTACCTGACTCCATTCCATACGGCACCGAGAGTCATCACCAAGATGCTCACTTGCAAAACCGAGTTTGCCGTCTATGTGCTGGAGTGTCCCTGTGGCCTGCAATATGTTGGTAGTACCAAATTGCAGGTGCACAAAAGGATACTCCAGCACATTCGGGCCATTAACAACAGTGATGCTTCCTATCCGGTGGCCCGTCATTTTAAGGAGTTTCATGAAAACTCTCCTGAATTCCTTAGATATTTTGTAGTGGATTCTGTGCTGCCCCTGAGACGTGGTGGCAACCGTGAAGGAGTTCTTCGCAGATTAGAAACCCGATTCATTCTCGAATTAGATACGAAGTCGCCCAATGGATTGAATTTTAGCGAAGATTTCCATACATGTCTCTAGCAATTTCCCCCATCCAGTTTTGCTTGCATTTTAAATAACAGATTCCAATGTTTTTAGATATAAGATATCATTTCCGCCTCTGTAAAACTTTTTTTTAAAGATTCTTTTACAAACACACATTTTTGCACAAAAAGCGGTTAGCACTTTAATGCACACGCACTTTGTCCTGTCATACTTGATTTTGACATTTTTTAGCCCACTTGGGCAGGACCAACATGCACCAGCACTTTTGCTTATGAAATGTAAATTTGACTGAAAATGCTGACATAAATAGAGCATATGTTGCATTTTCATGGATTTTTTTAAGGGTATTTCTTAAGCAGTTCTTAATAATTATTTGATTATAAAATGATTATTTATGTTTTTCTATGTAAACAGTGGTTATAAACAATGAATTTTTTGGTAATTGCCCACATGGGTCAAAATTGCCTTTGCACATGTATTTTAGAATATTAACCAC
Source organism: Calotriton arnoldi (assembly GCA_963921515.1). Taxonomy (NCBI): domain Eukaryota; kingdom Metazoa; phylum Chordata; class Amphibia; order Caudata; family Salamandridae; genus Calotriton; species Calotriton arnoldi. The sequence continues at coordinate 3,868,299 of CAWUFW010000537.1, forward strand.
CAATTGTGAGTTTTTTTTTCCTTTCTGTTTTACATTGTGAATATCTTGTTTCATAAAACTGTTTTATATGGTACATGGAATCAATGGACACTTCAACAATTATGGTGCTATGTCTTATCAAAAATAATGTCTTTTTCTGTGTAGAACAAATATGTGAAAGAATTGTTTTTATTTTTATGTCTATGACAAAGTGCGTAGCTTTAGATCACGTGCTACGGCACTTTCACTTTAAAAATGGCAACACTCCTCATTTCGCGTCATGTGATCAAGGCCTCTTGAAGGCCGAAACGCGTCATGGCGGCAGTGCAGGGTATGGAGAAATAAACTAACCATTTTGCACTGACAACTGGGTCTGTTTCGTCTGTTCCTAGCAAGAGGAAGTTTGCGACGAAGTCTGCAGCATATATATATATATATATATATTCACTGAAAAAACCATAGGTTTTAGGGACAGTTATAGTTAGTTAGTGATGTCATTTGAGATGTCATCAGTGATGTCATCAGTGATGTCACTGACCATGTCATGAGTGATGTAATATGTGACGTCATCAGCAGTGCATTGCGGGGGCGCGAGTTATAGTTAGCTGAACTAACTATAACGGGGGAATTTCTATGGTTTTGTACGAGTGAAATGTCCAACTAACTATAACTGTCCCTAAAACCTATGGTTTTTTCAGTGAATTTCAAAGGTTTTTAAATGCTAATTTCTAACTATAACGTGTCTGAAACCTATGGTTTTTTCAGTGAATTTCAAAGGTTTTTTAAATGCTAATTTCTAACTATAACGTGCCTGAAACCTATGATTTTTAAGTGAATTTCAAAGGTTTTTTAAATGCTAGTTTCTAACTATGCCTACAGAGGTAGGACATGTGAAGAAAGAAGAAAAAACGCACAGAAAGAAGCAAAAGATGTGCAGAAAGAACCAACAGAGGAGCAGAAAGAGGCCTTGTTGCAAAATCATCCTGTGCCCACAACTTTTCAGACGGGTACTGGTGGTAACTGACTGACTAACCAGAGCCAGTGCTATGCTAAAAGACACTTAGAATACAGTGAAAACACCTACATACACTAGGGAACACTATGTGTTGGGGTACCCCTGTGATTAGCATGACCTCCTCTGCAAGTCCCTAGTACATAATAGGGCAGGGGGATTAAAACTACCTCTTAAAACGCGCTACAGGGCGCGTTTGCACAGTGGTGAAGGGAGGGGGGGGCCTGAGGTGACGTGTGCAAACGCACCCCGTGGCGCGTTTTAAGTTGCGGGATTAAGTCCCCTTGAATTCTGAGGGTCCCTGGGGCCCAACTAGCCCCCCAGGTACCTACAGTTAGGACCACAGAGCTGAGTTGCAGAGAGGCGTTCCGAGGCCACGCACCTTTTTCACCTCTCTGCAACGCAACTCTGTTGTGCTTACTGAAGGTACCTGGTGGGCTAGTTGGCCCCCAGGGTCCCTCAGGATTCAAAGGGAATTAATTCCCCAACTTAAAACGCACCACAGGGCGTGTTTGCGCACATGTCACCTGAGGCCCCGCCCCCTCCCTTCACCACTGTGCAAACGCGCCCAGTGGTGCGTTTTAAGTTGGGGGATTAGGTCACCTTGAATCCTGAGGGTCCCTGGGGCCCAACTAGCCCACTAGGTACTTCCAGTAAGCACCACAGGCCTGCGTTGCAACGCCTGTAACAAATTGTGCAGTTGTGTTTAGGTAGTGAAGAGGGTCGTGCTGGGGGAAGTGTTTTAGGGTTTAGGGTAGTGCAGTGGTGTTTGTGTAGTGTAGGGGGTCATGCTGGGGGTAGATTTAGGGTTTAGGGTAGTGCAGTGGTGTTTGGGTAGTGTAGGGGGTCGTGCTGGGGGTAGTGATTTAGGGTTTAGGTTAGTGCAGTGGTGTTTGGGTAGTGTAGGGGTACTGCTGGGGGTAGTGTTTTAGGGTTTAGGGTAGTGCAGTGGTGTTTGTGTAGTGTAGGGGGTAGTGTTTTAGGGTTTAGGGTAGTGCAGTGGTGTTTGTGTAGTGTAGGTGGTCATGTTTTAGGGTTTAGGGTAGTGCAGTGGTCTTTGGGTAGTGTAGGGAGTCGTGCGGGGGTAGTGTTTTAGGGTTTAGGGTAGTGTAGGGGGTCATGCGGGGGGTAGTGTTTTAGGGATTAGGGTAGTGCAGTGGTGTTCGGGTAGTGTAGGGGGTCGTGCTGGGGGTAGTGTTTGAGGGTTTAGGGCAGTGCAGTCGTGTTCGGGTAGTGTAGGGGGTTGTGCTGGGGGTAGTATTTTAGGGTTTAGGGCAGTGCAGTGGTATTTGGGCAGTGTAGGGGGTAATGCTGGGGGTGGTGTTTTAGGGTATAGGGCAGTGCAGTGGTGTTCGGGCAGTGTAGGGGGTCGTGCTGGGGGTGGTGTTTCAGGGTTTAGGGCAGTGCAGTGGTGTTCGGGCAGTGTAGGGGGTGGTGTTTCAGGGTTTAGGGCAGTGCAGGGGTGTTCGGGCAGTGTAGGGGGTCGTGCAGGGGGTGGTGTTTCAGGGTTTAGGGCAGTGGTGTTCGGGCAGTGTAGGGGGTCGTGCTGGGGGTGGTGTTTCAGGGTTTGGGGCAGTGCAGTGGTGTTCGAGCAGTAAAGGGGGTCGTGCTGGGGGTGGTGTTTCAGGGTTTATGGCAGTGCAGTGGTGTTCGGGCAGTGTAGGGGCGGTGCAGGGGGTGGTGTTTCAGGGTTTAGGGCAGTGCAGTGGTGTTCGGGCAGTGTTGGGGGTGCTGCAGGGGGTGGTGTTTCAGGGTTTAGGGCAGTGCAGTGGTGTTCGGGCAGTGTAGGGGGTCATGCAGGGGGTGGTGTTTCAGGGTTTAGGGCAGTGCAGTGGTGTTCGGGCAGTGTAGGGGGTCGTGCTGGGGCTGGCGTTTCAGGGTTTAGGGCAGTGCAGTGGTGTTCGGGCAGTGTAGGGGGTCATGCTGGGGCTGGTGTTTCAGGGTTTAGGGCAGTGCAGTGGTGTTCGGGCAGTGTAGGTGGTCGTGCTGGGGCTGGCGTTTCAGGGTTTAGGGCAGTGCAGTGGTGTTCGGGCAGTGTAGGGGGTCATGCTGGGGCTGGTGTTTCAGGGTTTAGGGCAGTGCAGTGGTGTTCGGGCAGTGTAGGGGGTCTTGCTGGGGCTGGTGTTTCAGGGTTTAGGGCAGTGCAGTGGTGTTCGGGCAGTGTAGGGGGTCTTGCTGGGGCTGGTGTTTCAGGGTTTAGGGCAGTGCAGTGGTGTTCGGGCAGTGTACGGGGTTGTGCTGGGGCTGGTGTTTCAGGGTTTAGGGCAGTGCAGTGGTGTTCGTGCAGTGTAGGGGGTGGTGTTTCAGGGTTTAGGGCAGTGGTGTTCAGGCAGTGTAGGGGGTCTTGCTGGGGTTGATGTTTCAGGGTTTAGGGCAGTGCAGTGGTGTTCGGGCAGTGTAGGGGGTCGTGCTGGGGGTGGTGTTTCAGGGTTTAGGGCAGTGCAGTGGTGTTCCGGCAGTGTAGGAGGTCGTGCAGGGGGTGGTGTTTCAGGGTTTAGGGCAGTGCAGTGGTGTTCGGGCAGTGTAGGGGGTCATGCTGGGGGTGGTGTTTCAGGGTTTAGGGCAGTGCAGTGGTGTTCGGGCAGTGTAGGGTGTCGTGCTGAGGGGTGGTGTTTCAGGGTTTAGGGCAGTGCAGTGGTGTTCGGGCAGTGTAGGGGGTCGTGCAGGGGTGGTGTTTCAGGGTTTAGGGCAGTGCAGTGGTGTTTGGGCAGTGTAGGGGGTCGTGCAGGGGGTGGTGTTTCAGGGTTTAGGGCAGTGCAATGGTGTTCGGCCAGTGTAGGTGGTCTTGCTGGCGGTGGTGTTTCAGGCTTTAGTGCAGTGGTGTTCGGGCAGTGTAGGGGGTCTTGCTGGGGGTGGTGTTTCAGGGTTTAGGGCAGTGCAGTGGTGTTCGGGCAGTGTAGGGGGTCGTGCTGGGGCTGGTGTTTGAGGGTTTAGGGTAGTGCAGTGGTGTTCGGGCAGTGTAGGGGGTCGTGCTGGGGCTTCAGGGTTTAGGGCAGTGCAGTGGTTTTCGGGCAGTGTAGGCGGTCGTGCTGGGGCTGGTGTTTCAGGGTTTAGGGCAGTGCAGTCGTGTTCGAGCAGTGTACGGGGTTGTGCTGGGGCTGGTGTTTCAGGGTTTAGGGCAGTGCAGTGGTGTTCGGGCAGTGTAGGGGGTCGTGCTGGGGGTGGTGTTTCAGGGTTTAGGGCAGTGCAGTGGTGTTCGGGCAGTGTAGGGGGTCGTGCTGGGGCTGGTGTTTCATGGTTTAGGGCAGTGCAGTGGTGTTCGGGCAGTGTAGGGGGTCATGCTGGGGGTGGTGTTTCAGGGTTTAGGGCAGTGCAGTGGTGTACGGGCAGTGTAGGGGGTCTTGCTGGGGGTGGTGTTTCAGGGTTTAGGGCAGTGGTGTTCGGGCAGTGTAGGGGGTCTTGCTGGGGGTAGTGTTTCGGGGTTTAGGGCAGTGCAGTGGTGTTCGTGCAGTGTAGGGGGTCGTGCTGGGGGTGGTGTTTCAGGGTTTAGGGCAGTGCAGTGGTGTTCGGGCAGTGTAGGGGGTCGTGCAGGGGTGGTGTTTCAGGGTTTAGGGCAGTGCAGTGGTGTTCGGGCAGTGTAGGGGGTCGTGCTGGGGGTGGTGTTTCAGGGTTTAGGGCAGTGCAGTGGTGTTCGGGCAGTGTAGGGGTCGTGCTGGAGCTGGTGTTTCAGGGTTTAGGGCAGTGCAGTGGTGTTTGGGCAGTGTAGGGGGTCTTGCTGGGGGTGGTGTTTCAGGGTTTAGGGCAGTGGTGTTCGGGCAGTGTAGGGGGTCTTGCTGGGGGTGGTGTTTCAGGGTTTAGTGCAGTGGTGTTCGGGCAGTGTAGGGGGTCTTGCTGGGGGTAGTGTTTCAGGGTTTAGGGCAGTGCAGTGGTGTTCGTGCAGTGTAGGGGGTCGTGCTGGGGATGGTGTTTCAGGGTTTAGGGCAGTGCAGTAGTGTTCGGGCAGTGTAGGGGGTCGTACAGGGGGTGGTGTTTCAGGGTTTAGGGCAGTGCAGTGGTGTTCGGGCAGTGTAGGGGGTCGTGCTGGGGGTGGTGTTTCAGGGTTTAGGGCAGTGCAGTGGTGTTCGGGCAGTGTAGGGGGTCGTGCTGGGGATGGTGTTTCAGGGTTTAGGGCAGTGGTGTTCGGGCAGTGTAGGGGGTCTTGCTGGGGGTGATGTTTCAGGGTTTAGGGCAGTGCAGTGGTGTTCGGGCAGTGTAGGAGGTGTTGCTGGGGGTAGTGTTTCAGGGTTTAGGGCAGTGCAGTGGTGTTCGGGCAGTGTAGGGGTCATGCTGTGGGTGGTGTTTCAGGGTTTAGGGCAGTGCAGTGGTGTTCGGGCAGTGTAGGGGGTCGTGAAGGGGGTGGTGTTTCAGGGTTTAGGGCAGTGCAGTGGTGTTCGGGCAGTGTAGGGGGTCGTGCTAGGGTATGTGTTTCAGGGTTTAGGGCAGTGCAGTGGAGTTCAGGCAGTGTAGGGGGTCGTGCAGGGGCTGGTGTTTCAGGGTTTAGGGCAGTGCAGTGGTGTTCGGGCAGTGTAGGGGGTCATGCTGGGGGTAGTGTTTTAGGGTTTAGGGTAGTGCAGTGGTGCTTGTGTAGTGTAGGGGGTCGTGCTGGGGGTAGTGTTTTAGAGTTTAGGGTAGTGCAGTGGTGTTTGGGTAGTGTAGGGGGTCGTGCTGGGGGTAGTGTTTTAGGGTTTAAGGTAGTGCAGTGGTGTTTGTGTAGTGTAGGGGGTCGTGCTGGGGGTAGTGTTTTAGGGTTTAGGGTAGTGCAGTGGTGCTTGTGTAGTGTAGGGGGTCGTGCTGGGGGTAGTGTTTTAGGATTTAGGTTAGTGCAGTTGTGTTGGGGTAGTGTTTTAGGGTTTAGGGTAGTGCAGTGGTGTTTGTGTAGTGTAGGGGGTCATGCTGGGGGTAGTGTTTTAGGGTTTAGGATAGTGCAGTGGTGCTTGTGTAGTGTAGGGGGTCGTGCTGGGGTAGTGTTTTAGGGTAGTGCAGTGGTGTTTTTGTAGTGTAGGGGGGGTCATGTTTTAAGATGCAACGCTCCAATACCTGAACAGTCTGCACTACATAAAACTGCAAAAAAACTAAAAATAAAAAGTGTTTTGCACACTTTTGTCATTGGGCTATATGTGGGCTACATCTCGGTAATATTTGTGCTACATTTGGGCTCTTTTTTCACTGGTGGCCATCTTGGAAGACTTCTTTGTTATGAAGTTTCCTAATTTCCTCATTTACTGCAGTCTCCTCAGTAGGAAATGCTTTCAGTTTTTTACTTTGATTCCATCAAGAAGGCATTCGGATGTGTCACACATTTGCCATAAATTCAGAATGTTATTACTCTAGTTGTTCATTAGATCACTGTAGTAAAGCTACTGCTCACCAAGGAGTTAACTGGAAGTCTACTGCTGGTATTGAAAGTGATTGTTTCAGTCTGCATGTCAGAATTTTCTAATGAAATAGAAGAGGATTTGAGATCTCACTTAAAACATGTCCTAATTTTTCTTTCTACAGCACTAACCATAATTTCTATGGCAAAATGAACCCCCTCATTTTGTTCCTTTTTAAATTAAATGTTTTAAGTGTTACCAGTTTATTCCAATCAAGATGGCTTCAGGTGTGCCATACTTTTGTCATAAGTAAGACTGTTAGCGCTCTAGTTGTTCTTTAGAACACTCTGGGAAGCTGCAGTAGAACACAAAGGAATCAACTGACAGTCTCTGCCCTTGTTGGATGTACATGTTTTACTGAGAATGTCAGACTTCATTCTCACATGACTGAGAAAGATAATGTGAATTTACAGAAAATATGCTCTCATTTTAGCTTCTGGGGCACCTTCCAAAACTGTATGGGACAAGCATGTGAAAATAGTTTTCTCTCAAACATGATATCCCAGCAGAAGGTTTTTCACAGGGTAAAATCACCTTAGAACACACCACAATTCCTGAAATTAGTATGGTACCATCAACAAATGAATTCTAATGTAACTAAAGTCTGTTATCACCCTTTATAGTTCTCCTTTTGGTAACCCTCAAAATCTTCGATTCACTACAATGCATTTCAAAGGGGTACTATCATTTATATTGGTCCCAAGATGGCTGCCAGCAATTCCAGGATGAAGTGCTGACAGCCAATCAGATCTCACGATGACATGTGTGGTTAGGCTCCGCCCAGATATATGTGTTTTTACTTTTGATTTTCTCAGCAACTACTGAACGGATTTACACCATTTAACAAAAGGGTTCTTTTGAACCAAGAACTACCTCTTTGCCAAATTTGGTGTAAATCCGTTCAGCAGTTCGGGCTGTAGCCGTGTCTAAAGTTTCCTATGGGAAAATGAATGGGGAAAACACGTTTTGGGACCCCCCTTTTTTCTCGGCCCCCGCTTGACGAATCACCCTGAGACTTTCAGGGTTTGAAAATTTTGCGAAGATTCGTCAACCGACGCAAGAGTTATTTCAAATAGAATGTCGCGGATTTCCTATGGAAAATAGGTCCTAACTATAACTATCTACTGGCGACCGCCAGTAGATAATATATATATATATATATATATATATACACACATACACACACACACATATATATATATATATATATATACACACACACACACACACACACACACACACACACACCACTGTCACGCAGCCACATCAATAACATTATTCATATCCCACCGACCAGAACATACTCACAACCGGCAATGCCATACCTTGCACTGATGCTCATCAATTATAACTCCATGATCACTAACAGATCATCACAATCTATTTGCCCTCTTTAACAGCGAGATTTGGTTCATACCTTCCTCTATTCATATCTTCACCATTCTCAGGTCTTCAGACTACAACTTTCAACAAGTAGACAACTCTTGCAGTATTGTAGGAGGACTCAATCCACAAATTCACCCGGCCTTGTACGTTAAGCTTACAAGCTTCTCCCATGTCTTCAAAACTCCTAACCTGAGGCAAAAAATTCTCAGCTTTGAAAACAGTGTCATTTAATCTTTTCTGTTGACCGCTATGGCCCATAAAAAAATACATTCATACAAATTTCAGACCTCACCCCCTCTGCACGCTTGACTGCATCATGACCACCTCTTCTTTTCACTTCTAGACCCAGTGCCTTTGGAGTGAACTAACAATTTCAACCCCTTTTCCATGCCACACCTATCCAACTAGGTCAACATAAAAGAGAAATGCATATCCATCAATCCTTCAACTTCTCCTTGAACGCCCTTCAAGATGAACCAAGAAAATTATCACACCAAACAAACTTTGATATCACATTCCTCAAACTATATAGCGTTACATGGAGAAATAATGTGGAGGCAAGCTGCTCCACTGAAAACACAATCCTTCAAACCTCACCCCCCCCCCCCCAAATTGGACACACAAGAACTCTAAACAAGAAAATCGCAGACAAATCAGAAAAAAACAGATACCCACAGTGCCTAGGGATCTCTGCCAATTCAAATAAATACACTGATCATTCAGATCACACATCACTACTGCTAAAGCCAACTTCTACAATATGAGCATCAACAAAGCGACCAACAGAAGCAGGTGCACTTCAAGGAAGTCAAACAGTGCCAATCCCTTACTGGATCCCCGTTATATTCCCAATCCCACAAGCAACAAATGATCGCACCATTGTCCACTATTTTACATAGAGATGAACAAAATCAACAGATACATCAAAAATATCCAACAATGAACCACCATGCCTCCCCATGCCACTGTAACAACCCCAAGTGAATAAACTTCCCAACTTCCTCAAGCTTATCACTTATGAATACTACCTTATATTATAATCCAATGTAAAACTAGTACGTGAAGATACACTTTTCGTCCTCAACTAAGGAACCTATCCAGGTGAACTTACAATTGGACATATGTTACCACTCTTGTAAAACTTTTCCAACTACCCCATAATCACCCATCTACCCCTCATCATAAGCCATTCAGAGAGCAGTAGCCACTCAATTCCAAGACCAAATGAACCAGAACAATCATATACAGGACTATGTGCCCGGATTCAGACCACAGAAGCAGGTATGATAAAAAAAAAATCAAAAAAAAAAAAAAAACCAACGACAATGAATCTTGCCTTCTTATACTGCTTGACTTCTCCGCAGCCTACAACCAAATCAACCACCAAACACTAGTTTGTATCAGGGAAAAATAGATAGCCTTCTCAGACAATCCTGTAACCAACAGCACCAAACAACCCTCAGATAGTAGCCTAGCTGATATAAACCTGTATGACTTAAGCCCCAACTGACAGCCAATGTATAGTCACTCTGATGTACCATCAACACAGACCTCTCCTTTAAAGAACATATTGGCAATTAAACCAAGACATCATAGTACCAGTTCAGTTTCATAAAAAAATGAAACTACATATCTGAACCAGATTTCAGGATAACCGTGAAATTAATAGCTCTCTCTCTCACTGAGATGGAGAGAACAGTCCAAGTCCTAACATGTATCACTCTTGCACTGCTAAAAGGCATGCAACAAGCTAAAACTCATTTCTTCAAACTACTTAAGATGTTTGACCATATCACACCAATGCCAAGTAACGTCACTGGCTACACACCGCCAGGCTTAAATCATCTCAAAACCAGCTGCATACATCCCAAAAACAGCACTCCTTTTTACCTAGTTAACTGAGGCAGTCACCACCAAAGTAGGAGCCAAGACATCACCAGATGAAGAAATGTAAGGGAAAAAAACAGGCAACAGGGTTCTCCTTCTATACAACAAACCAATTACCTTCAGAAAAGCACCTACCCACCCTCAAATACAAAAAGAACTGAAAATCAATCTCTTGAAAGAGTACCAACACCCACATTTAGAATAATACTTTTTTTTATTTGTAACTCTGCAGCATTAACAATAAAAAGAAACCTACGGCAACAAATAACATGACACCTTACACTGTAAGAATCACCATGGCTCATAAAAGCCGCATAGCCGCTACTCCAGTGTGTCCACAATAGCCCCCTCAGTTCCTCCCTGCGCATCCACCGCCAACTTCCTGTATGTCGATGCTCAATTATATAAATCATCAGCCAAATGTTCATGCGTGAGGACCATTTTCATTCTTATTTTCTTCGCCACCGCTCACTCCATCAAATCCCGCTCCCAGTGGACAGCATCGGTCCCGTCACCTGCATCCATCCCACACCTATGCGCTGTTTCGCCAACACCAACAATGCAAACAGATACAGTATCGTCTTCCCTTTGGGCAACGGAAGGGTGCCCAACAAACAAAGATGGGGGAAGGGTTGTGAAATTTTCAGCCCAGTAACCCAGCTTAAGGTCTCTATCGAATAAGTCGAGTAGAGCTGCAGCTGTCCACAGGTCCATGTCGTGTGTAAAAAACCTGTAAATTTAGGCCGCACCTGGGGCAATCCGAACGCTGGGGTCGGATAAATCCTGGCCAGTATCAGAGGCTTATAGGAGGTTTGGTGCAGGAAATGGAATTGGGTTAGCTGGAAGCGGGCATTACTGGAAACTGGCCTGACTTGCGCACAGGCGTGCATGCCCCCACTCTGCATCCATACAAGGAGTGTCGAGAGCTCTGTCAAACTGCTTGCGGGCAAGCAGACCCATTTTCAGTCTCTCAGCCTTTAACGCCCTAAAGAATCTGGACACTCCACGTGCTGCAGTACCAGACTCCAGCTGTATTGTCAGTGTCCTAGAAACCGGCGGGAGAGGCAGGAAATCCTGGCCAAAACTCAATCACCACCTTGGTCAAGCGTGCGTATTGTAAAAATTGCTCCATCGCCACCCCGAACTGATCCTGCACCTCCGCAAATGTCAGCAATTGCGCTTCCAGGAACCAGTCCCCCAGCAGTGTGCAACTCCCCGTCCCCGCCTGCCAGTGAACCATTGTCATATCTCTTGCTATTTTCCGAAACTGTAGTAACCACTTCAGGTCTACTGCTCTGGAAAAAGGGTAGCCATGGCGCACTCTACATTTCACCTCACCCCATATTTTTGGTGGGGGTCTTATCACATGAGACGTCTGAGGGTGCATTAAATCCCACCCCCCCCCCAAATTAACAGTATCTTCTGCAGCATACAGATGCCATAGCAGCCAGCCAACAACCACTTTTCCCAAGCTTCATTCCAATTAATGGCACACTGCAGGTTGGCTGCAAAATAATATAATTTTAAATCAGGGAGGCCCAAAGCCCCCTACTCCCTGTCCAGCTTCAAGGTAGTCAGTCCAACCCTGCTGAGTTTGCCAGCCCAGACCAACTTAACCAACAAGGAGTCCAGTTCCCGAAGTGTGGTCCGGGGGATCTCACAGATCGCGTTCAGAAGATGACACAAATCTCTAGGCAACAAAACCATCTTTGCCATTATCGCTGGTTAGTTGCGTGGCTCTGGCAGTGTTCCAGAAGTCAATGGAATTTCTGAGCCTCTCAACGATCCTTCCTATAGTCAGAGTATACTCCCTCTCCTTCAGATGCTTAACCATAACGCCCAGATGCCAAAAGTGCTGCACTTCCCAGTGCAAAACAAACACAAGGAGATGATAGACGGAGTGCTGAAACTTTTCAGACACTCACCCCCAGTCACAGATCTGGGTTTAATCCAACATTGTTCTTTAGCTCACTGCGCCACCTCAGTTTGGACCCAGCCATATGCAAATCAGTCTTGACCCTGTGCCTCATGAGAACAGTCCAGCCCGAACTGCCAGGCCAGGTCCTCCCTAGACAGGAAACAAGCATCCTGGGACCGGTTTCGGGGTAACACCTCTCATCAGCCAGGCTAGCTTGAATCCAGTGGCAAAGTGAGCAAGGGACCCACGTCTGGGCAGTTCCCAGTGCAGCCAGATATTAGGAATGTCAGTCATCGGCGACCCAGTGGAAAAACAAGCGACTTTGCTGCAATAACACGCAGCCCTGCAACCCCACCAAACCGCTCCAGTGCAACCAGCAGGAGTGGAAATTAAACATGTGGGTCCCTTAGATACACCAGCAAGTCATCTGCGTACAGCAAGACAAGCCATACTCCACCAATCTCAACCCCCAGTGCCAGAATACTCCTTAGATGTAGATGCATTTGCTAGCCGCTCTAGTGCCAGCACAAAAAATAAAGCCGACAAAGGGTAACCCTGCTCGGTCCCTCTTTCCACATCCCAGGCCTCCCAACACCACACTCCTCACTCTCACCTCACTATGGGCTTACCAACCACATTAAATATGCCTCCTTATAGTTCAACTTGTAAACTATATAACTCCTGTACTAGGGCTCTCTCTCCTATTAGGCGTACCACTGCTATCCAGCTTAGTTTGCTCTATTCGAATTCCATTACTCATCATACATTGCTCATCTTCCAAAATCTCAGAACTGAGATCATAGACAGTCACGTATGCTGTGCCCACTACTTGCTGATCCCTAGGCACTACTTGTTATCATTACAGTCTTTACCATAAGATTTCGGTTTAAAACTATATACTTTTGGCCACCGTCACTGACCTTCACCCCACAAGAGGGAATTGTTACATCAAGAGGGGAAGAGGTATGTCACAACAGAATGTGGAGAAATGTAGCACAATCACTGAATCAGTTTTACAAATAGTTACGCAAAACAATAGAAGTAATTTAGGATATAACAGTCAGCCTTGCTTTGAAGTGTGGATGTGGGAAGAATGCCAATTGACAGGGACCTCCTTAGAGCTATCTAGATTAATCAAGTCTCTCTGCATCTATAGATTCTTTTTAGTTATGACATGATGTTCAATGTGGCACATTATCTCGAGATTCCACTTTGTTTCCCCTCTGTATTTTGTGCTTGCAATAGTTTAGAAAATGACTAAGGTGGCTATGAATTAGTCTAGTCAAAATAAGACTTCATCATAGCTGTCTGCAGACCAGATTATGGTCCCATGTTACTGATTTGAGAAACTGTTGCCCGGGCCAAAATAAAAAAAATCACAACCTGCTGAGAAAACATTTTAAATTGAATATCTGTGTCCTGTCAATGTCATCCAGAGGTCTGACAGTTTAGACTACCAAACTTTGATGACAAATGTACAAATTGGTTTATTTGGAAAATTTCAGAATTAGGGATGGACACAATTTTCACAGTAACATATGGGACCAGTGCGTGCTGCGTTACCAACAAAGCAACATCCCCACAAAGAAATGACACTTTCAACTGCTTTTGTTGTGCCAATTAACTAGAATGAGGGCATCATTTTATTCGATTAGACCAACATAAATGAGTCATGAAAAATATCAGCCTTCCCATGAAGGAAAAAGTATCCTATCTGACAAAATAAATCAAGCAAAGAAGCAAAAAAAAGTTCAAAACAAAAGCCATTAAAGACAACAGACAAAAGAAATGGATGTCAACTGAAAAGAAGGAAACCCCCTCAATATGAAATGAGTGTCAGTTGTACTAGGTGGCAGAGAACTAGATATAATACAGAACATAATTCTGCCATTTTAAATGCAGAATGATTTTACCAGCTAAATACAAGTAGGAGTTTTAATGTGGTGAGTGTGGGGAAGGATAATACAATAAATGCATTAAACAGGGTGTAAGAACATTCACCCAAAAAAAAGAGTTTTAATATTGTGCAAAAATACAAATTGTATGCAAAAAAATAAGTTCTGGAGGTGAAGTGCAATACTTCATAATACACAGACTTATTTATCATAAAACAACATGAATACAATAGATGCACGGCAGCTAGATGGTAGTGCTATATTCCAGCCTCCCAACGTCAATGGAACAGCAGAAGCTCATTCTTCCCAAGTCCATTTAAATTGCACGAAAGGCAAAGGTAGTGACAGGTTCCACATGTTAACAGACTGCAAATTATAGTGCGGGACAGCCAAGAATAATCATCCCCACTGGTGACTGCCTGTGTGGCCGTTAAGAAGCTTCACTAATTACAAAGGGCGAGAAGACCAACCAATTTGATGTTGGTGGACAGGCAACAGGATATTGAGCATCGCCTACTTCGTTTTCAACAGGCATGGAATGAGTAATTAAATAAAAGTTTGATGCTATCATGATTACCTCATCATCGTTGACTAGCTCCTTTTTCACAATTTTCATGGCATATATGCGTTCAGTTTTCTTTAATCGGACCAGAAGTACTTTTGCGTAACTGCCTCTTCCGATTACACGCAGCAAGTCAAAATCTTGGAGGCCCAAACTAGAAGGTGCTCGGCCACTTTCCCGGATATTCATTGCCTAAAAATAAAAGTAACTGGAAGGTCACAAATATGCCAGTAATTACAACACCCTAACATTTGCAACCATTCCAAGTGCTAAACTCACAGATGAAGCTAATGCCAAGCTGTCCCCATTTATAGCCCGCACAAATTCATATTAAAGCTTGAAAAGAAAAGACAGGGTGAAACAAAACCGAGATTACCACCAAATCAGTTAATAAGTATTGCTGAAAAACTGTATATAATGTGATAGTGAATTGACATTAAATAAGAACAGTTCACTATGAAAGGTAAATTGTGTTGATGAGAAAGACTTTTGTGACATTACTCAACAGTGCTACTGAATATCTTTGAACTCAAGAAAATGACATAAGGTGTGTGATCTAAATGAAAGAGAAACTCCTATAATTTTACTAGTGTGCAAAAATGTCCAAACATGGTGTGCAATTGAGAAGACTATCATTGACTGACCACTAAAATTCAGCGTCACTTCAGAACAAGAAAATCACTAGCTGAAATGCCCATTAAATTGCAATAATGCAATCCTCCGACCTCAAGGTTTGAGTGAGAATAACCAGTCTAGTTTAATACCATTTCACTTTGAAGCATATTTGGAGTTGAATGAACAAAGCACTTACCTTTGGTAATGTTCCTTCTGGTGGATACTGCACCTAACCTCCGATTCCTCACCTTAGAATACTCCCCAGGCACCAGACCGGATACAGAAAGCGTTTCCATAGAGGTAATCCTGATGCCGCTAGGTCCAATAGCATGGCTCTCCACTGACTCTACAATTACTCTACGCCGACTTCCCATAAGTGACAGAATAGAGCCGCATAGAAGCACCACCCTTATGCTCTGACAGCACTTTATTGCGTTTACCCTGTACGTGCCTTCCGACAGTGAACAATTGTTGGAAACAGTATGCAAAGTGCCAACGATGGTCCTTTTCACATGTTAAGAAAACACACTGCACAGAATGGGGAGGTGGAAAGGCGGGGAGGAATCTGCAACTAGATTCAGTACCTACCAGAAAGATATTCACCAAAGGTAGATAACTTTTTTCCTTAAGGATACTTCTAACCGCTTATTCCTCACCTTAGAATAGATACCAAAGCAGTATGTCCCCAGGTGGAGGATCTGTGGAGTGGGTTCTTGCAGGACTGAGTGGGGAAAATGCCCTTCCTGCCCAATCTGGCTGTGAGCGTATGCACAGACATCCACATCTCAGCCTGGCAGATGACAAAGACAGGCACTCCATATGCCATCTCAGTGTTAGCAGCCTCTGCCCTAGTGGAATGGGTTCTCAGACGTTCTGGAAGCTGTTTCTTGGCCAATGAGTAGCTCATCTTAATGCAGAGGACTATCCACCTCAACAAGGTAGTCTTCTGCACTGCCTCCCCTTTCTTTGCTCCAGAAAACTCCACAAAAAAGTGACTGTCTACTAGATGATCCTTGGAACAATCAATGTAAAGCTTAGAACACTTTTGCGGTCTAAACAATGGCGCTCCGCCACTACCTTTGACAAGTGAAGGGTAGCAAAGAAAGCGGATAGTGTGAGGGATTACCCAATGTGGAACAAGTCACAACTTTTGGTAAGACGGCCACAGTCCTCATTGCAAACTTTTCCCGGAAAAAGGTGGTACGAGGTTCTTTTGAAGTGCCCGATGTTCACTCATGCGACAAGCTGACATATTCCCAATGAGAAAGAGAGTCTTTAAGGTCAGAAGATGCAGCGAACAGGTATGCTTTGGCTTGAAGGGCGTACACATGAGAAACGCAAGACCAAGTTATGGTCTCACTGTGGCTTCACCAACAATTTGGGAGGGTAAATGTGCGTCGAACCTTTAATAAATCGTATCATAACAGGAGGTTTGAACAAGAACGGTTTGTCCAGTGTAGAAATGGCAAAAGGGCCAACAAATAAACTTTATAGGGCCTAATGGAAAACCTTGCTGGCCAAAGATTAAACAAAAGGACAGGTAACAGCTTTGCTTGAAAGGGGTCAGTGTTGCAAACTACACATCAGGCCACAAATTTGTCCCAATGCCCGGCATAAAAGGATTTCGTTGAAGGTTGGCATGGATGACATTTACCGCTTTACACAAGCAGGTGTAGATTGTGCAGATTGGGGTGGAGGGCCTTGCCCTGTTACTGAGATAGGACGTCCTTGTGAAGTGTCAGCCTGATCAGAGGACAGCATGCTCATGTTCAGAGGGTCCGGGCATCACATTTTCCTGGACCAATCCAGCCATTAGGATGACTTGGGCCCGTCCTTCCTGATCTTTTTCATAACTCAGGGTATGAGAGGAAGGGACTGGAAGGCGTATGCGACTCCAGTGTTTCAATGCGCAAAACTTCAGACATTGCATGTTCGACGGTGGCGAAAACATCTAGCCTGGGTTCTCCCCACTGCTGGAAGACACCCTGCACCACCTCGAGATGTAGACACAACTCGTGCTGCCAGACGTCCCCTGCTCAGTCGTCCCGACATTCAGGGACCTGCTACATGGTTCACAATCCGGAAAAAGCCCTAGCGCTACAACCACCTGCAGAGGCGCAGAGCCTCTGGACACAGAACCCAGGATCCCACTCCACCCCGCTTGCTGCAGTACCACAAGGCAATAGTGTGGCCCATGAGAACCTGCACCACCCTCCCCTTGACTGACGGCAGACGTCAGAGCCGGATGAATGGCTTGAAAGTCTGGCACATTGATGAGTAGACAGCCCTTTGACAGAAACCAAAGCCCGCTGATCTCCACCTTATCCTGATGACCCCAACCCAGCAGGAACATGTCCGTCACCACAGTTAATCCTGAATAGGTAAGGGAGAAAGTCCTGCAACTGAACTAATGGAGTTCAAGCAGCCACTGCTGCAAATCTCAAGCCATCTCCTTTGAGACCAGGATGGCATCGGCCAGATGCACACAGTTAGAGCTGAAGTTAGTTCAGTTTCCAATAGTGACGTTGGCACTGGGTCATTCTCTGGCACAGGTGATTTCAGCCTCAGCGTCGATGTAGTGAGGACTGGTGTGGATCTCTGGACTCGATTAGAAGTCTGTACCGGCATCGGTACAGGTCGGGTAACCGGTCCCAAGAAGGAAGTTGGTGCTGGGGATGGCCCTGGCAACAGTAACCCGACTGGAGGCAGCTGAAGGGGCATGAAGGAATGGTGGAGGAAGCTGGAAGCACACTGTATGTTTGTAGCATGACCCCCTTGAGGGTGTGGCCATAGACCACGAAAGTGTGCGACTGACATTGCGACACCCTCGTGCCTTTTCTTTGGAATTGGCATAGCAAGATGGGGTTGAGGACGCTTCACTTTTTTATGATTACACTGGACATCAACTTACCAGAGAACTTCGAGCTCGAAATTGCGGGGTTGCGGGAATATTCTTGGGACTGAGTCTGCCCCACTGACTTGGAGCATGAGCGGGACCTAAAAGATGCAACTTCTGCTGGTGATTGGCGATACACAGCTTCACCCTCCAGTCTCTGATCGTGTTAGTGTGCATGAGGGCACGCTTGCTGCATGACTTAAAACTGAGCCCAGACACCAAAGACACATCTTCCTTGTGCAGGTCCATGCAGAGCACATGCTTCCTGCAGTTGTGGCACGGCTTGAAACCTGTTCTTTTGGGTGGACACATCATTCCCTAGTACGTTGGTAAAAACGTTTTACAAGTCATCGGAAAACAGACAAAGTTGGGAGTGCAGCTCCATATTCATATCAGAAAGCACAAAAAGTAAAGAACTGACGTCAGCGTGCAGGGGTGGCACTTACATGTTGTTCTGCTCTGTCACTTCCAGGGCAGTGTGGAGCAACACAACACTGGGAGCACTGCTACAGAAAAGTTTTCAGGATTCAGTCTGGCATATGGGAAATATTCAAAAGGTGAGGAATCTGCGATTAGAAGTATTCATCAGAAATGTAGGAGTACATTAAATTTTGTCACAATCATATCTGTCAAGTTGGGTGTTTCTAAATAAAAATTTAACTCGGCAACCTTAGCTAAATAGACTGCATAAAGGGAGAGGATTTCCGAATAAAACCTATTACAATGTAGTCTTAGGAAGGTAATATAGGCTAACACGATGGATAGATTACCTCTTTTTCTTCACCAACATGGTCCAGGCTTTCTTGACTTGATGGGTTATATGGAATAACTAAAATAATAAAGAAAAAAGAATCATACATTACACAACTCAAACAGTTCAGTCCTAACACCAATTTGACAAATTTGGTTTTGGATTATGTGAAATCAAAAACAAATAAAATAAGTTTGGTTTAATTACGTTATTGTGTATTCTAGCACTTCCGACAATTTGTAAATGGGCAGGAAGATATGAAGCTCTTTTAGTGGAAACATGCACATGAGAATCAGAAAGCAAACGTCGGGGCCAATGGACGTCACGTTCCATCACTGTGCTCTGCCAACATGCATCATGTCACCAAGATAAAAAAAAATACAGGGAAATTAAAAAGTTGTTTACTTATGACAACTTTGTCTTTCAAATGAAACTGCAAGCGTGGCAACAGGTGTGTGCTCATTAATGTCGAGTAATGAAGTGTTGCCCGTGAACTACATAGTGGCTTTGATTCCTTTCAACCATGGGAAATTCTGAACTAACGTTTAGCCTACAATCCACTCTCGGATATGTGTTTCGGGGCAAGAGGTTAGGCGAGGGACTAGAAGAAAACAGATATGGATGCACTTATTTGAGCAATGTGCATGGAATATGGCCGATTCAGAAAAAGAAACAGGTGGTCTCCAGCATCAATAGGAGAGTTGCTCTCCAGTAACAAATTCTAGACAGAGCCCTCTCTTCCTACAAAGAGATGAACCAAGATGGTAGTGCTGCAGAAGTCAAGCTACACATGGTAGGAGGCAAATGTGCTTTCCACCTGTAGCAGTGAGTCAGCAGGTGAGAGTGAAAACAGAGATGGATAGTGTACACACTAGTAAATGTTAGGACAGCTTTCAATCTTTTCTTTCATGAGGTATAACAAGCAAGAAGCTTCTATAAGCAAATCAGTTTTGGCACCACCACAGCAAAGGACTGTCTGGACAGACCCACTCACCTCTGTGAAATCTGAACAGAAACACAAGCAACCTTAGAAGCATTTCAGCCTTGCTGGCCTTATTGATGAGGTGCAAACTTGAGCACTTATAGATAGAACTCACTCATGGAACTTACTCTTGGGCAAACGCATGGCATTTGCAGAGACTCCGTTTAAAACTTAAACAAAAAAAGTGACGATTCAAAACGCTCAACTCAATCTAGACTACTAATAATTCATCTGAGGAGCATTAAATCCATTTTTAAAGTATTATTTTGTCACAATACAGATGCTTATCCACTGACAACAGAAGTAGCAGCCCCACCAGTTGTTGTACTTTTATGCATCACAACGTCCAACAGTTCTGCTACAAGAATGATTAAATATCTTTGAAGTGAGCTTCTCTGCGATTTGTTTCCAATACTGTTATCACAATATGTTCTCTGTCTTCACCCTGCTGTATTCTACCCTTTTAGTTCACCTGTGTGCCACAAACGTGCAGCAACCATTTGCAAATCTTGTCCCATTCCCGAAACGGGAAGCCTGAATCACCGGACCATCCGCCTGTCACATTTTTACCCATTCAGGGGGCCTGCACCAGCAGTCTGGCTTGAATGTACTTTCTAGGGAACTGCCAATACTGTTCTCATACGGTTGATTCTCATCTTTAATGACACAGACTCACAAAACAATGACATACTTGGCAAACTTGATTCCAAGGTAGTATGTCAACACCTTTCAGTCAGCCCAAATTCAGAAATGTTGGAGTGATCCTACGGCTTTCTACTGCACTGCGGCATCCTTACCCCATGCCCTAGTCCTGCTACTAATAATCAAGAATTAAACACAATTCTGATTAGCCAATAAGAGTCTTAAGGCGGGTCTTGTCACGGTGTTTCCACTCTCGCTGTTTAAAATCACACTTGTCTCATGTGATTGCTACTGACCTCACCTGGCCGTTAGACATCCCGGGCTAAGTGGAAGCTAGAAGGTGAGGAAACAGTCTGCCTCAGCAACAACTGATTTCTTCACTGCTGCCGAACTGGTAGATAGTAATAAGGAGGCTGAAAACAGGCACAACTTATGGTACTGAGAGACAGAGGAAGAAAAGTAAGGGAAAAAGGCAGGATAAACCAAGATAGTCACACATGGTCAGTTAATAGAAAAAAGTAGTAAATAGCTAGACTGGATAGGGTTGGCAGTCCTCATCTGCCGCCATGTTTCTGTGGTATGCGATATCTCTATTATATTAGACTAGCTCTACTAGCTCCATGTCATCTGTACTAGGCAAGGTGATTTCATGCGAGGTCATGGTTAGTGTTAACTTGTGGTTGCACTTAGGAGAGAACCTAAAGGGGGTGTTCTCCATGTCGCACTACGGTTCCCACCCCTCAGTTGTATATTCTCTGACTGCTTTTTCTGGTGTTCTTCAGTGCTTTCACTCTTTCTCTAACGGGCCTGTCGATGGTGTCTGTGTCTACCGGTTATTTGGTTGCTTTCTTGTTGTTTTGTCGATGCTCAGGGGCTCCCAGGATGTACGTCTGACATCACAGGAGGATGGACATGACACCACATGATGTTCAACAACACCCAGAGAGGAAAAATAAAAAGAAGGGGCTAGAGAAAAAACAATTCCAGACCCAACCACCAGAAAGCAGAATAATACACAGCGTGTGCATCCAGTAAGGATCCATGCTGCTAAAGCAATAATACAACGTAAAACTGTCCGGAATGATGATCAGTTGTTAAGAGTGTTGCAGGCATCGCCAACCAGGAATGGTCTTTTAATGGCAATACATGGGCTGAAGATAAGATTGCTGAGAAACAGCCCCATTCTTGATCCGGGTAGTGGCACTTGGAAGCAGGGTAGTGAAGCTAGTTGCGAGGCAATCCTGTGGTAGCTAGGCCCTTATGCAGGATCACAAATGTTTGTCCAATCTGTGACAGACAGTGAAAATATCAGCAAAGAGATCCAAAACATCAGCTCACCTTTGGAAATTACACCTGGCATTAAACAAGAGTTTATGTCAGCAAAACTGTAATTTAGAAACTAAAGACATCTTTTTGTCAAGTGAGCTCTGAGCATCAAACTGAGCCCCAAAGTCCATGCTGGATGAGTTACTAAACCAGAAAATGAACAGAGGAAGAGCTAAAAAATTCCAGGATGAAAGATCAATCCTGTTGAATCTGCCAAAGTTCTCAGTGGGGAAAACGAACAGAGTACTGGTGGTATACGTAAAGGAGAATGTCCTTGTTCCTTAAGGGACAGTGATGAAGAAAAGATGCGCAAACAAGTAAAACAAGAAGGGTAGAAAATTAACTTCATCTAAAACTTAATTTGTATGCATCACCACTCAAAGTAGCTACTAATATGAATAAGAGTTTAACACAAAAATGTCCGTTCTGTTGAGGGCTGTACTTAGACTGGCAGCAAGAATGGAAACATCAGCATAATGGCAGTGAGCCTGGGAAAGGGAAGAAATAGGCAGAGAGAACTTAAAGAATATGTCTGGGATATGCAGGATGCACTGCAAAAGAATGCCAATAAAGGGAGAATAAAATTAATTTAAATGCAGAAGCTACGAAGGAAAACGGATTATATATTACGTCCTTGGAACATAGCTAGCTCAGAGGCAAACTTCATATGATTAATTTAAGAACTGCTCAAAGGGTATAGGTGACAAAACCGAATAAAACTTCTTCCCCATAACACTTCACCATTAACAGGTAGGGGATTACATGTTAATTTTAACACAAATACAGAAAATTACAAAGAGCATTCTAGCTCTTCCTTTCCTGTTTAAAACGGTTACAAGTTTTAAACAGTTTAGAAACACAAAACATATTCTTTAATGGAGCTAACAGCAGGCACTGTGAGCAGAACAATCAGAGTGCATTGTTTTCTCTTAGTAGTCTCAGGATCAACAGTGGAAGACATACCTGCCAATCCTACAGATTAAAAGCCTGCCTATGCACATGCTGCTCAGCCCTTCTCTTCTTAAGTAAGCCAAAAAGACAGGTTGAGGTTGGGACTCGCCTAGCTAACAGTACTGTTAGAAATGGGATCTCTAGTTGGCAAGGGCTTGCACCTTTGTCCAAGTAGGGACCCTTCTTCCTAGTCAGGGTAAGGGTGTTACACTCGTGAAGTAACCCCTGCTCACCCTCGTGGTAGCTTGGCACGAGCAGTCAGGCTTAATTCAGAGGCAGTGTGTAAAGCATTTGCACATAACCAACAGTAATACAGTGTAAGCACTACAAACGGACACCACACCAGTTTAGAAAAATAACCAATATTTTATATACTCAAGACAAGACCAATTACGACAAAAATCCACAATACTTCATTTTACGAATGAATGCTTGATACGTTAACTTCTTCTTTGCAGGAATAGCACAAAAGCAAAGTTCGTACGAGTCGGTAGCTCCGTCCGAGCCTACCGTGATGCTGAAAACCACAGAGTCTAACAGTTCCAGCCGACCGCGTCGATACGGGCCAGCAGAGTCGTGAACAGACTCGGTTACAGTACCTTTCTCGTTGTGGCTGGTACGGGGTGTACGAGCCGGTCGGCGTTCGTCGCGGTTGCGGTGTAAGACGGAGCGATGCAAGGTGCGGTGTCCCTCGATGCGGTGCAGGCAGCGGCTCGATGAGCGTCGTGCAGACGGAGTCGGTGAGTCCAAGGCGTGCGATGCAGGGTGAGACGATGCTCGATGCGGTGCTGACAGGTTGCGATGCAGGCTACCTAGCCGGAGTGTGGGAGCTGGCGTCGGACAGCGGTGCGAGTCGGAGCGGTGCGTCGCAGACGTGCGAGCGGTGCCCCAAATGCGGTGCGGTCTCGACTCTTGAGCCAGTTGCAGCGACAGTGTCGGTCTGGTCCGGCTGGCCCAGTGAAGCGATGCGATGCGAACTGCGGTGCCCACAGGTCACGGTGCAAGCAGCGGCTCGATGTTGGCGGCGTCGGACGTCGCCCACGGTGAGACCAGGGAAGCGATGCGAAGCGGGGCGATGCGGTCTGCGGTGCAAACAGGTCACCGGCCAGGGATGGATTCGGTTGACGGAGTCGGTTGCAGTTCCCTTCCTCTGTGGCGACTGAAACAGCTTTCCAGAAGCGGTACCCAGAGGCGTGTGAAGTCTTTGTAGTCCCTGAGACTTCTTAACAGGAGGCCAGCTCGGTTCCTGGCCCTTGGAGATACTCAGCACAAGTTTGTAGAAAGTTCAGTCCAGTCCTTTCACTGCCCAACACAGAAGCAGCAACTGCAGGCCAACCCAACAAAGCAACAACACAGCAAAGGGGCAGTACTCCTCCTGGCAGCTCTTCCAGCTCTTCGTCTTGGCAGGTTCCTTGAATCCAGCGAGATCTAAATTCATGGGGTCAGGGCCCCAATATTTATATCCCAAATTCCTTTGTTCTCTGAAGGCAGAGAGGCCTTTGCCTAGTCCAAACCAGTTCTGGAGCACTTTGTTGACAAGTCTCCGTCCCTTCTTTCAGCGAGTAGGCCAGGGACATCAAACGCACCACAGGAGGTGGAGCCAGCATTGTGGAGGGAAGGCACTGTCCTATTCAGGGCCCAGGTGCGACCCCTCCCACCCATCTACATGTAGATCTTGCTATTCAGCCCTGTGCTGACTCACCCTGTCTCCTGGCATCCCCCAGCCCCTGTCACTCACATTCCAGACAAGGAATACACAACCTCGCAGAGGCAGGCTTGGATGGTTAGACAAGAAAATACCCACTTTCTAAAAGTGGTATTTTCAAACACAGAATGTTAAAACCAACTTCACTAAAAGATGCATTTTATCATTCTGAGTCCAGGCATACTAAACTCGAATTTGTACCACGTTCCCGGGGTCAGTTAGGATTATAAACTGTAATAATCAAAACCGCCCGTTCTGGCCTAGGGGGAACAGGTTGCCTTGCAATAGTGAAAAACGAACTAGGCTGTAATTCACTATCAGGACATGCCGCACACACCCGGGAATGTCCTACCTTTCGCATACACCGCACCCTGCCCACAGGGGTACCTTGGGCCTACCTTAGGGGTGACTAACATGTAGCAAAGGGAAGGTTTAGGGACTGGCAAGTGTGTGCACTTGCCAAGTCGACATGGCAGCCCCAGGCTGCGCACAGGCTCTGCGATGGCAGGCCCGAGTTACACTTTACGGGCTGTTTGCGTGGGTGGCACAATCCAGTGCTGCAGCCCACCAACAGCATTTGGTCTATAGGCCCTGGCACTCGCAGTGCACTTTACAAGGGACTGACACATAAACCAAATAGGCCAATCATGGAAACACCAATCCATAACACATTTTATACAGGCGCACTTGCACTTTCCCACTGGACCGCAGTGAGGAAAGTGCGCAGAATCATCACACCAGCAAAAACAGAGTCAAAACCGGGAGGTCAGAAAGCAAAAAGTCAGGGGAAACACGCCAAAAGATGCCAAGTCTAACACATGTCCCCTCCAGCTGAAAGTAGGGAGAACTACCCAACCCCATTGGAGTTCTCTTCACTAAGGCGGAAGAACCTGGACAGACCATCTGCGTTGGCGTGTTCTGTACCAGGACGGTGTTCCACCGTAAAGTCCATTCCCTGTAGGGAGATGGACCACCTCAGCAGTTTTGGATTCTCGCCCCTCATTTGCATCAACCATCTGAGGGGCCTGTGGTCTGTCTGAACCCGGAAGTGAGTCCCAAACAGGTATGGTCTCAACTTCTTCAGCGCCCAGACCACAGCAAAAGCTTCCCTTTCTATGGCACTCCACCTCTGTTCCCTGGGAAGTAGTCTCCTGCTAAGGAAGACTACAGGCTGATCCAGGCCCTCTTCGTTCAGTTGTGAGAGCACCGCTCCCACACCATGCTCTGAAGCGTCAGTCTGCACGACGAATTCCTTGGAGAAGTCAGGTGCCTTGAGCACGGGCGCCGTGCACATGGCTGCCTTCAGGGCATCAAAAGCTTTCTGGCAGGACTCAGTCCAGATCACTTTCCTGGGCTGCCTCTTAGAGGTCAGCTCTGTTAAGGGGGCAACGATGGTGCCATAGCCCTTAACAAATCTCCTATAATAGCCGGTGAGACCTAAGAAGGCTCTCACCTCTGTCTGGGTCTTGGGGGTTCCCAAGCCAGAATGGTGTCAATCTTGGGTTGTAGGGGCGCCACCTGGCCGCTTCCTACCTGGTGTCCCAAGTACACCACAGAACCCTGCCCGATCTGGCACTTACTGGCCTTGATCGTGAGGCCTGCACCTTGCAGAGCCCTCAACACTTTCTCAAGGTGCTGTAAATGTTCTTCCCAGCTGGAACTGAACACAGCAATGTCATCCAGGTAGGCGGCACTGAAATCCTCCAGCCCAGCCAACACCTGATTGACCAACCTCTGAAAGGTGGCAGGGGCATTCTTCAACCCAAAGGGCATCACCCGGAATTGGTAATGACCTTCTGGGGTTGAGAATGCGGATCTCTCCTTGGCCCCATCGGTTAAGGCAATCTGCCAGTACCCAGACGTTAAATCAAACGTGCTGAGGAACCGGGCAGCTCCCAACCGATCAATGAGCTCATCAGCTCTGGGGATGGGGTGCGCGTCAGTCCTGGTGACGGCATTGAGCCCACGGTAGTCCACACAAAACCGGAGTTCTGGAGTGGCACCGGGCGCCGCAGCCTTTGGGACCAAGACCACTGGGCTGGCCCAAGGACTGTGGGAGGGCTCAATCACCCCTAACGCCAACATCTTAGAGACCTCCTCCTTGATGCTGGCTCTGACCCGGTCAGTCAACCTGTAAATTTTGTGCTTCACAGGATGGCTGTCACCGGTGTCCACGTCATGGGTACACCAGTGAGTAACACCAGGGGTCAGAGAGAACAGCGGGCGAACTGTCCCAACAACTGGCGACAGTCCCCCTGCTGCTCCTGAGTCAGAGTAGGGGAGAGGATCACACCCTCTACTGACCCATCATGCTCCTTGGTAGACAGGAGGTCAGGGAGAGGCTCGCTCTCCTCTTCCACCCCATCATCTGTCGCCAAGAGCATACTCACTTCGGACCTCTCGAAGTGGGGCTTGAGGCGGTTCACGTGAAGGACCCTCAAGGGTTCCTTGGAGCCTGCAAATCCACCAGGTAGGTGACGTCACTTTTGCGCTCCTTTACCTCATATGGCCCAGTCCACTTGTCCTGCAAGGCACAAGGTGCTACTGGGGCCATGACCCACACTTTTGCCCAGGTTGAAATTCGACCAGAGTGGCATTCTGGTCATACCACCTCTTCATTTCTTCCTGGCTTGCTTCTAGGTTCGCCTGAGCGAGTTTTCTGAAGCGGGCAGTTTGGTTTCTAAAGGCCAGCATGTAGCTAAATACATCCTGGGGAGTTTTCCTGGGAGCCGCCTCCCAGCCTTCCTTTACCAAACTCAGAGGTCCTCTGACAGGGTGGCCATACAGGAGCTCAAAGGGGCTGTACCCAAGAGACTTCTGAGGCACCTCCCTGTATGCAAAGAGTAGGCATGGCAAGAGGACGTCCCACTTACGCCTCATGGGTTCTGTTAGACCCTTGATCATGCCTTTCAAGGTCTGGTTGAATCTCTCCACCAGACCGTTTCCTTGTGGGTGGTAAGGAGTGGTGAACTTGTAGGTTACACCACACTCCTTCCACAGGGATGTCATATACTTCGATATGAAATTGGTCCCCCTATCAGAAACCACCTCTCTGGGGAATCCCACACGGGAAAAGATCCCCATTAACGCCCGGCCCACCACTGGCGCCGTCGTTGTCCTGAGAGGGATTGCCTCCGGGTACCGGGTGGCATGGTCCACCAAGACCAGGATGTACCTGTTGCCCATGGCTGTCTTGGGATCCAGTGGCCCCACAATATCCATCCCTACCCTTTCAAAGGGTGTTCCAACTACAGGAAAAGGTTGGAGAGGAGCTTTGACCTTCCTCCCACTCTTACCACTTGCCTGGCAAGTTTGGCAAGACCTACAGTGTGCATCTGACTGCCTTCGCATTTGGGGCCAAAAGAAGTGGGTGACAAGCCTGTCAAAGGTCTTGTCCTGCCCCAAATGTCCTGCCAAAGGCACGTCATGAGCCAGACCCAGTAGGAAGGTCCTGAAGCGCTGGGGTACCACCAGCACACGGGCTGACCCAGGCTCAGCAACCTTAGGCTCACTGTATAGGAGACCACTCTCCCAGTAGATCAGATGTGACCCGGACTGATTACCAGCTGCCTGGTCTGCAGCCTGCCGCCGCAGACCCTCCAGAGTAGGGCACTCGTTCTGCTCCCTGCAGAACTCCTCCCTGGTGGGACCCCCTTCTTGCTGCCAATGGGTCAGCTCAGAGATGTCTCCCAGTTCGGCTACCTGCTCCCCTGTAGGCACCGGGCGTCCCCCTCGAGGTCCGCCTCCTCCCGGTCCGTGGGAACTTCGGGGGCCGGTTTCCCGCGCCCCCTGCCCTTTCTCTTGGCAGGGACTTGGGCCACTGTTTCAGGCTCCAAGTCCTCTTGATCACCCTTTCTGGCCGCCATTGACCGAGTAGACACGCATGCCCACTCTGGCAACCCAAGCATCTCCAAGTGAGACCTGAGCTCAACCTCCTTCCATGAGGACTGCTCCAGGTCGTTTCCTAGCAGACAATCTACAGGCATGGTAGGGCTCACAACCACCCTCAAGGGACCTGAGACCCCCCCCATTCAAAGGGAACCTGCGCCACCATACATTGGCGCTCTGAGTTGTCGACAGCAACTACTTGGTGGAATGCTCCTGGGACTACTTGCTTCTCAGACACCAGGTGACACCGGACTGAGGTCACACTGGCTCCAGTATCTCTGAGAGCCTCTACCCTGTTCCCATTAATGGTCACCCAGGTGCTATATTTCTTTGTGTTAGGGGGCACCTGGTTTCCTGGGACCATCTCACTGTCCCCTAGTGAGACAAGGGTCATTTCTGCGGGATCCCCACCCTCCTGTGGGCACCCCTCCTCCCCAAGCGCTACACTAGCCAACACTTTGGACTGTCCACCGGTGGGCGGCTGTGTCCCCTTCGGGCACTTGGGGTCCCCCTTAAAGTGACCTACCTGGTCACATGCATAACACTTGCGGGGGCCGGTCTCAACAGGCTTCCCTGTAGAGACCCCTTTCTTCTTATCACCGGGGGCTGGGAACCTTTACCCTGGGTACTAGTTTGGGGCCCTTTAGAGAACTCCTGTGCTTTACCCTTGTCCCTCCCACCTTTCTGCTGGGGACCCTGCACACCTTTGGCTGAGTCTCCCCCAAACGCTTTCTTGTGGACCCTGGTACTCACCCAGCGGTCCGCTTCCATAGCAAGCTTCCTGGGGTCAGTTAGCTTACTATCCACTAGGTGCTGGCGCAGATCTGCAAAACATAGACTAGACAAGTGCTCCCATGCAATCAAGTTGTAGAGCCCCTGAAAATCTGTTACGCTACTGCCCTTCACCCAACCATCCAGAGACCTGCAGAACACATCCACACATTCCAACCAAGTGTTGGCATCAGACTTCTTACTGGACCTGAACTGATCCCTGTACTTTTCAGGAGTAAGACCATACTTCGTGAGAAGGGCATCCTTCATGTCAGCATAGGTGAGGTGATACCCCTTACCCAAAGCTATCAGAGCATCCCTTGCTTCTTCCGGGAAAAGTGGCCACAATCCTGCTCCCCAATTCTCCTCAGGGACCCCATTCATGTGCATGGCTGCCTCATAACCCTGAAACCACCTTTGTATGTCATCCCCCTTCTTGAACTCCTTGCCTACGTTCTTGGGAATGTGCACAATCCTGTCTGCTTTTCTGGACGAATTGCTGCCACCATCTGAGCCTGACTTACTCCTAAGTTCTAGCTCCTTCAGTTCTCTCTCATGCTCTAAGAGCATCTTCCTCTCCTCTATGGCCAATCTCTTCTCCTCCCGCTCACTCTCCAGCCTGAGCTTCTGCAGCTCGAACTGCCTTGCCTCCCGCCTGTCCTCCAGCTCCTCTGGGGACAGACTGCTGCTGCCTGACCTGGCGGGTTCCCCCTACCCAAAAGCACATCCACCCTGGAAATAGGCTCCTCCGCCTCCTCACTGAGATCACCAGGCTGCCCATTGGCATGTCTGGCTGCTACCCAGGCCCTCAGCGCCTTCTGTAGCTCCTCCTTCCTTGTGAGGCCTTTAATTTGGACTTTCAAGTTTTTACAAATCGCTCGTAACTCCTTTACGGCGTAGGATTCCAACCTGTCCTCCTCAAAGATAACTTCCAGAGATGCAACGGATGATGCAATTGATTCAGGCATGACAAAAGTCGTGAGTTGAAAACTGGCAAGATCAAAAATAGGCCAAAAGAAAAAGAACCAGTATGTGGTACGTAATGGTCTGCGATATGGTAGTAGTGCACACCAATCACTGTAAGTCAAGTGCAAACACAAGTCCTATCCTCACCGCTGACAACCAATGTTAGAAATGGGATCTCTAGTTGGCAAGGGCTTGCACCTTTGTCCAAGTAGGGACCCTTCTTCCTAGTCAGGGTAAGGGTGTTACACTTGTGAAGTAACCCCTGCTCACCCTCGTGGTAGCTTGGCACGAGCAGTCAGGCTTAATTCAGAGGCAGTGTGTAAAGCATTTGCACATAACCAACAGTAATACAGTGTAAGCACTACAAACGGACACCACACCAGTTTAGAAAAATAACCAATATTTTATATACTCAAGACAAGACCAATTACGACAAAAATCCACAATACTATATTTTACGAATGAATGCTTGATACGTTAACTTCTTCTTTGCAGGAATAGCACAAAAGCAAAGTTCGTACGAGTCGGTAGCTCCGTCCGAGCCTACCGTGATGCTGAAAACCACAGAGTCTAACAGTTCCAGCCGACCGCGTCGATACGGGCCAGCAGAGTCGTGAACAGACTCGGTTACAGTACCTTTCTCGTTGTGGCTGGTACGGGGTGTACGAGCCGGTCGGCGTTCGTCGCGGTTGCGGTGCAAGACGGAGCGATGCAAGGTGCGGTGTCCCTCGATGCGGTGCAGGCAGCGGCTCGATGAGCGTCGTGCAGACGGAGTCGGTGAGTCCAAGGCGTGCGATGCAGGGTGAGACGATGCTCGATGCGGTGCTGACAGGTTGCGATGCAGGCGACCTAGCCGGAGTGCGGGAGCTGGCGTCGGACAGCGGTGCGAGTCGGAGCGGTGCGTCGCAGACGTGCGAGCGGTGCCCCAAATGCGGTGCGGTCTCGACTCTTGAGCCAGTTGCAGCGACAGTGTCGGTCTGGTCCGGCTGGCCCAGTGAAGCGATGCGATGCGAACTGCGGTGCCCACAGGTCACGGTGCAAGCAGCGGCTCGATGTTGGCGGCGTCGGACGTCGCCCACGGTGAGACCAGGGTTGCGATGCGAAGCGGGGCGATGCGGTCTGCGGTGCAAACAGGTCACCGGCCAGGGATGGATTCGGTTGACGGAGTCGGTTGCAGTTCCCTTCCTCTGTGGCGACTGAAACAGCGTTCCAGAAGCGGTACCCAGAGGCGTGTGAAGTCTTTGTAGTCCCGGAGACTTCTTAACAGGAGGCCAGCTCGGTTCCTGGCCCTTGGAGATACTCAGCACAAGTTTGTAGAAAGTTCAGTCCAGTCCTTTCACTGCCCAAGACAGAAGCAGCAACTGCAGGCCAACCCAACAAAGCAAAAACACAGCAAAGGGGCAGTACTCCTCCTGGCAGCTCTTCCAGCTCTTCGTCTTGGCAGGTTCCTTGATTCCAGCGAGATCTAAATTCATGGGGTCAGGGCCCCAATATTTATATCCCAAATTCCTTTGTTCTCTGAAGGCAGAGAGGCCTTTGCCTAGTCCAAACCAGTTCTGGAGCACTTTGTTGACAAGTCTCCGTCCCTTCTTTCAGCGAGTAGGCCAGGGACATCAGACGCACCACAGGAGGTGGAGCCAGCATTGTGGAGGGAAGGCACTGTCCTATTCAGGGCCCAGGTGCGACCCCTCCCACCCATCTACATGTAGATCTTGCTATTCAGCCCTGTGCTGACTCACCCTGTCTCCTGGCATCCCCCAGCCCCTGTCACTCACATTCCAGACAAGGAATACACAACCTCGCAGAGGCAGGCTTGGATGGTTAGACAAGAAAATACCCACTTTCTAAAAGTGGTATTTTCAAACACAGAATGTTAAAACCAACTTCACTAAAAGATGCATTTTATCATTCTGAGTCCAGGCATACTAAACTCGAATTTGTACCACGTTCCCGGGGTCAGTTAGGATTATAAACTGTAATAATCAAAACCGCCCGTTCTGGCCTAGGGGGAACAGGTTGCCTTGCAATAGTGAAAAACGAACTAGGCTGTAATTCACTATCAGGACATGCCGCACACACCCGGGCATGTCCTACCTTTCGCATACACCGCACCCTGCCCACAGGGGTACCTTGGGCCTACCTTAGGGGTGACTAACATGTAGCAAAGGGAAGGTTTAGGGACTGGCAAGTGTGTGCACTTGCCAAGTCGACATTGCAGCCCCAGGCTGCGCACAGGCTCTGCGATGGCAGGCCCGAGTTACACTTTACGGGCTGTTTGCGTGGGTGGCACAATCCAGTGCTGCAGCCCACCAACAGCATTTCGTCTATAGGCCCTGGCACTCGCAGTGCACTTTACAAGGGACTGACACATAAACCAAATAGGCCAATCATGGAAACACCAATCCATAACACATTTTATACAGGAGCACTTGCACTTTCCCACTGGACCGCAGTGAGGAAAGTGCGCAGAATCATCACACCAGCAAAAACAGAGTCAAAACCGGGAGGTCAGAAAGCAAAAAGTCAGGGGAAACACGCCAAAAGATGCCAAGTCTAACAAGTACCATACCTATTTTTCACCAACTGGATCTGTGCCTGATGCCAGCATTCTGCCTCTTGAGCCAATGGGCTCCTTGTAAGGGGTAGAGCTGCTGATCAGGTCTATGGGATACTTAATTATGTTACAATGACAGCAACACTTCAGTTCTCTGTTGGTCTGTGTACCCACAGGCAGGTCCTAGAAATAATAAAGCATGTGAGCACTGTTAATGTGTACAGGATTGTGGTGTGCTGTGAGTAGAAATTAGTGACACTGGCGAGACATGCTGCACTGCAGTTTTATAATTAGATTTACTGTGAGAAATAAAATAAAGATGTTTCCAACATTACTTTAATCCTCTTTGTTTTAACTTAAATGTTTTTTTTCTTTTTCAATTACTGCCTAGTCTGAAAAGGGCAAGCAAATGTCTATATTGTGTATTTTCAGTTAAATCATCAATATGCTAATTTGTCAATTTGAAACCACTACCTCATTATCAGCCCAGAATTCTAAAAGGTTGGCAAGTATGGGAAGATGATTCATTTTGATTATTTTTTTAAAAACAGTTTGACATTTCACTGTTAAGATATCTATTAGGCCAAACAATACGATATGACAATCGCAGTTCAATTTACCAGTCTCCTGTAGTATATACCTATGAACAGATTAGCACTGTATCACATATACATCTTATCATTAATAACATCACATGTCATAGCCATAAACTGTATGCTCCAGGCATGATCTTTTAGTGTTGTGTTTTATACGACAAACCTATACATATCTATGGTGGTGGGTCTTTTGTCCAAGTTCCAGCTTCAATTCGCAGCCAAGGTCATCGAAAAGGCCGTCAACACCCAGCTAGCCCACTTCATCAAAGCTAACAACGTCCTGGACATCTGCCAATCCAGATTCTGCAGCAGCACCAAGACCGCCCTACTCGCCGCCCCTGACGACATCCGCTCCCTCCTCGACCAGGGCCAAACGGCAGCCCTCATCCTACTGGACCTCTCGGCTGCCTTTGACACCATCTCCCACCGCACATTAGCCACCAGACTCCATGACGCCGGCATCCGCGGAAAAGCCCTCGACTGGATATGCTCATTTCTCGCCGGCAGAACTCAGTGAGTCAAATTCCCGCCCTACCTCTCGGAACCAACAGAGACCAACTGTGGAGTGCCCCAGGGATCCTCCCTCAGCCCCACCCTCTTAAACATCTACATGGCCCCCCCGCAACCATCATTAGCTCAACATAGTCTCCTCCGCCGACAACACCCAGCTTATCCTCTCCCTCATCAACAAACCCAACATCACCGGACAACTTCCAGGAAGGGATGAAAGCGGTCGCCACCTGGATGAAGAAGAGCTGCCTGAAACTCAACTCCGAGAAAACAGAAGTCCTCATCCTTGGCTCCACCCCCTCCGCATGGGTCGACTCTTGGTGGCCCCCCCACCCTCGGAATCCACCTGCCCCACCCCGATGAACCACACACGAAACCTTGGCATCATACTAGACCCATTGCTCACAATGAACCGCCAGATCAATGCCGTATCCTCGGCCTGCTTCAAAACCCTCCGCATACTCCGAGACACGTTCAGATGGATCCCACCTGCATCCAGAAAAACTGTCATGCACGCTTTCATCACTAGCATACTGGACTACGGCAACGCTCTCTATGCCGGAATCAACAAGAAACTACTTCGCAAACTCCAGACCGTCCAGAACGCCGCAGTCAGACTGATCCTAGACATTCCCCGTCGCAGCCACATCACCCAACACCGCCGCGATCTCCACTGGCTCCCTATCGAAAGAAGAATAACCTTCAAACTCCTCAATCACATATACAAGTCCCTCCACAACACTGGACCAACATACCTGAACAACCGCCTCTCCTTCCACGCACCCAAAAGACACCTCCGATCAGCTGACCTCTCTATGTCCACCGTTCCACGCATCTACAAGACCAGATCGGGAGTAAAGTCCTTCTCCTACCTCGCAGCCAAGGCCTGGAATGATCTCCCCCTCCATCTCCTGGAAGTTCCCACACTGCTCCAGTTCAGGAAGGACCGAAAGACCTGGCTCTTCGGATGACCCCAGCACTCAACGAACCGACCCCCAGCGCCTTGAGACCCTCGCGGGTGAGTAGTTGCTCTTTACCAACCCCTCATAGATTGATTGAGGTCAAAAAACAAAAAAAGACAGCTTGTAAGCTGGTACATATGGACATGGTGTTGGCCAAAAGACAGAAAGTAATGTGATGGAAGAAAGATAAAGCTTCCTTGACTGCAGGACGGCTATCAGAACAGTGTAAATAGGTAATGGTGGAAATCACCACTCTAGCAGTACTGGCCAGTGACACTAAATCTCAGAAGCGATGTGATCGATAGATTGTATATTTAATCAATGTTCAGGAAAATAAATACTAGACCTCTAAGTTTTAATGATTTACCTCGATTGTAGGCTAAATGCAAAAAATAAGAGGAAACAATGGATGATGGCGGGTAATGATGTTATAGAAGTGTATACCTCGATCATTGTAAAAGCACTGCCAATTAATCCAGAAAATAGAAGCGCCCACTACTCTGTTAAATGTAAATGATTATTTATAATCCTAGTGCTGTGAGAACGCATCTGATGATGCACAATGGACTTAGTTATATTTCTTTGTATGAGCGAGTTACATACATGCATGTTTGTTTAGGGTTTTATTCGTACACTTGTGATAATTAAAATAACAAATATTTTTAAAAACACATACATTGTAAACAACAGTAATAGGTAGCACTACAAGCATCACAGTGGTCTGCTGTTCAAGAGTTATTCCAAAATGTCCAGATCTACATCCCATTCATCAAGTCCAGGTTCTATACTCTGTGCACTAGGATGCAGTTTTCTCACTTAAAACACACAAAAAGTGATGTGAGGAATGCTTGCCAATAGTCTCACCATTGGTAATTTCTCGGGGTAGCACACGTGGGCCCCTTGCTCTCTATGCAACTATACATGTGGGTCCCTTGCTCACTATGCAACGAGAACCAAGCTACACCGGACTGTAGAGGTCCAATCAACTTGCTTGGTAGTTCAGCCTGGACTGTTCCTATCAGAGTAGGACCAAGACTGATTTGCATATGGCTGGGTCTCATCTGAGGTGGCATTGTAGGCCAAAGAACAATGGGTTGGAATGCTACCCTGAGTGATTGCCATTGGTTACACTTATTGCAAGCATGTGGTGTGGCCATGGGATTGCACAGACATGGGTCCCTTGCTCACTGTGTCACAGGAACCAAGCTACAGCTGCCTGAAGAGGCCCAGTCAGGCTGAAACTGGCCTTCGGTTGCTTTTGGCCTTGGGTTGCTTGTGTCTATTGGCTGCTTGTGTCTCGGTTCAGAGAGGACCTAGCTTAGCAGGACTGATCCTGTTAGAGCAGGAAAACGACTGATTAGCATATGGATGATTCTAATGAGAGTTGGCATTGTGGACAAAGGAATGATGGGTTGGAATGCTGCCCAGAGTGACTGCCAATGGTTAGACTTATTGCAAGCATCCCTCTAGTCATTTTTAGTGTTTTTCACAGGTATTAACAGACTATCCTACCACACTGACCTGAACTAATTACTTCCATTGCTTGAACGCTGAGTCAAACCAAGAAACACAACACTAAGCAGATGATTTTAAATAGTAATTTGTTTGCACATTTTATTTTTATTTAAAAAAAGGATTATACTAACGGGTTGAGACTGCTGCAATTAAAAGCAGTGGGGTGGAGTGTAAACTATACTAATCAGACTCTGGACAATGAGAGCAAGCTTGAGCTTGATTATGCGGTGATTGGCAACCTACTGTGTGTCAGAAGAGTGAGTATTAGGTGGGGCTCTTTGTGAGGGTTCCCATTAATGGATGGTCAAGTTACCTTAATTTAATAAAGAAACGAAAATATGATAAGAACTCTATAATACCATTATATAAAGTTTATCTTAAATGTGTGAGTAACAAAGAGGTACCAAACGCAATTCCTTCTTGAGGTGCACCACTTTACACGGGGAGTACTAGGCAATCACTGATGCAGAAGGATATTGCTCTGCTGGTCACACAGGCTCTCTCGACCCTGCCTTGCTAGACCACTGGCAACAAAGGCTAGGGGCCATTATAATCAAGAGGGGCAGAGTGGGTACACAGAGATTTCATGTCAGAAGTTACGTCTCCACTTTATGATATGAAGAACAGGAAGGCTTCTTGAAAGACTTGCCTAGAGGCCAATACATTTCAGGGATCTGGCTTGATCATGATAAATCCTAACAATAAAGCATATCTCAGAACCACACAAGAATAGAAGAGTACAAGGATCCCTAACAAGAGCATTGCCTGAAGCTCAATTGAGATTCGCATAGGAAAGGAATTTAGGTGGATGGGTGTGATGCACATATAATGGAGAAGGATTGTTTTTCTGCTGTGCCTCACAGAGGCTGTTTTATCCCATTTTCTCTACTGACCCTAACATTGACAAATTTGGTGAATTTCAAAACCTCAAGCTTTGTTACTCTCAAAATATATCAAATACAATACTCAGATTCTGAAAAAAAGAGTTGAGATACCGGTCTCTACCAGACAGATTTGAGTTTAAAGTGCTAGTAATAGGATTTTGACTTTTTTTCTTAGAACCACTAAAGCTAAAAGCTGAAGATCAGACTCCTACCAGCCCCTTCTTCCAGCACAGGATTCTGTATTGTCTAATCCACTATACTTGGCAGATCCCTTCACTGCTTGCTAACACTATGTGAATTTGAAGAAGTACATACTCTGGAAATGAAAGTCTACAATTTATGCATTTTCACTAAAGTCTCTTGTTTTTGCTATTTTACCACAACACATTGAGACTCAGATTGGAACCCACGTAGGAACATTCAGTGTACTTCCACTCAAATGAAGAAAGGATATTATTTTCCTTGTGCCTAGGTTTTACCTAATAAAGAAAACAATTTGTCAAGTCCCTTAGCAGGATTAACGCAGACACAATAACTAGACAATGATCTGATCTTACCAGTTTCCATGTTTTCAGGATGCAATGATGTCTGGTCCATCGGTGGTAAGGGTTCCTGTAATTGGTCATAATGAAAACATGGATAAATTAGAAAAATGAAGCATCTAAAAATTGTTAAGGACAAAAACCTATTAAAATAAGAATACTGACCATGTACGCAAAGTTTCATTTCTTTAATTAAAAGCAGGTGCATCTTAAAAAAACATTTATTATGTTCAAACAAATTCAGCAGACTCAATGGCCAATTTACCATTATAGAGTGGCAAAAGTCTGGTTCTTTGAATGCTTACTAGGCCTAGAGATGGAAACCATGTAAAAGTACAGTCCTTATTTATTTGTAGTGAGGAAACATCTTATTCTTTACTTTGTTTCCTACGAGTTGCATTTAAAATCCTGTGGTAGAAAGTAAAGATTACTATGAAGCAAACGTGGAGAAGTGGTATTTTGGACCTTTACTATACAAATTAAGCTACACTCACATTAGTGCCCTTGTTTTGCTTTTCTGTGACCTCCACAGAGACAATGCTGCAGTAATCGTTGTTTACGGGAGTGAAACAATCTCCTGAACACCATTAGATGAAAGGTAATGTCCTTTACTACTACGCCACTGCTTTTTTACATGTTGGTATAAGACAGGGGCCACTGCTAGTTCAATGGCTCAGGCAAGTTATGTTGAAGCATGAGGAGTTTCTAGTTGGGTTTATCTTAATAATGATCTCCAATTTCTATCTATTGATTGAGGTGGTGTAGCTTTTGTTCCAAAATCAGATACGTTTCAGAGACAGACCCTAATCATCATACATACGGACTCTGTATTTTACTATGTCACATCTGCATGTTTCAGAGATTTCTTTAGGTCTGACCTCCTGATATCAGTCAGTGGGAAAATTGTTTACTACCTATCTCAGAATTTGAATCTATACATCAAGTTTGTTGCCACAGGAATCGGAATTTCTTTCTATATTCTGAATCAGGTTCTATGCAGTATTTTACCACTTAATCCTTTTCCAGGTGGAGAAGGATGGTTTCATCATCCCCATACGTTTGGAACTAGATATTAAGCTAGTTGATAACCCAAACCAAAAGTTGAATTTTTGCAGCAAACAAAGAAAATTGTATCACTAAGCCTTGTGTTACAACACAGGCCACTATTCCTGATGAAATGATGCTGCTGAGAATGTGGCTTGGCTTACTGTAGGTAAACATGGTAGGATATGTCTCAGAGATTGTCTTGTTATCCTAAAGTATTTCAGTCAATGCAGGAGAATTTTGAGGTCACCTGTATCACAAATTGCAAAAAGGCTGAGAAGGCATGTCTTTGCTGGCTGTCAGCAGAATCAGTCAAATATTGTTGCCTCTGGAAGGCCTAGACATAGACTGAAAGAGGCTGGATACCTTTCAGTAAATGGCGAGGACGCTTAAAGAAGTCCAGCATTTGTTTCTAGCTTAGGGAATAATCCATGCCTTAAGGAGGAGGTACAGACATCCAAAATAAAGCAAACAGAGTTGAAATACAGTGCTTAATAAAGGTTGTTGGGCAGGTAGCTGCTGC
This sequence comes from Calotriton arnoldi, assembly GCA_963921515.1. Taxonomy (NCBI): domain Eukaryota; kingdom Metazoa; phylum Chordata; class Amphibia; order Caudata; family Salamandridae; genus Calotriton; species Calotriton arnoldi. Next base: position 3,906,915 of record CAWUFW010000537.1, read on the forward strand.
AAGTTTAAAGCTATCATTCTGCCAATGATTTACATACTTTCAGCAGGCTCACAAGTTGAAAGATACTAAGAAGTTATGTGACGGGCAAGCTAATTGGCAGATGGAGCGATGAATACGGGTTTGTGCAAACTGTGTCTCAGATCCCTGCAATCATCTTATCAAGGAACCAGGTTAGGTCTAGTAGTGTTCAGCCGTGGAGCAAAGTTCTGTCTTGGCTCCTGGTAGATTTTGATATGTTCACCCACTCGGTTAATAACCTCTCTGAACTGAAGGTCTTTGTCTTTAGAACTGCTCTGTGAGAGTCTCTCATAAGCAGGAAGTAGCACTGTTAGTTCTCTTGCATCACTGTTTTCCTATGGTGTTCGAAAAGAAGCTCTGTCCTTAAAAGCACTGCATGATTCATGATGAACCAGGTCATCTATGCGCTGGTTTCTGGTTTTGCCTTTTAGAATTTTAAGGGAGAAAGGGAGTCAAAGCCCATCTTTTACAGATGCTCACAGATTTCTAGACCTTTCACAGGGGTAATGGAATGGTTCAGGTTGACAGGAAAACAGCCAGATATAAGAGAAAACCACAAATGCAACTAAAAAGTGAACAGATTCTATCTAAAACTATCTTATGCACAAAATAAAAATTATTTCCCAACACTGGTCTGCTCAGCAGAAATCGATGAGGATGCAAAGATCAAAAAGACTGAAGAATTAGCGAAGTTCAGCTGGCAGCCTAGTCAGTGTGGCAAATAAAGATTTTCTAGTATCTAAGGTAAACCATGGCTGGAGGAATAATGTTGCTCCTCAAGTGGTCACTGTGACCAAACTTTCAAGAACTCCTAGTGTTCCTAGCTAGCAATGAAAAGGTAAAGAAAGGTAAGCAAAGTTTTAAAGGAAAAGCAAAATTCTGAAAGCACCACCGCTTACACAGCAGGTCTCAAATTTCATGCACCTTTGGACTACAGCAATACATTGCTCTTTATTGAATCTCAACACAGTAATTGTGAAATTATTTCTAAGCAAAGGGTTACTTACGTGCAATGTATGACGTCCACATTCTATACTGACTAGCTTGTGACACTTTTTGTGGACAAGGAGCTTACAGTTGATGCATTTATATCCTTGACGGCCCAGCCCCCAAATTCGGTCAGTGCAGATGGCGCAGTGCGCTCGCTGAAAGAATAATACAAAAAGGTATTATTATGCAAACAAAATAAAAGTTAAACATTTATTAGACCATTGGAATGTTGGAAGTTCCACTGAAAGTAATGGAGAGGCTGAGAGTTTACAATGGCTAACATAAGCCTTCTGCCCCATCACTCATAGGGTTTATGCTCCAGCTATCCCCATTTTAATTAGAACACACTTTCCTCAATATGTTGGGTGTTTCAATAACACAGCTCACAAGGCTAGAACACAGAAAATAGGACACCCAGAAACAGATATAGTCCTCTATTTTGGACTGAATGAAATGAACACTCTCACCTATGCACTTACTAATACTGGCATAACTGCAACTGCCCACTGCATGATGTGATTTTTACACATTCCAGCTTTTGTCAAAGGGTGCTTATTGACACATGCAAACCAGTTTAGGTTGAGTGTTTGCATATGTGATGACTGATCAGAATGGTTATAGTTAACTTTGAACGTAAGGTCTCCAATGAACCTTAAGTATGGCTTTTGTTCATTTTGTTTTGAAAGAAGGGCAGACTAGTGCTTTGAGTGGTTATGTAAGCTGGAATGAACACAAAGTGAATGTGAAGTGATGGCAGCAGGATCATCCTGCCTGGTGGCTGCGTCATGCTCCCTTGCCTTGTCTGGTAACTTTCCACAATACTCTACTTTCTAGCCCCACCGGTGTACAGCACTCAGAGGCTTAGTAGCTAGCTATACACATCTAACCATGAGTATATTTCATAGAAAGCTGTGTGAACAGCGGAGAGAATTGCCTCACAGCATGAGCCAGTTCTATTGAAAAACTGGTTCTCAAGAGGAGCCCCATCAACCCAGCTAGCACTGAAAGGAAGAACTTCAGTCTTTCTAAGAACTGATTAAATAGTATAGGGAAAGGTGCTCAGCTCAAGACTGCTGCACAGTGCCACGCCACTATCAAATGGGAAGAGGATGAGAGGTAAACTGTGAAATGGATTCCAGTGGAAGCCAGGCTTCCCTCATGCTCCTGATCACATACTAAAGAGAAACTGAGCCTTGACAGCTGACCGATCAACATGGACTGTGGTAAGCAGAGAGTGGTAGAATGATTGAAAGAATGCTAGTTTGTCTAAGGCCGACAAAGTATTCTGTGAAACGCAGAGAGATTTTGTAGTCTATGAAATCAATTACGTCTTACTATTCATCGATTGTGGTGCTAGTGCCAGATTAGCTGGTGTTTGGGACTTTGCCCCTGTGAGGTTACCTCTTCCCGTCAGTCATCAGATATGCCATGGTCGGAAAGATATAAGCCACATTACCACACACTACATGGAGCACAGTGGCCAATCCTTTATGCCTGTATTCAACATTACAAAATATCAGGGTTTTTGAAGTAAGAAATGTACTGAGGAGACACTAGTGTTGGCGATAATCGTACACTGTTATCACACAATCTACATAACTGACTAGCCATTGGAAAATGGTAAATCATGGATTCTTCATCTTGTCAACAGCATTAGCTATTCAGGGGGCAATACAAAGGATGATTTTGTTTGTTAATATAGAACAGTTAATAAGCACACTTCATAGCCCCAACTTGTGGGCGTTCTTACCTGCATTTCAAAGAGCACTGGGCACTTTTTCACATTTACACTTTATTAATTTGGATAAAATTCAACCCATAATAAATGTGTATGTTTCTATTGAGCTGCTAATGTAGCTTTATATTACATGTCCAATACATTATCTAACAACACGGACGTGTAAATGAAATTAATTTGCTAGGGAACTGCTGTTATGCATTTACCCAAGTTCCTCTTGTATGATCTGGGTAGTCCTTGTTCATTTTTACCCATTCATTCAGCAGTAGGCAGTATTCTTGCATTAAAAAAAAAACGGGAAAAAAACAACTGCTGCTGCTCATGTCCCTAATTCCCAAACCTTATCTTTCTGGCATCCTTTTACTCATTCAACACCATCTCTGCTTGGAGCATGTTGATATATGGATTACCGGTCCTTTTCCAATTACCCCTGCTGTCTATATGCTGCACTGGTGCAAAGTAGCTGCCTATTCGTTGCGCTGTGCCCCACAACACAATAACCGCGCATCTCTGGTCATCAAACACATGAAAGCAGTTTCTACATAAGCTTAAAACAAATCTGCTACTCTTCTAATCACACTTCCTTCACTGTGAAGCTTGCTATACCTGTTTATGAACACTTCACTGCCCCCACACAGGGGTAGTAAACACTATATAAATGCTGCAATACTATAAGTTATACAAACAAAGTTAAATACTTGTTTTAAAGGGGTCTTAAATGTGCAATCACAGTAGTAACAGAATCTATGCTGTGTACGAAAGTACTAAGGAGGAGAGCTCCTTTTCTAAACTAAAATACAACTTTTAGAGAGGTCAGAAGAGTAAAACAGTTTCCATGATAGTCCTAAATCACATTTAAGAAACTGATCAGCCAAACTTACCCTATTGAATCTTTTTGCCTGGAAAGTGTGTCCATTCGCACAGTAAAGTTTTCTCCATCTCCGCGCACCTCGCCTATAAATGGACTCTAAAAAGAAGAAAAAAAACAGCATGCAACAAAGTCACAGGAAGGTGAAAACATTTTCTGAAGAGAATGCTTTTCAATAAACAAATATTAAAACAATGAACTGGCGATTTACAGCCAAGCAGGAGTTCTGCTAGACACCCACTCCCACCTAACCCATTACCCTAAGGAGTGTCAGTTTTTTTCCTGTCAAGGATCTTCTACATACAAACTGTGCAACTTTGTTATTAAACGCAGGTTTGCATCTTCTAAATTGCTAGCAAATACCACTAACAGTTCTGGGGAAGGCATCCTAACCAACAAGACAAATTTGGTAACTATCTGCTAAGGAGAAATCCCTAAATAAATCTGCTGAGTGTTCTATTTTTTGTACCACTGGAGAATACATTAAGTGCATAAAATGGGTTTTCCTTTTCAGTTTGATAGCTAACAGATGTTAGTGGCTTTTGGTCAAAGAACAACATCTTCTACGGATGTAGGTAATGAACAATGGAAAACACGATAACAAAAGGATAAGTCAAATAATCATTTGCCACTTTCTACGGTAGGTATTGTTGAAAATAATCTATTACAGAGAAGTAACTGCTTACTATCTTCTCCGGGACAAGGCATACCAGGCCTTTCAGGCACACAGGAGAACACTGCAAATAGAAAAACAAAGACTGTATCAGCTCTGAAATCATCAAAAAGCCATAGACTTAAAAGCACTTGCTCTGCATGAAACTTCAACAAGAATGACTTTTCGTAACCTTCAATATTTTATGCATGAATCTTCAATCACTTTACTGTGGATCAAAAAATCAATACAATAAAAATTTAATGACATGACTTTCTTAGAAAACAAAATAAAGTACCTCGTCAAATAAAATCAGTCAAAACAGAATTCTAGCTTTTCGGTGCGTACGGAGTTCAGCCTTGGGCCTCAGAGCAGAAAGCTTTCATCAAGTGCTTTGAGGCTCTACTTAGAAATCAGTATCAGTCAATATGACAACATCTAATACCTCCTCCATTTACCTTGCACCTATTTATAACCGGTTAAATAAACTAATTTCGACCACACCCAAAATAGCCGACTTACAAGAGTGTAGAAAGAAGAGTGCATTAGTGTCTCAATGATGCCTTGCTTCTGCACGCATTTCCTTTCTTTCAGTGGCTTTTTATCTGTCACAAGCCCAGAGTGCCTGTCTACTGGGAGTCTCCTGAAGCACAATGTCACAGCTGGAATGGAGTGGGGGGTGGTGGGAAGGGTAACCTAGGAGTATTAGTTACTCCCATTTCAATTTCTGCTCAAAATAATGGATTGCCTGGAATTGTGAGTATCCATTTTCTGTACAAACATTAGATTTCACACCCCTGAAGACAGTTCACTTGTTACCTGGACTGCAGAATCTCGAACTCAGGAGAAGCTGAACTACACCTAGGTTCTTTAAGGGCAGCCAAGAGGCGGATGTGCCTGTTCATGCCTAATGTAGGAAACTGGACTTTGTTGCAGTTGTCCTCCCACTTTTTGCTCCCTTTAGAATCAGTAGATGCTGGTTTTCAACTCAGACAGTGCACTGAGGTCTGCTAACCAGACCTCAGTGCCAGTGCTCTTTCCCTAAAACAAGGAGTCTAGCTGTAACCCAACTGGCATGGACTTTAGCTCCCCTCTAAGACCCTAGTAAATGGTACCCTTGGTACTTAGGGCATGTGTACTAAAGACGGCCCCTAAATGCTGCAGCATGGCTTATGCCACCCTAAGAGACCCCCACACAAATTGCATGCAGGCTGCCAATACAGACTGCGTGTCATGGCGCAAACCACAAATGAAAACACGACATGGCGCACTCACTGTGTGCCATGCCAAAGTAACCTCATGTAATATATATATATATATATATATATATATATATATATATATATATATATATATATATATATATATATATATATATATATATATATGTCACCCTTACAACAGGCCTTGTATCCTTAAGGCAGGGTGCTTATATTACAAGTGGGGACATACCTGCATGAGCAGATATGCCCCTGTACGGTCTAGTCCAATTACTAGATGGTACAATTGAACAGGGAAGCCATCTTAAATTTATGTACTGGGCACTGGTCATTACAAGTTCCCCAGCTACATGATTGCTTCACTGAAAATACTGGTGTTTGGTATCAAACACCTTGTCTTAAATCTGTACTGATGCCAGAACTAGATTTAATATGACATGCACCCAGAGGGCACTTTAAAGGTGCCCCCTGAAACCTCACTAGTCTTCTAGTGTGCTGGCCTGCTGGATCCTTCCAGCCTGCCACAACAGACGCGTTTCTGACCCCCTGCAGGTGAGAGCCCACGCTCTCCGGAACAATGCCTGCTCTGGCAGGAGGTGTTATCACCTCCTCCAGCAGGATGGCTAGTGAATATGCATACCAAGGCCAGAGGTTGCAAAGCCTGTACCGCCTTCGATATATGACCCTGGCTTCCCCCAGACCTGAAAGATGCCACCATCTGCCCGGAGGCCTATTTGGCACCAGGACAGGTGGGAAATTAGCTATGCAAGTAGGCTTGTTGCATCACCGGGCGAGTCACTCCCCTAAGGTGGGCTGCCTCATGTGCTCCACGAAGGAAGTGTTCCACCATCTTGATTTTGGTGGAATTAGGAACTCTGGGACAGGGTTATGCCTACTTCCCATAGGAAGTGGTCATATATTGGCAGTGTAGTGACCCCAAGGGTACGTAGCCCATTGGCTACTACCCTTCAATCCCCTTAAAACCACTAAATTCAGTATTTTGGTGCCCGCTGACACCAGGAACTCAGATTCACCTGAGCAAAAGAAGAAGAGGACAAAGAATAGCTGAAAGAAGTGAGAACTGTGGACTACCGGTAGACTTTGGCGCCAAACCCTGCCTACCTGCTCCTGTCCAGACAATCATGACAAACCCAACTCGTCCTGCAGCTGTGCATCTTCCCAAAAGAAGTGCCACCAGCCTTTGCCAAGCCATCAGCATCTCCCTTGAAGTGGAGGAGCTACTTCCCTGTAGCCACTGACCGCAATGTACGGTTCACTGTACTGCTGACCACCGGGTCCACTGACACAGCAGCCGCCCAGGAGGTGGTCACGGTGCTCCTAGAGGTCAGATCTGTCTCCCTACCAAGTTTGGAGACGCAAAGACCCCCTGAAGCCGCCCTGCACCAATACCCGGGGTACCAGACCCCTTGCAGTAACCAAAGCTTGTTTGAAGTCCAATCCAGTCTCCAACACCGCAAAGACTGACCAGCTGACGAGGAACGTCAGCATCGCATAGGCCAGCACAGAGAGTGGACCAGCTGTCCTATTTTGTCCCACTCTAAAGGCCTGAGCGAGAACAGTGAGTGCCTACAACACATGGGAACAGCGGACCAAAACTCTCTGCACCCAAGCACACTGGGCCGGGTCCACGAACAGGCTGTGCTCCCCTGGTCCCAAGACTCAACAACTGAGCCACCCATTGGGAGCTCCCGGACTTGTCCCCAAGTCCCCCTCTGCAGCTTGTTTCTAGGTGCCCCACCTTGCCAAAGGTGTAGAGTGCAAGGCTACCAACCCATCGAGCACCTCTGCACCCGGACACTCCAGGGCAGGTAAACCCGAACTGCTGGTGGATCTTGTGAGCTTGACCCCCTATCACCTTAAGTCCAAGAGGGGACCCACGAATGAAGATTGCAAATTCTTGTATGCAGTATATGTTACTTTCTCCATAGGAAAGCATTATCGCATAAATGTGCATTGGTGTGACATTTCTGCTTAACTGAAAAAATTGATAACTCAAAAAGTACTTAACTGATAAAGTTTTTGGTGCTATATTATATCAAAATACCAGTTATTTGTCTAAATTGGTCACGAGTTTCTTCTTGAACGTGTATATTATTTATTGACTGTGTGTACAACAAATGCTTAAAGCTACCCTCTGATAAGCCTAACCTGATCGCCCACACTACCACAAAAGAGAGCATTTGGGAGTATTAATTTAAAACCTCTAAGCCAATAAGGGTCGTCTGGACATACTACAGTGTACCTGTTTTTGGTACACTACGTAAAAAGCCAGATTCCTACACCTAGGATATCAGCTCAGCACAAATAGGCATAGGAGGCATGGGGATTTAACTAATGTCTCAACCTAAAAAACGAAAGGTAAGCTAGCTACCTGATACCCTACTAGGTGAATAGCCACCTTCACCCTGAACATAGCGAGTGAAGGTTTGGAAGGACACCCAGTATTTTCATTGCTAATTACATATTTTCATTTACGACAGGGACTTTATAGGCCCATTATTAAGCAGCTAACCGTATTGGCCTTACAAAACCAAATATTAGAGATCTTTCAAAGAGCCAGTACAATCGACATTTCTAGTATCGCCTCAGACATCACTAATCGCTATCTCTGGACAAAAATTATTTTCTTTACATTGAACTCCAAATAAATCCATAGATAAAACCACATGCAGGTTAACTCCACCCAGGACAATGCCATCTCCTGACCTTCAATGCTAACCCACCATCTAAACATTGGAATTTAACAAGCTTTGTAACGGAGCGCTTTATGCATATGTAACCCTAGATTTCCTTTTGTATCGCATCAACGCATTGTGAAGTTAGTGCAAGAAGCATCACAACATTTTTAAAGAACTAACCCCACCCCCCTAAAATTAAGAACGAGTAGTGGAGCCCCAGGTAATGCAAGGAAGAGAGCATATATTTAGAGAAAGAAAAGGAGTGCTGAATGGAGTCTTGTCATCAAGTAGCCCAGAAGAGAGAGGATCAAAAGGACTGTAAACAGCTGAGCTGCGGTAGCAGGAGTCACACCAGGATCAAGTGTTAAAAAGAGTGATGTCCTACATTGCGTCCCACCGATGCCCTTCTACAATCTTCAATAATGTAGCCGTCTTGACCCGGCTGGGTTTCTGGTTCAAGTAGGCTTAGATCAGCATTAGGTTTATTTGTGAGCCTCCTTTCTGGCACCCTTCCCTCCAGTGAACAAACAGTTTCTCACTCATGTGGTTTCTTCATGCAGCAATTGCGGGTGTTCAGGTACTCTCAGAGTCTGAGCTCCTTACAAACACTCTTGGTCTGTGTCACACAGCATGGTTCAGCAATTAGTTTGCCCCTAAACTTTATTTTAAAAAAATTCTATTTGGCATCTTTTCTCCATGCATTGTCAACCTCAGCCTCACTTTCCATCTTCTATATTCTTTTGTGCTTTCTTTGTATTTTCTTTATATGCATTTAAAAGTAGGATGTGGATGACCAGGTACCAAGATGGCTGAGGTGCAAGGGAGATCTGGGTTAGATTCTCATTCATCTGCGTGTCTGCCTGTCTTTGGGAGTGGAAGACCCACCACAATGTTGGGAGAGTGGAAGCGATATAGAACAATCCAAGGAACATTAGATATGGGGCCATAACTGTGGCACACTGTCAGTTCACGAGTACTCTTTAGCCTACACACTGGGTGTTCTCTGGTGTAGGCCCACAATAATGATGGTTTCCAGTCCTGGATAGCCCCTCCTTACGAGTGGAAGGACAGAGACACTTGAGCAGCACTAGGGTCATCCTAGAGCTGCAGGCACACAAGTGAAAAGACTACTCTGCCTGTGATTTTGCACTGCACTGGGCTCTCCTTCAACTTAGCAATGCGCTACATATTGACATGAGGGAGAGAAGAGGCTCAATTGAATCGTCTACAAGGGTTATTGAGAAAAAAATAGAAAGCTTATCTAGCAGGGTTCTGTAGGAAGCTGGCTCTGTATATACTATACCAAAATGAGGTATAGTGTGCACAGAGTCCAGTGGAACCCCAAAGGTAGGCAGAGATAAAAATAGATAGCAACTTACTCTCCATTTGTGGTAGTGTGGGCGAGCAGTAAGGCTTTATCAGAGGGTAGTGTTAAGCATCTGTTGTACACACAGGCAAGAAATTATGTCACACACTCAAAGACTGAACTCAGACCAATTTAATCGAATAAAAATATTATTTAGTTATGTTTATTTTCTGGAACCAAGCAAGCCTGGCACAGGTAAGTGTAAATGGTACTTTTCAAGGCAGGTTGAACAATACAAGTAAGCTGAATGAAAATGACTGATACAGGTTTCTAAATTCTTTGAATACAGTGGAAATTACTGTTCGATTACTTTTGATTACTTTTCAGATTACTTTATGGATTACTTTTTCTACTCAGTGTGATATGCCTAGATATCACACTGGGACATTTCCTAGGAAAAGGTAAGTAAAGCAGTTTTTAGATATTTGCAGTTTTTCAAGTTCTCATATAAAACCAACTCCACACTTAAAACAATTTTCACAAGAAAGCAGTCAATGCAGACCTATAGGAGGAAATGAGGTTATCGGTTTCAAGGTAGGAACTTTGGTTTGGGATTTCGTTTTCTGGGGTTAGAACCAGGGTTCCCCCAGGGTCAAGGATGCACTCTCAAAGCACCCTCAGTGGCACTAGGGCGGCCGGGTGCAGAGTGCTGAGGCCCAGTGCTATCCAATGGGGGATAGTGGGCCTCCGGTTGGTGGCTACTCACGAGAAGGCCACAAGGTTGTGGGAGCAAAGCTCCTGGTGTTAGGCTCAGGGCATAGGGGGATCAGAGTTAGCAACCAAGGTGCACCCGCAGCGGCGCATGGGTGGCTGGGTGCTGTTTTGGCGTTGGGTGCCCTGTTTTCCCTGTTGGATTCTCCAGTTGCAACAAAGACTGCAGGCTCGGGGACAAAGATCATTTGGAGGTGACCGATGGTCGGAGAGGTAAGTTGGGATGCCTGGGGATGCTGGGACACCGTCGGTTGGGCCACCCAAGGCCGTGGGACGTCGGTTGCAGGGGTGTCTTTAGGCGCTGTGTTTTCTTACCAGCTTCGGTCGCGGTCAGGGGGATCCTCCAGAAAGAGGCTGCAGGCGTCAATTGGAGATTCGAGGCAGGTCAGAGATCACCATATCTCAGTTCAGGATCGCCGGGGAGACTTCCTCGTGGTGTTGGGCCACTCAAACTCGGGCGCAGAGTTGTACAGACTCGCGGATTTCGCTGGGGTCAGAGTCTGTTGGTGAGCAAATCCGGTGCTCACGGGAGACAAAGTCTTGGGTTTGGAAGGCAGGGCAGGTCCTTCCGGTTCTTGAGGGCTGCTGGCTGCAGAACACACCAGAATTTCGCTGGAGCACGTTTGAGGTGCGGACAGGCCGGTAGGGCTGGGGCCAAGTCAGTGGGCGTCGTCCTCTTCTTAGTTCTTTCTTCTTCGGTCCTTCTTCTCTTCTTCTGGTCGGTTCTTGTCTGAGGCAAGGTTCGGGGTAGCCCCTAAATACTAGATTTAGGGGTGTTACAGGTAAGTAAATGTCGGGACCAATGGGTCCATTCCTTGGGGTGCGTACACCCCCTATTATGCCACCCTCCAGTGGGAGGGGGGCATATGCCTCACTGTGGTTGGCTGAGTCCCCCCATCTGCAAGATGGCGGGGACTGAGAGTTGTGCTTCACCTAGCCTCCCCCATCTCAGGGGTGGGGTTGGCAAAGGTGGGCACACCTCCCTTCCTCACTTGGTTTTCCTGTCGATTCTTTCACCCAAAGTTAGGGTCAGAACCGGTGGAGGCCAATTGCTGGAAGCAGCAAATGGCTGGGGTAGCTTACAAAGACGGCAGCCTTTGAAGCTTCCCCTTCGTGGACGCTGCCCATCCTGGGGAAGGAGGCTTGGCACCTCGTCCGACGATGTGCATTGTTTCAGACCCCCCGAGAGAAGCAGGCTCTCGACCCAGGGGTCCAGAAACATGTCTGGTTGTGGCAGCTGGCGAGTAGCCACTCAGCCAGGACACTAGTGTTAGGTCGTTTTTCAGGGGGCATCTCTAAGATGCCCTCTGAGTGCATTTTTCATTATATCCCACACTGGCATCAGTGTGGGTTTAATGTGCTGAGAAGTTTGATACCAAACTTCCCAGTTTTCAGTAAAGCCATTATGGTGTTGTGGAGTTCGTAATGACAAACTCCTAGCACCATATACTCTTAATGGCATTACTGCACTTACAATGTCTAAGAATCGGCTTAGACACTGGAGGGGTACAGGGCTCATGTACCTGTACCCTCACCACTGGTATAGTGCACCCAGCTAGAGGGGTGGCTGACCTATGCCAGGGCAGTGGGTTATAGCCATGGCACACAGGGATTTGTGCCATGTCGACTCTTCACTTTGTTCTACACCAAAACACACAGCCTGCAATGGCAGTGTGTGTGTGTAAAGGTACAGAGCCTCTAAGGGTGGCACAATAAGTGCTGCACCCCCTAGAAGTCCTCCCTGGCCACAGTGCCCTTGGTACAATTTAAAAGGGACTGACATGGCCAAAGAGTGCCAATTGGGTTTTGTCTTAATGCAGTTTTAGGGAAAGAACATAGGTCCCGGGTACCTGGTTGGCAGGAACCCAGGGCACACTCAGTCAAAGTACATCAACAGTTTGGCAAAAAAGTGGGGGAACCATGCAAAAAGAGGGCACTTTCTTACAGGTTCTGAACGTGAAGCTGAAGGCCGAGGGAAACGAGACTGCAGAGCACAAACTGCAGGGAGAAATGGTTTAGACAGTGGAAGACCGGAGGACCTGAAAGTGTTCAAAGTGAGTGTCATAAAGCTGGAAGAAAAGATGGAGACATATGGACAACGTTCGTAGAGGTAGCGAGCTAATGATGTTGGATATTCCTATGAAATGCCTGTCTGAAGCGCTTGCAGAGAAGCTGAAAGTTGTGGCGGTAAATTGCTGGGCTTACAACAGAAAGCATATGCAAAGCCCTTCAGCTCTCCAAGAAAGAATTGATATCCAAGGAAACAAGCATTTGCAATGCAATAGGTCTCGCATTTGCGAGAGTTGGAGCTATTAGCGTTGTAAATGATAATGTCTTTTAGCCATGTGTTTTTGTTTGGAGTGTTGTGGATGTATGTAGTGTGGAGTGGAATTATGTGGGTTTAATTGACATTGCTAGGCATTATGATAAACACTGGGAAGACTTGTGTGACATCAGATGCATTCCAAAGACAATCTGAAACCCACGTGAAAGCTTGTTATGAAACTGTCAAAAGCCACTTGTATCTTAAAGATGTGAATAGATCTATACAACTAGAGTGACCAACCCATGTCATTACAGTAAACCAGGCTTAAGCAATGGGCTGGGAGTATAGGAGAGATTGTACTGTATAAAAGATTTGTGCATAGTTTGTTAACATCAGAGTACTTTGACTGTAGTCAACCTATGGATCAGGAAACCGGTGTGATGTGAGCTACCGACGCAAAGTACTAGAAACTGTATCATAGTAAGAGCTGCTTACCATGGACACCATCGCTGAGTGAGGGAAACGGAATAAAGAGGGGGGCATAAGGTGGGCTTTAAGAATAAAAAGCTGTAAAAATGACTTGCCTTTGTTCTAATTTTTCCCCTTTCGCCGCTCTATTTAGCCCCAAACGACTGACCCTGACACGCAACCGGTGTGTGAGTAAATTTGCTGTCAGAGAACACATAACTTACATAAAGGCTCAAAAGAAGGACAACTGCAGAGAACAGGATAACCAGTTTTATGTCGTACAAGGAAGGGAAAATATAATTTGACTGCATATCGTATTTCTAAGTTTAAATCAAAATGGGCACCAAAGCTGCTGTGTCCAAATATAAAAAGGTAACGAGAGTTACAGGTATTGGCGTTGTAAATGACCATGTTTTTTACCCATGTACTTTGACAGCAAGGAGACCGTTACAGTGAGCAACAGCTAAAGTGCCGGCAGGCAGATGGAAACGGAACATTTTCCCAATTACAACTTCATATCGTAAGGAGGTATGCAGTGGCAAACAGATGGGTGTAAGTAATGTGCGGTGTATGCGACGTTTGCAGGCAGAGACTGTGAGGGGCCAAGGAAAGCAGGTGCTGTGTTATGCATTTCCATTTTATATGTTTCGTTCTCCTGAGCTAACAAAATTTTGAGTCAGAAGAACAGACTAATTGACAGTATTAAGAACTTTATATTTTAAAAAAACTGGAAACCTACGAGTAGCTAGAGGCGGATTCGGTTTGTGGTGTTGCGTAGGCAGGAAAGAATAGGTACTGTGCTTGCAGGTGATTAAAAGTGCCGTATTGGGTGTGTGCTTGCGTTTAAGGAGAGCAGGACCATGGGCGTGTTGCCTGTGTATCTGTGTGTGTGGGTAGGAAAGGCGAGACACTGTTGTGTATTTGTTTATGGTGGTGGGTAGATCAGGCCAGGTTTTGTGAGAGGAGTAGGAATGGCAAATTTTGGAAGGTGCAGAAAAGAACACTCATTGTGCTGTCCAGGAGTATAAACCCATCAGTAATATGTCTGTATGAGGGACAGGGAGAGACCTGCAGCTGTGTGTCCATTGGTGTTTGTTTTGTGTGTCCAGGTTGTGTTTGGCTGAATAATGATGTCTGTTCCCTGAATTTTGTTATCAAATTTAGGTAAGAGGAATGCCGGGGGGAGGTGATGGATAGCCAGGAAAACTGATGCCAGAACTTTTTGTAACTATGCTATATGCCAACAGTCTGTGGAAAAAACTGCACAGTATAACAATTAATGTGAAAAATTGCTTCGTCACATAGCAATGTCTTGCTATTAGTGACCATATTGTCATCAGTGTGTGGCATGGTAGTGCTCCGTGCATCCATGGCAAAATCATGTGGCATTAATAACAATACTACTTAGAATGGCAATGACACTGTGACAGAAATATTCTCTGCGTTCAGGCGGTGTAGCATGGAGCACCGTATGGTATCACACAATGCTGTGGCACGATGGTTGCTACTCCTTGTGACGCTGATGGCAATGTTACATGCACTTAAGAGTGACGTTCGTTCTGACGCTGGCAGCTTGATTTTTTTCCTGAAATTGCGCGCCGGTTCCAATAATGATGGGTGAATTTTATGTGGAGAAAGGAAGCGTTTTATTGTGATGGAGGAAGGGGCTGGCTTTTTATGCTGATAACCGTGGCACTTCCATTCCTGTTTGCGGATATTACAACATACTGAGGGCTATTTTGTGACTGATAAGCAACCGACCTGCACTGTTAATAAGCTATTTTTATTTACTCTTTCGCACTGAATTATCAGCTGCTGCGCCATTTACATTCATTTTTACTCGAACATTATTAAAATACCTTATCTGTTTATTGCAGTCCCAGACACCTGCACCGCTATAATGACGCACACTTTCTGTTGATCTCACACTGAAACCTCCGTATATTACAGACTTCACAAGTCCCCGGGCGCTTGTGAATCACTGTGTGAATCCGTGTACCGTCTGCCTTCACAACCACTGACCCCTTGCTCAGCGTCGACCAGCAATACTTGTGTGATGTATAGCCTCGAGCAGTATTTCTGACCAGGGGAATTCACTGCCTGCTTATCTGTACCCGCCTCTTGTTTGCTGTTTGTTGGTGCATGAAAGAGTGTGCATGTCATACATGTACCAGGACTGTTACAGATGTGCCCTTCGTGACAGCAATAAACAAAGTTCAGTGGGCGCAAAGGGGGTACAAACCATACCTTTGATGCGGGCAGTGCTCATGATTTCAGGTGCTCGGAAGCAAAGTAAGCCCTCCTTTCAACTTTGAACAAAAGGCAGCAAAGTTTACTAAGAGAAAATGTTCAAAACAAGGCGAAAGCAGAAGAGCAACCGAGCCTTAGTCACACTGCAAGGGGGTGAGCTGCCATCTAAGTTGTAGCCTCCTCAGTCGCACAGCAACCAACTCTCGGTCAGCGAGAGGACATGCATCCGAGAGCGCGGAAAGGGAGCAGCTGGACCTGGAGCTGCCGTTCTTCGATCTGTCCGAGTGTACGAGGGGCCAAGGCGGCGGCAGTTCGACTCGGGAGCTGGAGACCAGAGTTCGAGCCTCGGCATTGCCTCAACGTTCTGTGATTCTTAGCAAATCACATAATCTACTAATCTAAATAGACAAATCGCGGGATCTACTAATTTAAATAAAAAATAAAAAAAAAGTGATCTCGGCGGGTTGGGGTAGGGAAAGACAATGAAAAAAAACTAGTGGTGCGCGCGCACCACAGAGGAGCGGGGGCCAGGGAGCGCGGCAGTGGCAGCGAGGCGAACGCGCGCTGCTGCGCGTTCTGGCCACCGTCGGGAATGGGAGGAGCGAAGGCGGGACATGCGCCCGCCTTTGCCCAATCGCGTGCCGTTTTTTCTAAAAAAACGCACGCTACAGCCAATGAGGGCTTCTGAAAACAAAACCACGCGCACGAGCGTGTAGGTCGTTTTCAGAAGCCCTTTCTAGAGGTCTCGCGCTGCGCGAGCAGTGCTACGCACTGCAACGCTAGGCGCGAGACCTAAAAACAATGGCATGTTGGTGGTGGTGCTTGTTCCCCAGGGTTGAGTGAACAGGTTCTGCGGTGCAGAAAAAGGCTTCAATATTGAGGATAACAGGTTGTTGTCTTTTCTGAATCTCAACCTGAAAGCCTTTCTATGTAGAGGGCTCACTGGAAATCAGACACGCACTTGTAGCTAAAGTAGTTACAGCACTTGTGGGGTTTCCAGTGTGAGTACATGTCTAACAGGGGAAGACATCTGTGTTAACCCTGGTGCACTCTGCTGCCAAACTGGCCAGTCTAGCTGGAAATACAGAGCGGTGATGGGAGAAGCTGGGTTAACCCGGGTGTGCTCCCAGGGCTGAGGCAATGTTCTGTTTAAATACATGAGCAAAGGTACTGCTGCACCGGAGATGGAGTTGTTAGATTTTGGCAATTGTTATTGCTGGTCTTTTGTCTCACTCTGCTGTCCCTTCCTTCCTTCAGGCTCCTGCGCGCAATGCTGAGATTTTTCTCTGCCGTTATAGCATTCTTGGAACGGCCAATGAAAAGTTTCCTGTCTGTCTACTTTAGTGATCATAATTTGATCTGACAGATCAGATGGGATGGACTTCGGTTTCTGAGGGGAGTGTTCATTGCAATGTGGTATATATTTGAAGCTCAGTGCTTGCTGTCTGCCTGGTCATGATTTTCTTTAAAAACCAATTTGAATCTAAATGTAATGATGTGACCCATCCATATATTCAACCATGGTTTCTTTGTATGTCCCTGGATAATAACCCTCAAACTGCGTCTCAGACAGTACTCGTCTCCCAGCATGCTGCATGTGCCCAAGCTACTTTCCACTACTCCATGCTGCCAAACAAAGGAACACCCTCCTCTCTTACTTGGTACTGCATTTTGTTTGACTTCTATTTTATCTGCAGTTCAGCTTTGGTTATTTAGGCCTTTTTGTTTTGAATCATATTTTGTACCATATTTTTCACTTTGTTGTTCTGGAAAAAGTCGTAAATACATTCAATGAAATAAAATAAAATAAAGCAATGACAATTGCTATGTTATTTGCATTTTGGCTCTGCTGCACACTTTACCAGTGTTGTTTTCAATGATCCCACACTGCTTTCACAAAAGACAAACTTAGGGCATTAAGTGTTTGCCCTAAGTGTTAAGTGTTTGCCACAATAGTCCAGTATGGATAGAGTCCAGCACTTGTTTGATGTCAATAAAGGTCAAAAGCAGGGACTCTTTAATTCAACATATTTGGCTCCCATGAATTGAAGTAACAAGCCCGATTTCATTGAGCCTCTTATTCTCAGAAGAGATGTCACTCACCGACATATACTCCTGGTATCCTTTAAAAAGTGCTTTGTAGTGAGGGAGTGGGGGAGAGCCACTCGCTAAACAAAAACTGCATCCAGACAGATCCTGTTGGCTGGGGAGAAGGGACTTCAAGATCGCTGCAGACCTACAACTGAAAGATTAGGCAGCAGAAGTCACCTTATGCATGTTTTAAATGAGCTAATTGAGGAAAATCATGCCTTACCTTACAGCAGACAGATGCCACTAGCACAGAAGCTGTCATGAAGCATCACAATTCGGTTATAACCAAGGAACATACCGGGCAAAAAAACCTAATGAAGACACTTCTGGTTATTCAGAATAATGCTGCCAATTTATTGCATAATTCTCCCAGATTGAGCTACGCATTATCTGTCCTGAATTTTATTTTACTTGGCTTTGCTTTTCGTCAGGAGTCTCTATCAAAAGATTCTCCACCATGTGTACTGTTCATGTTTTCAGGTAGGAAGCTCCTCAAACGTAAGAGGGGGGGGTAATGTTTCTGTCCTGGCTTGAACCCTATAAAATAAACTCCCTTTTGAGCAAAGCTAATCAAGTGCTTGTTCTCCAATATGTATTTCTTTCAATCTGACAGTAGAACTTTGGTCATTCCCACAAGAAAGAAACTTATGGGAATATGAATGCTACAAAATGAAATTAACCCAACATGATTCCTCGCCTCTACATACAGGACGTTATGTTTCACGAACAACCAGGGTTTCAATTTCTTTCCAAAGAGACACTATTAGAGGGGCCCGAGACCCAGAATGAATGGAATTTGCGCAAACAGCTTTTGACGCCCCCACCACACACTGATCAAAAGGCTCCACCAGATCGGAATCCAAGGAGCAGCCCTCAAGCGGATCGCATCATACCTCACAGAAAGAATACAGAAAATCACCCTCCCTCCCTACTCCTCACTCCCCAAGAACGTCACCTGCAGGGTACCTCAAGGCTCATCCCAAACCTCAACACATACATGACCCCCCCCCCGCCCCCCCGGCCAACATCGTCAAAAGCCACGTACTCAACATCATCTCCTACGGCGACGACAGCCAACTCATCCTTTCTCTGACTGACAATCCAAGAACCATCGAAGACAAGTTCCAAAGATGCATGAAAGATGCTGCAGACTGGATGAACAACAACTGTCTCAAACTCAACAAGACAGAAGTACTCATCTTCAGGAAAGGCAAGGACACACACTGGAACAACGAATGGTGACCCCTGGAGCTGGGCCCAACCCAGATACCCATTGGACACGCCCACAACCTCTGCATCATACTTGACAGCCAGCTATCCATGAAGAAGCAAGTCAGCACCGTCTCCACCGCCTGCTTCTTCATGCTCTATATCCTCAGGAAGGTTTTCAGATGGCTCTCGACCAACACCAGGCGAACTGTCACGCAGGCTCTAGTCACCACCAGACTTTACTACGGCAACTCCCTCTACATAGGAATAACAGCCCAACTCATGAAGAATCTCCAGTCAATCCAGAACACAGCGGCCAAGCTCTTCCTTGACCTTCTCAGACAGGCGCACATAACCACTCACCTCAGGAAACTCCACTGGCTACCAGTCATGAAGAGATGCCAGTACAAGCTATTCACCCACGCATACAAGGTATTAAACAATGAAGGACCTGCGTACTTCAACCAATGTGTGACCTTTCACCAGCCCACCATGAAACTCAAATATGTATCCCTCGCCCTAGCTGCCACCTGTCGCATCTGTCGGACAAACAACGGAGGCCACTCCTTCGCCATTCTGGCGACAAAGACCTGGAATGACCGTCCCCTGCACCTCAGAGCCTCACCATTGATCCAGCAATTCAAGAAGGACCTCAAGACATTGATGTTCAACCAATAGGAGAACAGGCAGAATTATCAGACAGTGCCTCAAGACCCTCACGGGTGAAGCAGCTTCGCTCTACAAATGAGTTTGAGTTTTAGATTTAGATTTATAAAGCGCCTGGTTACACCAACTGGTGTGTCCCCGCGCTATATCCTTCAACTGACACTTCCAAGAATCATTTATCTGCAGTTCGAATATGGCTCTTATCTACTGTGTAAAAAGCCATGTTTTTAATTTTTTGCGAAAGACTTTCTGTGATTGTTCCTCCCGAAGGAACATGGGAAGCTATCCGGATTGATTGAACAATGGCGTTTAGCATGGGGAGTTACAAGAACCACAGAGATTAAATGTATGTCTGCCATGCCACATGCGTGGCAAATTATAGACAGTGACTCAATCCCTTATATTAACCACCATGTGCTTACAGATACAAGAAATTATCTCTGCTTCATACATCAGATGGGATTCTGCCATTTATCATCTGCATGCATTTATTCAAGTGCAAAAGAATCCTCCACCTCGACACTTGTCAGAGTTGGAATTCTCCAATGACGTAGAAGGCAAAAGCCACTTCCACAGCACATATTTAGCCCCACTGACCAGGTGGTAGTTTGGCATCAGCTATAATGTTAAAATCTGCTTGCACTAGTCTTGCAATCTGTCCCAAGTGAAGTCTGACGCACTGGAGGAAAGTTAGATTTTAAACATCTTTCAAAATAAATAAATTGCTTATCTGTAACAATAGGTTGACATCTTAAAGCTATTATATATACATTAATGTTGTGTGTAATTCCATCACAGAGTGATAGGGTTCACATAAGAACGTTGTTTACTTGAAAACTTAAGAATTTAGAGCGTCAACCATAGGTATGGCCAGAATGCCTCATTTTTAAACCAACCTGAAACCAATAATTTCTCAATCTAAGACGCCATCTTCAGAATGTCTTTTCCGACACATTGATTTTGCAATTAGAGAAGTGTAAAAAGGTAAGCCTTAGCAGCTGTTTGTATTTCGTATTTATAACGGTCAAATGCCAGAACCAAAACAAGCTTCAAGGCGCCTACAATCATCACATCACTAAACCCATAGCAATTAAAACAAAATCAATTACCCAAAACATTCAATTAAAGGGTAATCTTGACAATTATGCTCACGATAACAAGTCACTAAAGAATTGTCTACACAGTTTTAAGTCTCAACAGTACTTCTTAAAGATACGAGGCTAAAATATTCCATTTCAGTTGATGTTCAAATCCTATAAACAAGGTTGTTTAGCATACCAGGGCAGAAAGCTGGTTCCACAGCATAACTGCCACCACATCTACCACCTATTTTGGAGACAAGCAACACTGGGTTGCTTTGTTCCGGATCAGCGGTGCAGCACCAGGTTCTCTTTGGTTTATTAAATTGGAAGTGATTAGACAAGTACAAGGTTGCCATGCAATAGATTCATAACTCGTACACAATACTCTTAATCTGATCTGGATTTCCACTGCAGGATCACCAAATCAGTTTGTACATGCATTTATGTATTAGCAGGCCACATGTCACGAATCGTTCCATTTTGGGTACGTTGTGGCTTAGCCATTGAGTATTGGGAACTATTTAAATACACCACCAAGTAACACAAGATGCCGGAAGACACAACATTTTGAACGAGAGCTAAACGGTTGGCAATCCCTAAAAGGGACCCAACTGTAGATAAACTGACAAATGTGAGCTGCTTCAGAGGAAGGATCCATGGCAACTGGCTGTTCAAATGTCAGTGATTAAGAGGGAACAGGACCCAATTCTAACATTCCAGAACTGCCATTATTTAAACGGAGATTAGCTGACATCCAGATTTTCATAGATAGCAGACAAGCCAAAACTGAAACAACGTACGCAGAACTCTCTTAACGATCCTCAGCAACTATGCATCATCGACGTACATCTTAAGCCATGAACTTCACAAATCCTGACTAAGGACCATATAAGTCTTACATAGAATGTGTGAAAGTGCATATCCCTGTGGACCAACACACCTTAAGGTTTACATGTTTGGCAAAAATTGCTGTAGGCGGACCAATAGCGGACGTCGATTAGAACACGCAGTGCAGTCCGGGACCTGGTATACATCTGAAAATCATTATAAGCCCAGGTATGAAGCAGTCCACAGTCTTCACTGTCAAAGGCTGTATAGGGTTCTAAAAGAATCAATACTGCTGACTAAAACTTAACTGCACTTCTTGTAACTGATCCTTAATACACACGTTCCTCTTAAGAAAATTATAGTCACAGTTCAGCTACTGGGGTATGAGGAGAATTTTTTCCAGTTTTTTTTTTATTTTACTAAGAATGCAAGTGTGGAGAAGAAACTAACATTTACAGGGTTTCTAGGATCTAAAGTAACCTTCAGATAGTGCAAAAAAATATATAGTACCCCAATCACAGCGGTAGCAGCAGATGGGCACTAATAAAGTACAATTAATCTGTATTTGGTCCATGCGCCACACAAAGACATTAAAGTGACACCTTGTACGCGCTGCAGAATTAGAAGACCCCCACTTTTTTTTTTTTTTTAATACAACTGGGCGTAGCCAAGCGACAGAGCATGCGTACTGCCTGCAGGCGAGACATAACTAAAAAGGAGCCATGGGATTGGGGGAATGAAAGGGGGGTGGGGGGTCATGGTTGGCAACTGGAGAGATGCACTTTAAGGCTGCTCTCCACAACCACCATATACTGCCCTAGTGTGCGCCTGCCAAGGGAAATGCAGAACCCTTGTGAGAATGGGCATTGTCTGCCAAGGTGATACTGCAGCACCTGCATAGTTGTTGACAAGACTCATCACTGACATATCAGTATACCCTTAAGCTTGCCTCTCCTCAGGCCTGCTCTCAGACTGCACAAGACAATAGGCACACTACTATGATGTGCTACAGAGCTTCAGGGCTGGTCTAGGGCTTCTTGGTTGAGCCTGTGGCTTAAATAGGCAGATAACACATGGACACACAACAAGCAGCAGGTTTTCAAACTACTCATCAGTGGCTTATCTTACTTATGGACACTTCTCCTACCATCTGAGGTGATCTACAGTTCTCATTTGTATGATGGGCTAGCCAAGCTGCCATACTCAGTGCACCTAATTTAGAACTAGATCACAGTTTAACTCAGAACTACTACACCTACCAAGGAGTTTAATCGTGCACTAACCCTGACCAAGAAAACGCAAGAAAGTCCTTTGCTCAACCATACATTCAACAGAAAATTGCAATCTGTCTTGACTGATAGTTCCTTGGAAACACAGCTTCATGCTCAACTTTGTTCTGCTCTTGATATTACAAAGACGAAATTCAAATTGTGGGTTCTTTTTTGAGAACTACTCGCTTTCAGAAAGATAAGAGGTTGGCCAGGCAATGGCAAGATCAGCATCTCTGGATGAATTAACTCACACCCATAAAACAAAGTTGCACTCTCATAATCGTTTCATGTGACCTATTCTCACACATTACACAGACCACTGATGATCATGGTGTTGAAAACAAAATCATATACAAAGGGCCACTAATTATTCATATGGAAAGGCACAAACCAAAATAGAACCAAGCCCAGGGCAACAAATGGGAAAGCTATAATTTGTGATCCAGGAACAGCAAAAACCTCAGGTTTAAGGAAAGTTACTCTGATGCATATGTAAAGATGCCATAATCAAGGTTTTGCTTACAGCAAAGATAGGTCTTGCAGGTATGAAGTTTAATGTGATAGGAACACTGAAAGATAATCGAAGGGGCAAACCTAGGAAGACTAATATGTTGAAAATACTTAATATATGCGGAGGATAGGTCTTCTGCTGGATTCAAATACTGACAGGGATGTCGTAAATAGAACAATAACCAATAAGAAATCAAGGAGTGAGGGGCATAAACAGAAAAAAACAAATTTGCTTGCATAAAGAAGATGCTCTGCCCCCGCTGTAACAAAAAGTTTACATCAGAAAATAATAGCAAAATTGTTTACGCACAAGTAACATCATTGTCAAAGGTAGCAATGCCTCCATTAAAAGGATAAGAAAATACGAGATTTATTCAACTGAAGAAAAAGCCACAATCTATAACATGAAAAACCCAGACTGATGTCCCAAAGTAATACATCGGTCTGTATGAGAAAGTAAGCCTGTTAGTGAAGCTCCACTTAGCTAAATTGTAATTATAAGCATATTCACTAGTGGTTTTATAGTGGTGGATGAGAAAACATGAATTCACAGCTGACCTTCCGCCTAAACATAAACATTCAAACAACCCAATGTAAGAGAACTACAGAACAGAGACTACTTAAAGAAACAAACATCCACATTTTACAGTGCCTTTAACAATGGGTCACCTTAGAATCACACTCAAAATAGTAGCACTACTCAAAGATGAAAATGTAATGTTTAGATGGTTGCTTGCATATAGGTAGGAAGTCCTGATCAACCAGACAATTGTCACAGGACACCAGTGCAAATCTGACACTCCATTATACCAGACTGCCTTCAAAACAGAGGACAGCTGGCAACTCGAACAACATTTGGTGCCATGGAGATAGCGTGTGAGGACATTCTTTAAAGTTAAAATATTCAGAATTCTAATCACGTCTCTCCAGAAGTGGAACTAGATTCCTAGTCAAGCTCTGCTTAACGCTGAAATACAATGAAATCAGTAAGTTCATGGCCACCAAATATACCGCAGAAATCCTGGTCAAATGTAAATCACCCAATACAAGGTCATCTGTGCTTGCTTGACAAAGGCCCTCAAGAGAATAGTCACCAAGCAGCACAGTATACAACCAGCGTCACGCTATTTTCAGGTCAAAATCCACATACTGTAAAGAGCAAACATTCTTCAAATTAACATCAGAAAGCAACTAATGGCATCCATGCACCAAGGCCACCTCTGCCTGCTAATGCTCACTGACCTGCGAGGCGTCCATCCGAAGGAACAAAATAGTACTCTGTAATCGCTTGTCTGAGTTCATTTTGCTTGCTTTCTTTATTACTGGGGGACTAGGAACACCAAATCAAGCTTGAACCTTCCCTTTCCAAAACTACTTCCATCCTGCTCAGGAAGAATAAGTACCTTTCCACAACTTACTCAATGTATGTACAGTCCCCATGACCCATGTCATCATTAACTAAATTGAATATATGTACATTGTACATAACCAACTCTATCTGAAGCTACAGAAAGGCTTGAGAGACTAACAGCGAATTGGACCCTGGTTTGCGAGGTTCCAGGTATGGATTCACCAACAAAAGATCTGCCTCAATGCCACCCAAAAAGTGTGACATCTCGAAGTAAGGCAAGTGTCCAACCTGGCCTTTATGGCTCAAGGTAACAGTCATAAAAGTATTTCAAAACTTTTTCCAGCTAAGGGTTATCTTACTCCTACTGACCTTATTAAACTTTATCATAGATGGAATATTCAGACTGGCCTACTGCAATGATATCCGCAGCAACCTAACAGCCAAAAATATTGCCAAACTGCAAAAGGCTCAGAATCATATCACGTCCTCAACTTAAGAATACTACAGAATAAACAGTCCAAATCCTTGTGGCCTCAACATAGAAGGCAGCAGTCCACCTAAAATACTTGTCCCAGATGTACCAGTCAAAAAGATGCCCAAGATTGGGATTCTTGAATTAACTTGCCACTTTACAGGACAATTATATCTAAAATATCTCTAACCACAATACTTGCTTTCCTCCCACCTATGCTTTCCAGAGACTTTAAGAACCCTCAGAACTGATGAAAGGATTGAAAACCTACTTATTTCTGTAGACCTTTGATTAAAGGTGTGGTAAAACCAGTCAGCATATGCTTCCGCCTGTACCTTCATCATCTCTGGCTGTTTGATTCTAGAACACCGACTAGCTGCCTCTGGAACAGTCAGTCATTGTTGACAACTCACCAAGACACTGGTGTCCGGAGACTCGTCCTACTATGGCTATGCAAACTGTCCACACTTCAATCAAAGCATCTCATGGGGGTAGCATTCACAGGAGAGCTCAGAACTCAGTCAACCAACAGATACAATTTTTTTAATTTATTTTTGATCTTATGTGAATAGATCATTTAACATACAAACCTTGAGAACCAGGCAAGTACATCCCATGACAAAGAATGATTGCATTATACACCAGTGTACCATCAACAGTGCACACAGTTTTGCAAATACAAATATCTATTCTGCATTGACTGAAGACTCAGTCATCCATAGCTGTAGCAGGAGAGTTTGTTTCATGTAATGTTAGTAGATAGGACATAAGTGGGGCCCAGAAGTCCTTGGGCCTAGAGGGCATAGGAAGTTCTTCAGCATAATACGACAACTGATCTCTACAGTATATGACATCTTCCAGCCACTGTTGTTGTCGTGGGGCGTTTTTACCATCCCAATTTTGAGCCACTTTTCTCTTTGCCAGAAGCAAAGCGATCAGCACCAACCTTCTATTCTGCGGCTTCAGATGCCCCGCAAGTCCCAACAAACATAGCTGTGGCGTGCATCTCATCAGTTCCAGTACAAGATCAGATAAGATCGTGGTAACCTGCTCCCAGAAATCGTGCACCCGCCCACAGACCATGCCAAATGAATAAAATCCGCATCTTGCATTTTACATCTGGTACAATTGGCCGATTCTCTCAACCCATACCTCTTTAACTGCTTAGGTGTATAGTACAGTTGCTGTAGAAACTTAAAATGAATAATACCCATATTACAATTAGCGGTCAATAGCCCTGTGAGAGAACAACAATAGTCCCAGTCCTTCTCTGTAAGTGGAGTGTCTAGCACCATATTCCATCTCTCCATAGCCCTGCAGTGTCTCGGTGCAGTGTCATCTTGCATTGAGGTGTATAGTCTAGTTACCAATTTCATACGGGAGGGACCTGCCAGCATGGCTTGAAGTGGCTTCAGGGTTAACGGTTCGGCAGGATGCCATGTGTTAAAAGCTTTAAGGGCCTCCTTCAATCTGTAATATGTAAATATTACTAAGGGAGAACTTGGCTTTCGTGCCTGTATATCCTCTAGTCCGATGAATGTGCCTTCAGGGTATGCTTTGCCCATCGTAACAATACCTATATCTGCTAGGATTGAAAGTTCCCGATACTCCCGCGCCACAGAGATCCGGGTATTGCGCCAGTGCCGGAGCATATAGTGGAAGTTTCCATGCCTGCCCCGCCAATGTCTGCCACGCCTGAGCTGTGCAATCTACCGTGCTCATTTCACGACGGGGGTAGACTGATTGTGCCCTGTGCAGCAAAGCAGTCAGCGGTTCGGGATATACCTCATCCGCCTCTACCGCCATGTGTGGCAGGAAAGGTGGTTTGGGGGGGGGAAGAGGGAGTACCAGTAGTGCGAAAGTGCGCCTTTGCGCACAAGTAATATAGGTATAAATCAGGGGACCCAAAGCCCCCTTGAGAGTATGGCCTTGTGAGGACTTCTCATCTACAGCGAGGTTTACCCGCCCAACCCATCCTGATTAGAACAGAGCGCAATTTTGCAAAAAATGTCTTCGGCAGCAGGATAGGGACATTAGTGTACAAATATAAAAACTTCGGAAGGACGGTCATTTTGATGACGGCTACTCTATCCGCCAGTGGCAGAGGCAGCCTGATCCATCTATCCACTTGTTCCTCTGTGTGTACTACCGCCCGACCAAAATTCTCTCTCACGACGATTTCAGGATCCTTGTAAATCCATACTCCCAGATATTTTACCACCTCCACCGTCCACTCCAGCGTAAATTCGAGCTCAAACGGTTGTGTATTTGATGTTAACGGGAAAATGGTAGATTTATCCCAGTTAATCCTGAGACCCGAAAGACGTTCATAGGTTATGTACTCTCTGATTAACCCATGCAGTTCCTCTTCAGGAAGGCGAACGTATAACACCATGTTGCCCGCATACATAGATATAACAAGAGGTCGCGGTCTAAATCCCAATGCTGCGCTCGAGTGTTTCTGCCTCACCACACATTGTATTGTATTGTATTGTATTGTAATTGCATTTGTATAGCGCTTACTACCCCTGACGAGGCGTCTAAGCGCTTTTTCGGCGAGTAGCACGCTACTCCGGGACCCATAGAGGATTAGTGTTGAATTAGTATAGTGAAACATGCAAGTAAATTTTAAGTGGTGGATATGTTAGTCAGTTATTTGGATTCGGAAGGATAGCAGAAGGATAGAAGAGGAAAGAAGGTTTGTATTTATATAGCGCTTCTAACCCCTGATGGGGTGTTGAATCGCTTTTTGGGCGAGTAGCACGCTACTCCGGAAACCCATAAAGGATTAGTGGTGAATTAGTATGGTGAAATATGAAAGTAATTTGAGTGGTGGATATTAGTCAGTTATTTGGAGTGAGAAGGATAGCGGAGGGATAGAAGGGAAAGAAAGGTTTGCATTCATATAGCGCCTGTTACCCCTGATGGGGTGTTGAAGCGCTTTTCTGGCGAGTAGCAGGCTACTCCGGAACCCATAAAGGATTAGTGTTGAAAATTAGTATAGTGAAATATGAAGTAATTTGAGTGGTGGATATGTTAGTCAGTTATTTGGATTGAGAAGGGTTAGGGAGGGGTAAAAAAGGAAAAAAGGTTTGCATTTATATAGCGCTTGTAACCTTGATGAGGTGTTGAAACGCTTTGTTGGCGAGTAGCACGCTACTCTGGAACCCATAAAGGATTAGTGGTGGATTAGTATAGTGGAATATGGAATTAGAGAAGTGAACATGGTAGTCTGTTATTTTGATTGAAAAGGATAGTGGAGGGATAGAAGAGTGAAGGATTTCTTTTTTTAGGTCATAGCAGTAGGAGGAGGCTTTTGGATGAGTAAAAAGGGTTTTTGGAGGGGAAGAGTCAGAGGGAAGAGTTTAGAAAGGTTTGTTTTGGGGGATCGGTACAGTAAAAGAGGTGTCAGAAGATGCAAGGAGGGGTAGAGCGGGAGAGAGTCAAGAAAGGGTTATTTTGGGGAACATAGTAGTGGTATGGCGTTTGGGATAAATGAGAGAGTGGGTGTAGAGGATATAATGATAGATGTATAGGGTGAGATAGGGTAGTGAATTGGAAAGAGTAGTAGAAAGAAGTTTGAGATGAGTCAGAAAGTTGGGCTAGAAGATATATTGAGGGAAGTATAGGCTGAGAAATAGGGTAGTGCATTGGAAATGCTAAATTAGAAGAAAGTGATAAATATATAGATCCATAAGTACATTGAAAGTATATAGATGCATAAAGGAGGTAAGTATATGCAGATTAAAGATATTGATAGAGGTAGCAGATGAGAAATAGGGTAGTGCATTGGATATGCTTTTTCAGGAGAAAAGTAACAGACACACATATCCAAGTACATGGAGGTACATAGATGCCCAATGGAAGCAAGTACATGTAGACCAAAGAAGATTTTTTTTTCTTTTTCTTTTTTTTAATAACATAATTATTGTACATGTTTATACAAGGCAATACACGAAGATAGGCACATATCTATAGTGAAAATCAATGCTTATGTACAGAGGGACAAATACATAGGGTGGGTATTAATGAATGGGAAAATGGGCAGCATTTCTGGCCCTGGTCCCGACCAGTTTCGAACAAGCTCAAACAGGAACTCACCCTTGTCCTCTCCACCCTTAACAGGCTCAAACAGGCACTCACCCTTGTCCTCTCCACCCTTAACAGGCTCAAACAGGCACTCACCCTTGTCCTCTCCACCCTTAGCTGAGACGCCCTAAGCCTTGGCCGTTTATAGCCCTAGTAGTCAGGTGACCCCTTCAGCCAATGGGAACCCTAGCCCTAACACTATCCAATCACAACACTAGCCCTAACATCTAGAACCAATAGGAGACGAGGACCTTACAGACAATCTTAGCCCTAGTCCAAGCACCCAATCAGTTTCAAAAACCCTTCATCTCTACGTCCAATAGAGGCCCTAGCCCTACCAGTAGTCTCAACCCTAGTCCAAGCAACCAATGGCACAGGAAGCCCTAGTCCCTACTTCCAATAGAAAGCCTAACCCTACTCTTAGTCCCAACACCTAGTCCAGCAACCAATAACACCAGAAGCCCTAATCGCTACTTCCAATAGAAATACTAACCCTAGCCCCAAACCCTACATTCATTGAATCACAGACCCAGAAACCAATCAGAACCCTCAAATACCCAACCAATGAGGACACTAACCCTAATCCAATAGAAACGTCAGATACAACCACCAATCAGTGTACACATGTACCAAACAATATCAGACTATATAAGGTCCCAGCTACCTCAGACAAGGTTTGCTGGCCAGGGAGTTGGAAGCTGCTTCTCTATTCAGAAATCTCCTAGGAGACAGACTGGCTCAATCCACACTTTGGACTTCTGCAGGTAAGGCCCCAACAAACTTGTCCTCTAACAACACTATTTGTATAAAACTTTACTCCCTCTCCTGGCCAAAAAACGAAGTGCACAGTCCTTATTAAACACAGTTTAACCAGCTTAAAGCACATTACTGCTGTCTTAGGAGGGAAGGGGGGGCTGGTTTCACTGACTTGTTAACACAAGATGGTCGCTGGGGGTGCACTGCTTAACATACAGATCTAAGCACAGAGCAAAGGAGACATTTGGAGGGAAAAACTGATAGTCACAGGGAATGAGAGGGAAAAACTACAGAGTTTGGACTGCAAATCCCACAATTCAACAGGTTAAATGGAAGCAGTCACAGGCAGGAAAAAACACAAGTTTAAACACAAAAACATGGGATAAATTAGGCAATCACTGGCAGGTTAAAACTACAATTTTAAACTGTAACAACCACAGGCAAAGACAGTTAAAGAAATTTAAAAAGAAAAATAAGATGATACAATCACAGGTAGGGAAAATCGTTTTTTAAACTTTTTTTAGGAAAGAGACAGCACTAGTCTGCCTCCTTACCACTTCCTGGACTCTGCTCACTGCAATCTGGGGCACAGGTAGGCTGCAACTCACAAGATGGAGGAGAATGATTTGGGGTGCACCCAGCAAAGCCTTAAGGGGCCTGGGCAGGTGTGAGGGAGGGCTCAGAGTTGCCTGGGAGCTGAATAGCCAATCCCCAGTCCTAGGTCTGCTGGCCTGGGGGTGGGGACTGGGAGTGGGGAGCTGCTCTATTCACAGATCTCCTAGGAGACAGACAGGCTCAATCCACACTTTGGTAAGGCCCCAACAAACTTGTCCTCTAACAACACTATTTGTATAAAACGTTACTCCCTCTCCTGGCCAAAAAACGAAGTGCACAGTCCCTATTAAACACAGTTTAAACAGCTTACAGCACATTACTGCTGTCTCAGGAGGGAAGGGGGGGCTGGTTTCACTGACTTGTTAACACAAGATGGTCGCTGGGGGTGCACTGCTTAACATACAGATCTTAGCACAGAGCAAAGGAGACATTTAGAGGGAAAAACTGATAGTCACAGGGAATGAGAGGGAAAAACTACAGAGTTTGGACTGCAAATCCCACAATTCAACAGGTTAAATGGAAGTAGTCACAGGCAGGAATAAACAAGTTTAAACACAAAAACATGGGATAAATTAGGCAATCACTGGCAAGTTAAAACTACAATTTTAAACTGTAACAACCACAGGCAAAGACAGTTAAAGAAATTTAAAAAGAAAAATAAGATGATGCAATCACAGGTAGGGAAAATCGTTTTTTAAACTTTTTTTAGGAAAGAGACAGCACTAGTCTGCCCCCTTACCACTTCCTGGACTCTGCTCACTGCAATCAGATGAGAGAGCACGGAGAGAGCAGAGGCCACAGCAAGAGAACTAAAGAACACAGGGATGGGTGAAGGAGAGCAGGTAAAAGAGCAGAGGGGACAGAGCAACATGAACAGGAGAGCAGAGAGTGACCAGGGCAGGAGACAAGAAAATACAGATGAGGAGAGAGCACAGAGAGAGCAGAGGCCACAGGAAGAGAACTAAAGAACACAAGGATGGGTGAAGGAGAGCAGGTGAAAGAACAGAGGGGGCAGAGGAACATGAACAGGAGAGCACAGAGTGACAAGGGCATGAGACAAGAAAATACAGAGGTCAATAACTGGCGCCAGATCCTTATCCAATTATGCCCGCACTCCATCCGGAGTGCGGAGGGGGCCCGTTCACCATGAGGGGTACTTCCCCCCCCCCCAGGTCACCCCCGTACGCCCGCCCTCCAACCGGAGTGCGCATGCGCAGAGGGCCCGCCCCCAGGTCACCCCCGTACGCCCTGTAGATTATCTCCATAATGGGGCCCTTGCAGTTATGCGGTTTATTTGCGCCATTGTGCACGTGCGGGGTGGCCAAGCAGCCTACCGGAAAGCGTAACTCCCCCTCCCCCGCACCCATCCAGCCAACCGGCTGTAACTGCCCCTGGAGTTCTAGGAGAGACCACTTGTCCCTCCCCCTTGGGCGACCCCATTCAAGAATGGGGCCGCCCTCTAAGGACCTTCAATTTATTGCTCACCAATCATGACCTTACCGCCACAGGCCTGCATAGTTGCCCGACTATCAGGACCCCCCCAAAAATTCCCAGAAAGGTCATGACCTGTCCCTACACCTAACTAACTAGGCCAGAAGATTCTCCCTGAAGATTACATTCCTTATATTGGACAAATGGACGCCGTCTTTTTAAGAAGCACGACCCCTCAGATGCCCCCCTGGGCTATAGTCTGCAAGTATAAAACCCTAGCTAGCCTCTCCAGCTTGTTAATAATTCTTTTTTCGAGTGGCTCAATGCCTTCACAGGTTCACTTCCCCTCCATTGGAATCTCTGCCGTCTCTGTGCCGAGTTGTACCCCGGGCATAGACGTGTTGACCCACCCACTTCATTGAGTAATGTTACGACCAGCCCCCCCCTTTCTACCCAGGCGTACCCAAGGATAATAAAGCTAGGGCTGGCTGAATCAGACAAAATTGACATACCGCCTTGCCACAGACCATGATACTCATTGCTGGTGTAACTGTACCAATGGAAGGCTACCCAGGTAGTGACCCACAGGCCTCAACGTCTCCCATAAGCATTTCATGGAAATCCATGAACCACCTACACCTGACCACTATGCTCTGGAATAGGTTCTGTGTAAGCCTCCGCCCCTACTACGAAGCATCAACAACGCACAGTGTCTGCTATGATGGCACCTGCGAGCACAGGTGCCGTAATGACAGAATACCATTTAACGACAAGGGGTGTTGAGGTGTTGCATCCGCCCGTTACCCCTGGATTTGGGCAAGCTGGAAACGGCCTACACCTACAAGGCAGAGTACTGCTAAAATATACCCCGGCTGGCGACAACAACTGGTTGACACACCTATACTTAACCAATATAGTGCATGGGCCGCACCATCTCACCCATGCCTGCTGGCACCTCTTGAGCTTCTCTATTGATCGCCCATCAGACTTGATGCCGTCGCTTGCCAGTCACGTTCCAGATCTTCCGGTCCCATTGCCTGTCCACATCTTGCAGTCATTGTGGTGTTGAGCGCCTCCCATGCATCACAGTCATGGATCCAGCCATGCATGCTAACGGCTCCACCACAATCAGCAATGGAGAAACCGGGCAACCCCGACGCATTCCCATAAAAATCGATATTAGCTTAGAATGACAATTATTACCCCGCACTCTAGCAACTGGGGCATTATACAACAGCACTATCTATTGTATAAATGCGAACTGCATCCCCATGCATCTCAGTACATCAAACATAAACACCCATTTGATGGATTTAATAGCTTTGGCCGCATCGAGCAGCACCGCCGCTGCTTCAACATCCGTGTCAAGTTGATGCATCACAGCAAATAATGTATGTAAATGTGTGGTGGAGCGAGTTGGGACAAATCCCGATTGGTTCGGTAGGACCAACGCTGGTAACAAGGGACGCAACCTGGTCGCTACAATTTTAGCTATGATTTTTGTATCTATATTTAAGAGTGAGAG
This sequence comes from Calotriton arnoldi, assembly GCA_963921515.1. Lineage (NCBI taxonomy): Eukaryota > Metazoa > Chordata > Amphibia > Caudata > Salamandridae > Calotriton > Calotriton arnoldi. The sequence continues at coordinate 3,940,057 of CAWUFW010000537.1, forward strand.
CGGGTGATACGTCTCACAACGAGCTGGGTGTTTGCCTGTCTTCAATAGGGTTATAATTAGCACCTCACGTAGTGGGAGGGAAGAATTTTATTCTCATTGGCTTCGCAGTACTTGTTGTGAAGGTGAGGGGCTAGTAGGTCTGCATAGGTTTTATAAAACTCACTCGGCAGGCCATCGCTACCCGACGCCTTACCAGAGGGAAGCGCCTGTATCGCCTCCTTCACCTCATCAACTGTGAATTCTTGCATCAGGTACTCTTTGCCCTGGGGACAACCAAGCAAGTGCTATTTCCTCAAAGAACACATGTATCTCTTCGCTAGAAGCTTCCTTGCACCCACCATACAGCTCAGAATAGTAATCCATGAACTGATTAAGGATTTCAGCCGTTCTATGGCTTTTTGTGCCATCCCGACGCTCCAGCTCTGCAATGTATTCCCGCGTCCGCGGAATCCTAATTTTTACCGCCAGTGTGCGGCTCAGGCGTCCCTCTCCATACGCCCTCGCAACCAAACGCCTGGACAGATGCTTAATCTCTTGGTCTGCTGTTTCATTATATTCAGTGACCTGCTCCCTAATTTAAGCTAATGTTTCCAGTTTGTGTGTGGCAGCATATTCTTTTTCCAACCTAGTTAAGAATTTCTCCATCGTGTGCAACCGGGATCGTAGATCCTCAAGTACACCTGCCTGCAGCCCAATACATGTCCCCCTAATCATGACCTTAAATGCATCCCACAGTGTACCTGCTTCTTCCACTGTGCCCTCATTTTCAAGAAAGAACAGCTCAATGGCATGTCTCACCCCCTCTCTAAAAATAGGATCCAGCAGCGAGGACGGCTGCAGGTGCCATTGAAAGGGCTGAGTGTTGTGTGGGGATACTCGTATCCAAAATCACGGGGGAATGGTCCGAGAAAGTGCACGGCAAATGCGCCACCCTCTTCACCCAGGGAGCGGCTGCACCAGAAATCAACCAGTAGTCCAGTCTGGACCATGTTTTATGTACAGAGGAGATGTGCGTGCCCTCTTGAACCCTTGGATTCCGTGCCCTCCAGATGTCAATGAGCTCATGAGTGTGCATGATATCGTGTATGACATGTGCTGCCCTTTTTCCCTGCCACTGCGATCCATATCAGGATCCAGATACCTATTCAGATCTCACCCCCATAGTACTACTTCTGGTTGGAGGTCAAACAGTTTATTCTCCAATCTATGATAAAATTCTGGATCATCAACATTAGGGCCATATGTTGTAATAATTGTAAGGTTCGTTCCACAGAGGTTCCCCTGTATAAGTGTGAACCTGCCCAGGTCATCCGATTCTGTGTGCATAAGCCTAAAGGGAGTACCCCTTTTCACTAAGATCATGACCCCCCGCCCCCCCCCCCGGCATAGGATGAGTATGATGATGCAGCCTTTACCGCCGCCCATTTTACACCCACCCTACCCTCTCTAACTCTAGTGAGGTGGGTCTCCTGTAGAAGAGCCAGTTGCACCCGATGCCTGTCTAAATATGCCAACACCTGCCTGATGTTTTGGGGATTATTCAGCCCCCTGACATTCCATGTCATAAACCTGATCTCACCTACCGTTTGTATAGTATTTCTTGTTCTTGCATGCTATTCTGTTATACTCCATATAGGTACCTTATATAGGCGCAGGTAACATCGCAACCTTTCACCTACATCCGTCCCTACATTACATACATAACGGTTCTTAGGCACTGACCTTTTACCTAGATATGACACTGCACTCAGAACGCGGGTTTTTCCCTGGTTCGATTCTCATACATTATGCTTCTTGGAAACACAGCAGGACTAACAATAGGATTACCATCTCCTGTATAATATCTCTGTATATAGTTCAGGCCCAACGTCATCCTTTAGGCCGACAAGGTAACACAGCAAAGTAGGACCCCTGGGGAGACCTATGGGTGTGTATGTATATATATATATATATATATATATATATATATATATATATATATATGTGTATGTGTATGTGTATGTGTATGTGTATGTGTATGTGTATGTGTATGTGTATATATATATATATATATATATATATATATATATATATATATATATATATATATATATCACATCTTGCTTAGGAAGATAGAGGAAACCTTGACTTCCCGGCTGACACACTGACCAGAGACGCTGAGGTTCCTGCATGCAGACGCTCCAGCTAGCAGTGGTCTAACATCCCTCGCGGGGTTTCCAACTCGAGACCAGGACGGAGTCCCACATTCTCTAAACTCTCAGGTAATGGGGTGGACTAGATCCTAGAGAGATTCTTGGCATAACACCTACACAGATGCTAGGTACATTTAGGTCATCTAGTTAGGGAGACATCGTAGGAGTACGCACTTTTTATCATGTATTTTATGTACATGTATATATTCATGATTTCTGCAAGATGGTAGAACTCTACCATCCCTTTACTTTCGTAGTATTGCTAATCATATATCTCTGCTACTGTCTAATGGTTGTTGCAGCTCATATATTCTAAACTAGAATAACAACTGTTCAATAAATTCTTATTGAAACGCCCAGACAGTTTATTCTGTGCATCTCTCTGAGGCAAACTAAGTGAGCACGAGTGACTGAGCGAAAAGTAGTATATTGTTTCCACAATTCTGAGGGATCAGGGTTGTCATGTTCTGAGGTTGCCAAGAACTATTCTCTCCCCGATATGAGGAGACTCTAGTGGCACTGTGAGCCAGCTAATACAGACAGGCTAACGTATCCGGTGGGGGTGCTCGGAATCCGTCCGCCACCAATCCCACAGTTTATGTTATCCAAACGCGCAGATCCTGTATAGGTAATATAGGAACTACACGAAAATTCCTCTGCTGTGATTCAACATCTGTATCCGTACAACCAGTGTAACTAAGTGCCAGCGATGTACCATGCCTGAAAATACAAACAACAACTCAAATACCCCCCCTCCCAATTTAGCATCCCAATCATGCCAAAGACACTCCCATATAAAGAACACAAACAACATTGCAACAGAAGTGGGGAATACCCGCATGGGGCGGCCAGATGCCCGTACTCCCACCCGCAGTGCGGGTGTGGCCGGAATAACATCTTTTTTTATGGAACATCTTGATAAAGTGTTTTAAACTTAGATTATCAGCATACAAGGTACAATTATACAATAACATCACGATCCATATCCTCTACTGAATCCAACATGCCCATGCCAGGTTGCGGCATCTCAGTAGTGGCGGCATTGTGCAGCCGCTGCATTCAAAACCACCCACCATCATTCTATACAAATATATCCCTGCCCGTAGTTCATATGGGGCCGTGTGGTTACACATCCGCATCAACCATTTGTCTGCCCATGTATATACAGAATAGAGGGCATCTCGATGACCTACAATCCTGCCCAACACAGTTCAGGGTCTTCTACTATCCACCATTCATATATGTCCTGAGGTGTCATTCCCTGCACACCAATGTAGACATCCATACCTTCATATGTGAGCTGAACCACCTCACCAGCGCCTGACCCATTTCAAATGCCTCTCACCAGCAGTCATGACTCCGAATGGGAGGGGGAGGGTGATCGCCTTGGACTCTTCGGTTTCAATTTCACCCGTTTCAGAAACTCCTGAGCTGCTCTCGGTGTTGGAAAAAATGTCATCCTGCCCTCATCCGAAATCTGCAGACGTGCAGGATACAGCATCGCATAAGGGATTTCCAACTCACGCAATTTCTTCTCGATAGGAGCAAAATCTTTGCGAGCCACTTGAACTGCCACGGTGAAATCCGGGAAAAAGGATACCACATTCCCCTGATAACTGGTGTGTTGCTTTTCCCTCGCCATCCGTAGAACAGCATCACGATCCTGGTAATTCAAAAGTCTGGCTACGATAGGTCACGGCGGTGCACCCGGAGGTGCTCTGGGAGCCAATGATCTATGCGCCCTCTTGATAATGAGCACTTGCGAGAGGTTCTCTGCCCCAAACATTTCTTTGAGCATTCACTCTATGTAGTCTTTGAGGCGGCCTGTGTTGGTACTTTCTGGAACCCCCAGTATTCGCAGGTTGTTGTGCCGGGAGCACACCTCCAAATCTTCATTCTTCGCTCTGATAATCTCCAATATTTTTTCCATGTCGTGCCATTTGTCCACTGTCACATGTGACTCGTCCTCGACAGCGGAAATGCGCTGCTCCGCGGTATCTAGGCGTGCTCCTTGCTTGTCCAACTTGGTGGCCATACTGTCCATCCTAAGCGTGAGGGTGTCTATTTTTCCATCTATGGCCTGTAGACTCTGCTGCATCGCCAGCAGAGTAGACTCCAATGAAGGGGTACTCGATTGCCCCATCTCTAGCTCAGTATCCGAGTGCACCACCGTAGGCCGCGAGGAGCAGCGAGACTCAAAGGACAGCTTAGACTGTTGTTTCAGACTTGCCCATTTTCCCGGTTCCAATGCAGCCACCTGACCGACCACTGATGTAATGGGTGCCCCACACAGCTATCAGTGGCTAGAGTTGTCTCCGCTTATCCACAGACCACGATCTCTATGCCCACACGTGGGCACTCCACCAACAGAGTCCATGGGTGAAAGTCTGTGCGGACCCGCTTTAATGTAGACACGTGGGTTCCCAAGCGCAAGTGGCACCTCCAAGGGGGCTAGGTTTCCCACTAACTCGTCCAAGGCTTCAGGTTACTGTTGTTCCTCTCCGCAGGCCCAAGCCACACTTATCTGAGCCCGCAGCAGGGGAGGTACACGCTGTCGTCTTCTGTGTGCTCCGGGTGTCCCGCAGTCAAATTATGCTCCTTACTTGCCACCAGATATCAAGGGGAACCTCCCTGCGCCATGCGGGTTCACCCCACGCTGTATATGCTTTCCTCCTCGCGACCGGTCCGCAGTGTATGTCTCAGCAATCGCGGAGCACTCTGCTGGCACCGCATGCGTGCCGAGGGGCACACTCGACTCCTGTTTACTTTATGGTGCTAAGGGCCGCGCCCGCCGCCTTCGCACCGCCTCACACAGCCGCTCCTCCACCAGCAGCGGCGCCGCCTTGCAAATCACTGTGAGCGGGTCACACGCTTGTGCCTTCCGGGAGTGCCCCCCCGGCCACACATCTAACATCCTAGGCAGGCTACAGTTCTTCTGCCTACCGTTCTCGGGCTGGGTCGCCGGCAGCAGAGGACAGGAACCGCTAACTTCGCCTCCAGCTGGGCCATGGCCTCATCTCATGCCACCATCTTGATGCGTTGCAGGCTGCAGTCTCGCACGCCACAATCACCGGAACCTCCGCTAGCGGCTATCGTCAGCAGCTCAAAGTGGCATCATTTATTGTCTCCTATCTTCCGCCACATAACGCCATCCTTTAATCATGCGGATGCGTGCCCATTCCGCCGATAATTGCAGGATCTTTAATTCCGTCTTGCAGAGCAGCACTATCATGCGGCCATCTTGCTGCAAGCTCTCTAGAGCCCCCCCCAAATAACAGATACAATAACGTATTGATCAGCCCAGTGCTTATCTTTTAGTTAAAAGAAATACTTTAATCTTACAACAAAACGAAATACTACTCCGTTCAATTGGAGTCTCAGTGACAGGGTTGTAATTTTACTTACGATCTTCAATGAGGTTATACACCCCTTACAGTACCCTGTCCACACTACAGATATTTTCTAACCAGGTATACAACAGTTAGTAAAAGGCTGGCTTGATGTGCAAATCAGTTTGAGCAGCTTTAAATCAATTGGAGTTCACCTGGCAAAAGTCTTACGTTTGTAGGGCAGAAAAGTCTTGTTCTACTCAAAGTTAGACTTCTGTTTTACCTTCTCAGATGTAGATGCGATTGTTGACATGGTGGGTGCTCTTGCCACAGCTACCCTGCAACAGCAGGGGCTGAGGTAGTGACCTCCTGCAGAACACGCCTCTGGGAAGAATCAGCGTGGCAGGCTCACAGAGTGTTATTTGTTTTCAGAAGGACAAGTGCACTTGAATACGGCATGTGAAGCCTCCACGCCGAGTCACAGCAGGTGGGTGCCTGCAGCAGTTGAAACCTTTAGGCGGGTTAGGGCTTCTGCATCAGTGGCGACAAAGGATCTCAGACATCCGCAGCACCAGTCTCTTGGAAACATGGCAGAACGTACGACAACATAATGCTTAAAAGATTAAGTGCATTTCACAAGAACAACCACTCTGGAAGACCCCTCCTGGCATCTCCCCCTTGACGCAGTCAGCCTCCTCTAGCACAGCTAACATGCTGGGCTTCTTCTACTGGACAGTTGGACAGTCCCTTTTCCTGCAGGGCAAGGCACACTCCTTACCTCCAGCTACAGACAAGCAGGCAAGATCCTAAGCAGACACAACACCTCAACCATAAAGTGCAGATTTCAGGTAAGGTCTCCTAACTTTTGTGAGGCAAACACAAACGCAAGTCATACAGGGGTCCTACAAGTACTAAGCAGAACACTTCTTTTCTTAGTCAAGAAGAACTAGGAACCGGAACAAAGGGGGAAGGGGGGGGGGGAAAGAGACACGAGGGAGTTTGGAACCCACTTTTATACACTTTTTCCAGAGAGGGAATGCGGATCCACTGTCTAAGGTTATAGAATTGTTCTGGGTTGGTTCTCTTTCTAATGTCATTTTCCTGCTGCCCATCAGACACAGTAAGGTGATGGCTCTTACAGCAGTGATGATGGCTTCAAGCAGGAGTATACAAATAAACACAATGTTGTGTGAGACTTCTGCACCTGGCTGTCATCAGCCTTCCTGAAGCAGTAATCTGATATAAACAGAAGGGCAGCCATGCCTAGAATATCTCACCTTGAACAGTAATTGCAGTTTCACCCCTCACCCCTACCATCCATCATTTATCAAATGGAAGTGTTCAGGATGAACTAAACAACAGCTCTCTACTAACATTGAATTTTTAAGGGTAGCCCTGTCTCCACACTCCCTCTCTTCAGTGTCTTGGTCTACATCCTCGAGCAACAGGAAGCCAGTCAATGCACTGCCTCTGTCTGGGGAATCTGCGTTCACCCTCCATCTTCTGGCATGCTAAACCAGGGGCCATCAAAATGGATTGGACTGGTCCCTGTACTCCTACTTACCACACAGATTCAATACTATACTCGAGTAACACAACAAATGCCTGAACTCAACTCGCCGTGTCTGAGCAATGTCTGTGTTTCATATTAAAGTGGAACATTACATGAAAAGAGTGAGAACACCTGCACCTTTGCTGACAGAAAGAGAAAGGGCTGTTCATACTAACTATTCACAGAACTTTGTAAGCTGCCACCACAGCTTTATGCGACTAACCCAGGGCATGGACAGTATCCCTACTTGGAGGACCAGCTTTGGGGGAGTCTCTCCAGATCAGATATTAGGTTCTGGGACTTGAATTACTAGGGACAAGCCTAGTTCCTCTGCGCATATGCTAGATTAGTGTGATGACAGGGTCAAACAAAAAGTCAGAACACCAGTTTCACATGTGGTTGGGCACTCAGGTCAGGGGTACAAGCAATGTTACCATGCAGGGGATATTCCTGTGTCAATACTGCCTACCCTCCACAAATGCAAATTACATTGCATCCCTGAAGCATCCTTCCATTGCAACCAAAATTTACCAATACTGTTAAGCACAATAATTTGAGTCCAGCAACAGTATGTGAAGCAGTTTCAATGTTCTCAGACATATTAGGTCATGAGAGCAAAGGGCCACAAACCTCACTTAATTGCTGTCCTATAGTAGTCAAAATAGGAGTGGTATTTTCCATGCCAAAGATATACCACAATTTGGAGTAACAACCCTAGACCAGTGGGGGTGTGAGGTGATTCCATTTAGTCACAATAGCTTGTTTTAGCAATTATGTCCGAGTTCCCTTGGTCACTGCACCTCCGACAAGCATTCTATGTGGACTAAGACTGCGACAATATCCCACTGCAATCTGTTCTATGATAGCCAGGACCAATATCCATAAGTTACGCAATATTGCTCAAACAATATGCAAAGGCACGCCCCTTTCGTCACAAAGCCTGAAGCTTTTTTCTCATCATTAATAGTGAGTAGACGTGAGAGGCCAATAAAACATGAGTATAAAACTGGCTGCAATGCCCTGGGCATGAGTAGCTCCTCAACCCCAATTAAGAATAACTATCCCTATTGGCCATCAGTAAGCTGCATCCTTAATATCTCCTCCCATGTCATTTGGAAGTTTCATAGCTATACAGGTTTCACTTTAAAAAGATTTGGTGCACACAAACCATGATGTGTTTGTGTGCAAAAATTCAATAAAGTAGTTTCTTTTTTTCCAAGTGTTTAAGTCCCTAATGGCACACTGTTTCATAATGGGGTGGAGAACACAATGTCTAACCTTGACGTAGCAAAATATTACAGACTCACCTAAACATACTCATAAAATAACAATGAGGTAAACTGAAATGGGGAGATAGTCAACCCCATTCTTAAGTTTCATTGTGTCCCAAACTAAAAGTGTGTGACTGAAGAAGAGCAGACCTATCATTCCTATTCAGTCTTCGCACCACCCAAAGTGGGTGTCTGCCAAAGTATGATCATTAAAGCAACTGACATTCAGTCCCCACCCTGGACCACTCTAGGAAGAACTGCAGCAGAGCAGCCTGATATTAATCTGTCAAATCAGGGATCCCAAGACCCATTCCTTAGTAGGTCAGACTTCCTTCATCAAATTTATCCTGACCTATTAAATTAGACCAGAAGCACTGCATTTTATGTAATGTGGATTAGCAAAAACTATGGGCAAGGTCTAAAAGAAAACAGAACACTAGGGAAAATTGGCTTTGTATGTATTATAAGTACATTGCACCAATGGTTCTAAATAAAGTGAAATAAGGAGAGGAGAGAGTGAGCACGGCTAACTCATGTCCCTCTGGATTATTACCCTATGAGACTGTCGCTGGTGGATTAACGTAACTGTTCATCAAGAGAAAAATATAGGACCATTTCCTTTCACCCACAAGGCCTCTCACAAGAAGTGCCATGCTACCCTATCAAAGACTTTTTTGGTATTGAATGATAGAAGTACCACCACTGCCACTCCTTTTAGCTATGTGTAGATTATGCTGTAATTTCTCCTATCAGCCTTTTATTTTGACACATCTGATATGTATGAACCACCTGGGGCAGGTCACTAGGCTAGAGACAAAGTGCCAAAATCTTGAAGATTTTCTGGTCCACATTTAATAAAGAGGATGGTCTGTATGATCCACACGGTCTTTCACATGCTTATGAATGAGGGTGAAGCTAGCCTCGAGCATGGATGGAATTACCTGTGCCGTAGTGGCAAAACTGTTAAGAAGCCTGGTCGTTATCCCCAGAATGAAGTCAGATGGGGCAAGAGTATCAAAGCTTTAATGCTTCTAATTGCACAAATCATCAGCTCCTTTACCAAAGCTTATTACAACTGGATAGACTGTTTAGTTGTTAGAGAGGGCTTTTGAGTCTGTTATGTAATGCTGAATCGCGTAAAAATTTGAGCCCTGAAGATCAGTGGATTTTGTCAGTTTGAGACATAGTTTGACTCATTGCCTCCACTCACTGCAACATATGACCCAGTCTGATGTGATCGTAGTTTTGCTGTCAGAAGTGCCTTCACCTTCTTACCCCATTCATAGAATTTCTTCCTAACCATACATTTTGCCTTGTTTTAGTCTAGGAGCCACACCTGCCCTCTCAAGGTCAGAACAATTTGCCATGTTTAAGAAGAATGACATTGCTCATATAAGGGTAATAATAAGAGCTCCTTTGTTGTTGGAACCCATTCAGACTAGTACAAAGCCTGCTCCAAATGATGAGGGAAGCCAAATGATGAAGCATACCACTGTTGGAGAATGAGGGCGCCAGTCCTAAATAAGGATAGTCAGGAGTGGATTCTGAAACTTTATTGCCTTAGTACAGGTTTGCTTTACTGCCTGCATGCGTTTACGATATGTGTTAGAGGGTTTACTGCAAACATTTTACTCTTCTACTCCCAAGTTGTGGATTATATAATGATAAATTCCCACAGCAGGTGTAATCAGGTCTACTCTCAACGGGGGCCCAATTTAGGGTGGAGGGTCCCAAGCAGCAAAGCAGAGCTCCCCGGTGAGGAAAAAGCCCAGTGACACTCCGAGTGACAATGCTGCTACATATGTCCTCCCACTTTCAGTGGGTGGGGGAGGGATGGGGGTGGTTGTTAAACCATTTTGACTAACTACACAACATACTGTAGGAATACCATTTTTAATTTATGATCATATAGGAAGATCAAAATGCATTAATAAAGAAAATCAAAGGCTCGATCATTTAACAGACATAACATAACACACCTGCTGTTGGCGAAAGGCCATCAGAAGGCATACGCCACTTAACGTGCTTTCTCTATTCAAACCTGCAAGTTCAGCATTATATATTATATCAGGTATCAGAGTTCTGGATCTGGTCTCTGTCACTCTGGAAAACCTCAGTTTTGGTCAAAAGTTTAATAAATCCTAAATATAGAAAACTCACCATGAATTAAGAGTTCAGAATCTTTATTTAGTTCATACAAGCGAAAAGCCTCCTCCAACTCCAGCTGAGAAGAAATTGTGCATGGATCCCCTAAGGAAAGTAAAAAATAAAAAATACCTTTACAACTGCAGAGATGAAAACCTGACACCATGGAAACACTTAAAAAAAATTCCAACTCAAAATTCAATAGTATAATTCCATAGAATAAAACTAAATATTTGAGTGATTGCAACACTTTATGCATGAATGAAAATTGTACATAACTAAACTCTACTTATTCTAAATAAATATATATATATATATATATATATATATATATATTTAGATGTTTGACAGGGTGGGCTGACATCCTTCAAATATGCTCTCCGTCAAGGGCAATGTGTAGGGAAACTGAGTAACACACAACTTCAATTCTTACTAGTTCTTGCTGTTTTGTCACTCATAGCTTAAATCCTGGAAATACGTGAAATCTTAACCATCAGCAACAAAATGGTACATTGTGAGACTTCAGTGCCTTGTCAACGGAGTATGTGAGAGCTTGATACCAAGAGAATTAAATGATAAGCAGAGGGAGTGGAGGAAAGTGTAAGGTAGTTGCAGCCGTGATTATTGTTGAGGTAGTCCCAAATTCTATGCATCTATATCACAAGACAAGAGCACATATTGGCCCAGCATAAAGTAGGTTTGTTTTGGGGACTTCCCACACATGCTGTCCTCAACACACCAAGATCAGCCATTTCATTGGTCCACTGGCTTCCTTCTTTAGTCCCTCCACTCTCCCCGATCAAGTATGCATGAACTAGGAGGAGAACAGTCAACAGCAATGGGGATGAGTGATTTCCAGCACAAGGGTCACTATGGTTATGAGCTTGTATCTACCAAGTCTAGCCACCTTCCTGCAGACTCCTAGAAAATATTCCTAGCAACAATTATTTTTTAGGACCAAGTCGGTAGGTAGCATGTTGATGCAAATACGCTGCTCTTCATTAGGACTTGACCAAACGTGTGTGGGAGAGAGAGAAGTGTACACTTTTTTTTTAAATAGGCAGTTAAGACATTAAAAGAATAGTACTGTTGACAGCTTACATTTAAAGAAAAACCTTGAAAACTCCCCACAAATAAAAAAAGAAATAAAATTAATTATGGACTATGTGACTTAGAATTTACAGACTCACTTAATCCTTGAATGGACAGAGGTGCTCCAGAATCAGAAGCCCATTGCGCAGCACAGCACACTGAACATATACTGTGAGCAAATGTCTGTGTGGAGCCCAGCATTTGGTTACATGGGTGAGGGAGATGCTAAAGTAAGGAAACTGGAATGCACAACTTACATTTGGAAACTGACATCTTTAAGGATGCTAACAGACAGCAGAACTATATCTCAGACACCATGTGATGTTCAGGCACAGGTCTTAGCAAAAAGAGCTATCCCTCAAGAAATACATAACTTACAAACTCAAGGACCCTACATCTTCGCTATCTCAATTGACGCAGATCTGACAGCCTGATTAGATAGCAGTGTCATTCCTCAGATTACGGAGTCCAGCAGTCTACGGCTTTATACAGCAGAATTATCCGTGGAGAGAAACAACCTACACACAATCATCATAGAAGATATACCACCTAAAAGAATTATTTTTTCAAGGTTATAACATAAATCTGTAATATAAAAAAATAGATTATGTGAATAATTTATAATATGGTCCTATATTGCCATCTCGTGGTTCTGGTGACATTAACAAACCAAACAAGCATTGGCTAAGCCAATATATTTCACCTATGCGAGATTGATTGGCTTTTTCAATCGTTTTTTTTTTTTTTAAAATGTTGCAGTCTGCTGTACAATATGGCTTAAAGTGAAGGAAAAAAAACACTGATGCGGCCAGAGTTGAACACATCATAGCAGTTTTTTTTCTTCTACATTTTAAGTCATGTTACATGTGAAAAAAATAAAATAAGGAAATAAAAAGGTACCTACAGAAGAGCGTGATCAGTGGAAGGATACTGGCCACAGAACTAGTCTTATCTGTACATACTAAGGGAAAACCTTTGGTATGTTTCTGATTTAATACGTACAGAGGGAGAACATAATGACGATACATCACAGGGTTGAAGTGGTGGTTGCATAAAACAAGGCCAACATTTAAATAAAAGAAAAATAAAATTGCTATTCTGTTCTTGACCAAGCTGACGTCTGCTCAACGGACTGTAGTATTTTGTCCTTAAGGAATCAAGTTAATTTCGGCATGACGCATCCAATAATAACGCTGCACACTTTTCTTCTACCACAGATCCATGCATACGTAAAAAGACTATTAATGGACCAGAGACTAGGAGTGGCCTCGCACTCTACATTGAAACAATCGTCATGTTATGTTAGTCTGATTTGTAAAGGGCACGGCTACTCAGCAGAGTGTCCCGGCGCTCAGGCTAAGGGCAGCAGACCAAGGCACCTAGATTGACTGCCTAAAGAGCCATGTCTTCAGTTTCCTCTTGAAGGCAGGTAGATTACCGACCAAACTGAGGTCTGTTGAAAGTTTGCTTCAGTTGAGCGGCCCCAAGTAGGAACAGGATCTCCCGCCTACTCTAAGGCGATTGATCCGGGGCACTCCTGCAAGGCACGCGAAGGATGAACGCAGGGTACGCGCTGGAATGTATTCGCTGATCCTCTCTCTGAGATAAACTGCACCCGTATCATGCATGGCTTTATGCATTAAGACCATGGCCTTAAAAACAATCCTTTTTTATAGGGAGCCAGTGGAGAGCCCTCAAATGAGAAGACAGGTGAGACCTGGGTGTGAGTCTGAGTAGCAGTCTAGCCGCCGAGTTCTGCACCACCTGGAGTCTATTGCGAAGAAAGTCAGGGAGGCCGAGGTAGAGGGCATTCCCATAATCGAGTCTCACCGTGACCAGGGCCTAAACCACCTTACTACCAGCAGACCCAGATAGGAGAGGTAAAAAAATGTTTTATTGCATGCAGAGCATGCTGTAGGAAGAACCAGCTAGGGCTTGAAACTGTGGTTGGAAGGAGAGGGAGCGGTCAATTTTAATTCCTAGGTTTTTCACAGAGTTTTGAAGGGGACCAGGCTGAGGCACATCGCTCGGCCAGCAGGTTCTCACTAGATTGTGGGAGACATCTCAGAAAACCACAATCTCGGTTTTATCCGGATTGCATTTCAATTGGTGCCGGCCCAGCCACTGAAACATCCTGGCAAGACACCGAGAGATGAGCTCCCCATACAGTTCACTTCCCTTCTCACAAGCGAAGAGTAGCTGCGTGTCATCTGCATGTGAAATGACTAGCACCCAGGGACTCAGCTAGTATAGCTAAGGGTGTGAGGTATATATTAAAAAGGGTGAGGCTAGGTGCCGAGCCCTGGGGTACGCCCACAGTCAGGGTTCTGACTTGCGAGGTGTAAGGAGGCAGCCATACTTCCCGACTACGCTTATCCAAAAATTATGTCAGCCAATTCAAGGCAGAGTGCCTGATCCCTATCTCTTGAAGGCGCTCAAGCAGCTTAGAGTGGGGCACAGTATCGAAAGCTGCAGTGAGATCCAGGAGGATCAGAATGGTCTTACCTCCCTTGTCTAGGGTGTTCTTTACGTGTTCAACCCCTTCCAGAAGCGCAGTCTCAGTGCTAAAATGAGGTCGAAAGCCAGTCCGGCTTTCCTGGGGTGTAATGTTTTATTATCTTCCAAGCAGAGGGAGAGTTGGCGGTTGACTTCCTTTTCCAGAATCTTTGAGAAAGCGGGGAGAAGGGAGATGGGCCTATAATTCACCAATTGCTTGGGATCAGCTGCTGTTTTTTTCAGCAGCGGGAGCACTATCGCCCTTTTCCAAACTAAAGGAACCGCACCCATTGCCAACGAGATGTTAAATATGTTGTTCACTATAGGATTGATAGAATGAGCCACCAACGTTAGCACAGTAGTCGAAAGGGGTCAAAAGGGGAGCCGGACTTCAGGCCCTCCAATGCTGAGAGTGACTGTTCGGGAGAAAGGGGAGTGAATTTGTCTAGAGAGAAGGGCATGGAGAGGGAAGCAGATTCCTTTCAAGGAGGTGCCTGTGCTTGGAAGATTTGAGCACTATACAGGAAGTTGTTCTGAATGGTCTTGATTTTTCATAGAGAAAAAAAAAAAGTCTAGTTCACTGCACCACTCGACAGTAGGTGTACATACTCTAGATATGACAAATTTCCTTGGCTTTGTTATCACGTCAAAGCCAGCCAAAGATAAGTAATAGATGGGCACTATGCCCATTGTAAGCTTTTTCTGTTAACAAAATATTTTGCCGAAGCGCATGCGTTGTCTTGGGCGAAACCTAATAAAATTACTAGAGGATTCTAGGTCTTTGCATTATGGCCACTTCAAATCCAAATACACAAGCACTGGGTTGAACAACTTCTTTAGGTTCAAAAATTAGTATTGCAATTTCTGGTTTTCATCGCTTAGATAAAACTATTTTGTTTGTATATGTATTAGTTTTACATATACATGAATAAAATAGAAAAGGCCGTGTCCAGGGTAGTGTTTAAGCATAAATCCCGGACACTAGTGCATGAAACAATTAAATCATTGTTACCTACATTTATAAAACTGTGATTATTTGCATTTAAATTACTTTATAGAGCACAACGTTTATCTGGAGGGTTCCATGGCACTGAGAAACAACTGAAATACAAAGCAGTCAACAGCTCTAAAATAATTAACTGCTGGAAAATGGCACAGTTTATAGACTTTTTCTGAACACTGTTTAAGATCTGCCTTATGTCGTAGCGGAAGATGTAGTGCGTTCCAGCTTTTGGCAGTGGCTTTGACAAAAGTGTGGTCACCCGGCGTTACTAGACTAATTTTATGAATAATTAGGTGTAACTGGCCTGTCAATCGTTATCGGCAACCCGGTTTGTGAAGCAACAGTCAAGTCGTAAGGGGAGATGGGTGATCTGAATACAAGGTTTTATGGGGAATGGACAGGGCTTTAAAGGTTATTCTGTGCCTAAGGAGCAACCAATGTAGAGACCTCAGAGATACGATCCCAGGATTTAGGTTCCCAATCATCCTGGCTGCAGCGTTCTCTGCCTTTCGAAGTTTTTCGATCGCCAACCTTGTTAATTCTGACTAGACAAAAGTTGCAGAAGACAAGATAGGAAGAAACAAAGACACTTAAAATCTCTACCTTCTGACTAAAGGACTGCAGTTTAGTAGTCTGTTTTAGTGACTGGGGTTGAAAAACACAGCTGTTTACAGCAGTCTTTATTTGGTCTTTCATTATTAAGCCAGCATTGATTTCTTTCTCACAGATTATTTTTATGCTATTGTCAAATTTAGGTTTAGGTTCTAGTGAAAGGGGTTTATATTCTTTCTTTTAGGACAGAGAACAGGTCAAACCAGTTATATTTCCAGAAAAAGCCCTGTTGAACACAATGACATTCTACACAACAAAAGTAGCACTGTTGAACATTCACGTACCTTCTTCGTCAATCCACTTCATGGTAAATAGCTGTTCGTTGTCAAAAATGCACATGTCGCGAACATCATTGCAGAGTCCCTCAAAAGAAATGGACGGTTCAAAATGTGTTATCATGATATCCCTGTGGTAAATAAAAAACAACTTTTAGAAAGGTATCATTCTCTCAACTAATATTTTAGTGAAATATTCCATTTCTTACAGTCTCCATTTTCCAAGCCTTTTGACACATTGGCAAAAGGCAAACAGAAATGATGGCAAGTTAATCGTATATTTTTAAAGAAAAAAAAAAAAGCAGGTTTTCAGCCAAAAATTGCCTCACTTGTTACTGATTTATCCTAGGAAGTCTAAACTTTAAAATTCTTTCTAATAGGTACTGAAGTGCACGCATTTTAAAGCGAAGCTAATGTCAAAACTCTATCACAAGCTGTATTAAAGCATTATCCTTACCAATGGAAGAGCCATTGAAACTGCAGGACTAAAATACAGAATCTAAGTTTGACTTACAGCGCTATACATTGAAATGGATTGATATACATATTGAGTAAAGTCAACAAATATTTTCAACTAAAATCATCAACTTGCACTTAAAACATTAAAGGTTAGTGAGGGAAAAAATGAAAAAAATGTTGAAGTGTATATTAAAAAAAAAAAAAAAAAAAAAACAGCATCTACAGTTTTGCCATGAGACTAAGATAATGCATTGCAGCCAACAACTGTCACAGCAAAAGCACTAATTTCAAGTGAAATATACAAAAAATGGATGGATGGAATGCTTGAATCAATCTTATCCACGGTCTGCATTGTATGATCTCTCTATCTTCATCATTACACCAGCTCCAAACTATTGCATGGAGACCGTAATACTGCAAATCGTAGTTTCAGCCAATCACAGACTATGGAAATAATGTTGTGGATCTTCATTAATCTAATGTCTTTCCAGAAAGTCACTTAATCCTAACCTAATTACTGCTTGAAGGGTGCTTGCTAAGCTTATCATTGGTTCTCAGGCAATGTATCTTTATTACAGTTAATGTCCTATTACTTTTCCTGCTGTATACTGTTGCCAACAATTCTGGCAAGAAAACACTCAATAACGAGAGGGGATGGCGTCCCATATGTCCCATAAAATGTATTAGTCCACAAGTTTGCACAATTATATTTACTATTTCACTGCCAAAATTTGTGAGGCCCACGGCTATTTAGCAATCAAAATGAATTCCTAGATGACAACAGTCCATGATATTTTATATATTACTCAATAAACCAAACACGAAAATCTATTATTGGCTTTCACACAATTTATGATTTTTGTTTTCTTTAACTTTATCAAAATACAATTTTCCCTTGCCTAAAAGTAAAAAGTCCAAAACGGACAAAAAGTGCATTCCTGTAGAGGTTCTGTAAACTAAAACCAAATCATCAGCACACACTAACAAAGAAGAAGGTTTACTACATTCGAATAAGCCCACGATGTGTTAACAAGCATTGGTGATGCCTATAGGTCTGGCTTTAAAGGAATGGCGTATGTTAATGTGAAGCATTACAAGTAAATAGCATGGGGATAGGTATGTATTTATGTAGAAGGAAAGAAATGTAGAATAATATTGATGAAGGTTAAAAGATCAGGTTGCACTGCCAAACCAGACCTAAAAATCCATGCAGGCTAATGACTGCCATCCTACCATCTGTGCTGCTGCCAGAGAAAAACAAAATAAATTATCACATTATCTAAGATACTTTAATAGCATTCAAATGACTTGTGTGTGCCCCTGAAAGTTCAAGCTTAGGCAGCTGGATAAACAGAATAATCACAGCTGCTTGGAGGCCAAGCACTTTTTTGTGGAAGCACACGTCTACCCAATTACAACACGTACTTCCGATTACAACATGAGAACGGAGCCAAAACCCCTCTCTAGTGATGCTCACATCTGGCAACAGCGGCTCTGTTAAGCCAGACCATAAAAAGACAAGGAGCTATAAAGCAGCTTTGTCACAGACAGTTTAAGGTTAGACATTTCTTTTAATACGTTCCATTTTACTACACTGTACTTGCACCCACTTGTATTCGCATGGAAGTCTATTAATTTGTCAGAGTTGGCTCGGAACTATTCTATAGGCACCTGCTATCGATCATTTCAAATGTGGCATCAAAGTAGCAAAGATGGCGCAGAATTTTCTTTTAATTTATTCGGATTCCGTGGTTGCCTAGCATGAAGAAAACCACGATCGTAGGCTGAGTGGTGCATATTTTAGATTAATTATTTCATATACAGCACCCCATCTGAGCGCATGTGTTTCCTTGCTCCCTCACCCCGTTTTTTCTTCTTTTGCCCATGCTTCTTTCATTCCCTCTCCCCGCTCGCCAGATATTTATTAATTTTCACAATGCCAAGCAGTTGCAAAGTTCTACACGGCTTGATTCATTGTCTGCACTTCACACGCACACATACATGTATACACACACACACTTTACATTTTAATATATTGTTCTAACATGGCCGTCTGCCATTTTTGAAAAATAAATTACAAATGACTGCTTACTTACAACGCATGCAAGCACACCCGTCATATCATATGCACTGACATCGGCAGACATCTTATGAGTTTTCTATAACAGAAAAGCTATTCCGAAACTTCTAGCCACGCATGCATTTTGATGGATGTGCACACGGGCAATTGGGAAAAAAAAGTACTGGCGGAAAAAAAAGTACTGGCAAAAAAAAAATTAGCTCAGCCTTTTAGAGTTAAGACCAATCGCCTTTGCCATTACTTGTTAAATACTGGTATCCGTGTGCTGCAGCAACAAGAATCAGGGATCATTCCTGTGTTCAATATCGAATTATAAGACAAAAGCAAACCTTCTGGCCAGATATCAATCTCCAGTACTGCTGCTGGTACTGCATTCGTTCCGAAAGCCCTTGCAACCTTCATCCCTTAATTTTTTTAAATTATTTCCACCGAAAGCTTGCCCTATCCTTAGCACCAACTGGTTTGGGCGATAAATTCTCCAGGCTTGTTTTGCCTGTGCAGTCTGGCTATATGTAGCTTCCATTTTCTTCCAGTAATTGCTAAATCAGAGTTCGGCCTGTAGCAACCATCAGCCATAATCACCAAAGACCAACGCTGTTTAAATCTTTTTTTTGGAGGCATCTAACAAATTCCACCGTTTGAATGTTCCAACCTGAAATCTTGTCTCACTATAGCTATAGCTACATTTTTTCAGGAGTGGAGACAGCTGCTTCTTGAGATCTTGCTTGTTAACTGGATCCCACAACAGGCTAGTGCTGTGACTTTTTTTGGCAAAGCTTTTGTTATGGTTCTCTGCCTGAAATACGGGCCAAACAGAGAGGGTCAATCTCCACTAAAGAGCAAAGCACTGAATGAACTACATATCCAAAAAGTTCTTGTAACCCGTCTCTGCCCCTTTAGCTCGGATGTAACCTACAGACTTTAAGCAGAGCTTTCAAATCAGAACACGGGTCACTTTCCAAGGGGTCAAAACATGCATGGAAATGTAATTAGTTTTATCTGGAATTTCCTGCCCACAGAACAAAGCATAACTGGAAACTGTATCAAGAGCTTTACCATGCATTCTTAAACAAGGGTGATCCAGCGGGTTACTAGCAACAAGCATTCATACACTGAATACTCACCTGGGCCCATTCATTCATACTAAGCTAGCAATTTCCGCTGGGGAGTCAGTTGTACTCTTTATCAATATCCCTGCTACCAATTACTTTTCTGATTGAAGAGTAATGACTTACTAATGGACCCTTTGATAATTGGGAAATTTAAAATGAGTGACATTCATTACAATTCATAAATTCCTGAAATAATCACCGAGTCAGGAAGTTTTAAAATATTTATCTAAAGTTTTAGCAGAGTAAATTACAAAACCACATAATACTTAATCGTATATCAAGGATGAAGCATACTAATAATCATTTATCGATCAATGACGGTCCCTCAGAAAGAAGAAGATAGAGACAGCAGCACAGCTAAAGGTTGCATTTATATCTACCTAAAGATGCGAGAACCAAACCCCTTGGCCAAGGAGTTGGAAAGATAGGTCCCAGGAAGGATGAAGACCAAAGACCTCCGGACCAGGTTCAGGACAGGATAAGTGTCCTCTCTATCAACGACGCCTGCATCGTTCCCCTCTCTGACACTTCGCTCCTCCTCGAATTCTTCCGTGTTTTCATTCTAATGGACTCCGCCGCCCTCACCTCAGGACCTCTCTGGACAGCGGTTCAGTCTGCAATCGATCAGCTTGTGTGTCTGAGCTAGAGCTCCTGTGTGCTCTTGTGCTCCTGAGCTAGCCAATTAACTAATTCTATATCTATTATACCCTTCTATCCCCAGGTACCTCCCCATTAATGTTTCAAATTTATGGGCCCACTACTTCTGATTGGACGGGGACAGGGGGTTGATCCTCACACCATGTCAATTTAGTTCAATTTCTTTAAGCCCATTGTTTTAAAATACCGCCCCTCACAATTAATACATTTGCTTTATTTCCCACCCGTCTCACGACAAAGTTTAATACAAATTGTAGATTAAATGTTGCATTTGCAAGAACATTGCGGATGTAGTGGAGTTGGCCACCAGGTCACGGCCTTGGATGACGTCCAAGTTGACTTCATCGCTGTGCCTTGTTTTTCAGGGCGCATGCGCACTTCTCATTGGCTTCAAGCTGCCATTCCGTTAACCCAGGCCCAATTTACGAACTATTAAAAGTCAAAGAAGAAAACATTAAAATCACAAATAAATGTCTTCACTGTATACCCCCTATTTCTACTCTATTCCCCTTTAATTATAAATCTATCCTGCATTAGGAGCATTAAAATACCACAGTGTTAATTGCAGCAAATGCGCAAGCTTTAGCACGTGAGAACATTAAGCAGCCATTTTAACACACACTGCGCAGAAGTAAGTTTTCCCTCCAAGCAAAGAAAAGACGTCATACCACGTGATATGGTTGACACATGCGCAATGAAGTTCCTGCGCTTTAGCGGCCATTTTGGATTAGACAAGCATTAGTTATTAGTTTATACACATAGGCAAGCTTCACTTGGATAGTGTTCATGTATGCATTTATTAGTAAAGACATTACAAAGTTTAATTAATTAATACTGTGAGAGGATTGCTTACGAGCAAGTCTCATTCTGAGTTCTTGCTCCATCAAGGGATACCATCACTAACTCCAGGCTTTTAGATTCAGGCAGGGCTTTAAGTGGGCCGGGTCTCACTGGTGCTGAGCACCGGCAGTTTTTTAAAGGGGGCCTCGAAATCGGTCTCTATCGGGCTCCGTTTTGTGCCCTGGCACAGGCGGTCCGTTTTTTTCCGGACTGCAGTGATGGCAGGCACATCGATGTGCACGTGCTCACACTGCTCACTTCTCACTAGTGGAGAAGTTAGGGCATGACGTCATGTCAGGTGAGCCTTGTAGGGGAAGGGAAATCCTTTAAAGAGTCATTTTCTCTAGATTTCCCTTCTCTTTTTGAAACTCAGGTGCAGCAACATTGTTGTGAAGTCACCAGGGCTTTAAGTGGAAGCTTTTTAGGTCTCGGGCCTAGCGTTGCAGTGCGCAGCCCTGCTCGCGCAGCCCGAGACCTCTTGTATGGGCTTTTGAAAGCTGACCACACGCTCGTGCGTGTGTTTTTGCTTTCGCCGGCTGCCATTGGCTTTAGCGTGTTTTAAAAAAAAAAGTAATGCGCGCAATTGGGCAAAGGCGGGCGCATGTCCCGCCTTTGCTCCGCCCATTCCCATCGGTGGCTAGCACGCGCTGCAGCGCGCGTTCGCCTCGCTGCCGCGCTCCCTTTCCCCCCCGCTCCTCTGTGGTGCGCGCGCACCACTGGTTATTTCTGTTTTCATGGTCGTGGGACGCGAGGTCCCTCCCTTCGTGGAGAATGGGAGAGGATGGGCACCCATCTGGTAAACAAAGCCCGCAGTATAAATGTGGGAGTCGCCCTGTCACTAGGCGACAGAGATAGAGGACAGATAACGTGATGCGGGCTCGGATTCACTGTAGTAGATACAGACTGCGCAGAGGAAGGGAGGAGAGAGAAAAAAAAACTAGCTTCTTGGCAGAGTTTAGCCACTGAAGCTCGTGTTCTGTTTCTGCCTGACTAACGCTGCCAAAAAAGCTTTGTCATTAGACCGAAACATGCTTTAGGTCCACGAATGTATATAATAGAAGCCAGGCTTATTGAACATGGCGAAGTAAGTTAGGTATTTGTGAATCGGGCTCGAGAGTTAAAATATTAGCGGGCATTGACTGCTGAAGTGTTAATGTAGGCGCTGTGTTGCTTTTAATACCGCAACAAAAGTGCAGTGCACAGATTTAGGAAACTATCTGTACCAGGAGAGAGACTGTCGAGGACTGCGCTCCTGCTCCAGCTGTTGTCCCAGCGGCTGCGCCTCACCACCACGCCTTCTCCTCAGCACATCTGTAAGTATTTACAGTCCTGTGTGTTCTCACTGTCGAATGCTGCTTGTCGACGCTCAATCACTGCATTCCCCTTCGCTTGCTTGGACACGGTGCGTGTGAAGCTGTGAACGATTTGGGTGCATAGCTCCTTTTACAACCGTCACCTTGGGAAGCACTGGTACGTTTTATGGAAGTAAAATTTATGTAGCGCTTTCTATCTTGACGTGGCGCTTGAAGCGCTTTGCCAGCGCGCAACATTGTTACTCGCGTGCAGATTCTTTCATTCAAAAGGTTATGGGGTGGATTATGTGACACAATAAGTGCGATAGCCTCAACCGCGGGTACTATAGTAAGCAAATATATACTAGATAATGTGGCAAAAGAGCTGCTTAAACTTGGAAATAAGAACGTATTGTAATTATGTTTTTTCCTTACACACCGCCTTGTGGCTTGTTATAGTGCAAACATGTTCTAATTATGTAACGTCTACGCTTTGTACATTTGGTGTTTCCTCGCTGTGTTATGTCTGTGAGTCGAAATGTGTCCCTCTCTTTTACAGGAAATAATTTTTTTGTGATACGGTCGTTACAGAAACATATATTCTTTTACCATGTACAGAGCTCCGCTGTCTTTTGGCTAGATTAGTCCTATAGAAATACATATACACATAAATACAGACATACATACAACAATGTGCGTTGATTGAACTACGTCACGTTTCAGCAATTTGAAAGTACGCCAGAGCTTTAAGCTATGTTTCGAGGGTGGGGGAGCAGCTAATAGACTGATTTGCTAATTTCATAAAAAAAATCTTTTTCTAATGAGGATGACAGTTTCTAACGTTAAGTGATAATGGCCAGAACTTACAAAGCACAGTGTTATGGGGGTGTTTCTGTGTTAAACAACATATTTGCAAGCAGGCATTGACATTCGTTTTGCAGTGTGAAACCAGCCACGTACGGGGCGCTGCAGCAAAGTTGCTGTTCTGCCTTGCCTCAAAGGGAGAGAGAAAACAAGCATTGAAAATGCAATAGGTCTCGCCTTTGATTAAGTTAAAGCAATTTGCTTTGCTAATGGTATTGTATAGCAAAGCAAATGGCTTTAACTTAATGAAAAGCGAGACCTATTGCATTTTTAATGCTTATTTTGTATTGGCATACGAAAAAAGCAAAAGAAACAAGCATTTGCAATACAATAGGTCTGGCATTTGCGAGAATTAGAGCAATTGGTGTTGTAATTGACAATGTCTTTTACCCATGAGTTTTGGTTTGGAGTGTAGTGGATGTATGGGGTGTGGAGTGGAGTTATGTGTGCTGTATTGCAATTATTAGTTGTGGAATTGTGTTGTGTGGAGTATATTTGTGTACTGGAATTATGTGGCACGGTGAAAAGATTGGGGTGAGAGCTGCACAGAATAGATAGAAAGGAAGATAGAGAGGGATAGCTAGTTTGTGCAGGAAGTGGTGAATGAACTTGAGACAGAGGAGCAGAAAGAGGGTGTGAGAAAGAGAAAGAAGGAGAGAGCAGGCCACATATGCATAAAGAGGGAGGACACGTGTACGCTGAAGACACCTGAGGTATTTCCTAAAATAAACAGGCATAAAATAAACAAAATAACAGAAGGAGAAAAACATTGTAGTTCTCTACATCAAGACACTACTAGCAGTTGCATACACGCAAAACTTTTAAGATTCAAACCAGGAACCAATCTATATAATTCCAAAACAGTGCTTAAATTCACTGGCCTTCTACATAGCCTTCTTCCACCCACAACTCTGTGTTCCTACCCTGTAGTAACTGCCTGCCAGAATAATCTCAAATCATGACACCCCCTGAAACTATACTGCTTGCTACTTCTACACAGACGAATTTGAAGCAGACATCAAAACAGCAATGCAATCTGTCAACAAACAAAACAAGCATTTGCAATGCAATAGGTCTCGCATTTACGCGAGTTTAAGCTATTGGCATTGTAAATCACAATGCCTTTTATTTATGTTTTAAAAACGAAAACAAAAATAAAAGGCATTATTTGCAATGTAAATAGCTCAAACTTGCATAAATCCGAGACCTATTGCATTGCAAATGCTTGTTCAATATTATATTCAAGCCATAGTTGCTGCTTATTTATCTTATGCAACGAACAACCATTGACAAAGCCAATAGTCCTGACTTGTAGGTATATTACTTGCTGTATCATATATCTGGATGCAATGACAGAAACAGCAAAATACAAGTCGGGCGGCACACCATACTAAGCACAGATTTTTAGCTTATGTGTTTTAAGCCACGCCCTTAATTACATTGGCCACGCTCCTTTGAGAGAGACTCTCTCTTCTTCTTCCCCCCCCCCCCCCCCAGTTTTTTCATCCCACTTAAAGCCCTGGATTCAGGGGCAAGGAAAGTGACGAGCAGAGCTGGTATACTAATGACATCAGAAGGCACATGTTGTTAAGGCAGGGTTTTAGCATCGATTTACCAGTACCAGCAAGTGCACGACTGACTAAAATAACCACAAAACATGGACTGGTGTTCTAAAGAAAAAGGCAGGCTGAGGTCAGGGAACTTTACCCCTGATTTGGTAAAAAACTGTGTGACTTTGAACAACATTTTCTCCCTTGGCGTGGAATTTCAAAAATCTTTTTGTTGCCATGTAATTCGCTAACTCACTGCACAACTACAAATCTCAAATCCTAGCTCCAAATGTCTCCTTATGCGGTCGTCAATACATTTTTGATCCGTTCAAGTTTGCTGAATAAGAAATCACACTTTTTTTTAAGTAATTATGACAAAAGGACCAACATAGTAACATTGATAAAACTGCATCAAGTTTAAACACTCCATATCAGTAAAGATGCAAAAATACTGCCTTTATCACTCCATGCTAATAAAAGGTTAAAGAGGATTATCTGTGAGGATTAAATTACAAACCACAGCAGGCTGCCTGAATTGAAAAATGGTTTCTCTTTTCTGGCAGAGACTTAATCTTGAAACTTGAAGGTGAACGATATATTTACACTGCGTGACTTTGACAGACCTTATAACTAACACCTAACAATACACTAACCAAAAGGCATGACTCAACACTTCACAATAGAGTTGTAATGAATCACACACAAACCGTCTTCTAACCGGAAGCTGTTAAGATTGCGCAAAACGTTCATGATACGTTCCTCTGATTCACATTAGTTTCAGGTGATTAACATACGTGAGTCACGATTTCAGTCATCGGTGAAAGATTACCATGAAAAAACTAATCAACAAGATATACATGTATGCATGCATTTTATGCAGACAGACTTCCCTTAAAATACATTTTTGACCAAAGTCGGGCCATAAACACGTGAGCTATCTTCTTAAAGAAGATGTTATTTGTCTTTGGTACAAGGGAATACATTTTAGCAAAGCAGATTAAAAAAAAAATGCAAGAGACAGCGGCTTTAAGTGGTGTTACTTGGAGCCACCTACATATATCTACATATTTTTAGAACTTCAATTTAGCTAAAGTAACCATGCTTTCTTTAATGAAGTTGTGCTTTCAAAATGCCATACTATGAATCAAATACTTGATTTTTCCACATTTCCTGGCAGTACGACAAACAGCAAGTGCATTTTATCAACGCTATCCCTTCGGTTCCTCAGAAGGCTGAAAAGCTCAAAAGGTCTTTCTAGTATTTAAACTGCCGAGTTTTGAAAACTAACCAAACTCCAATACATCTTACCAAGCCAAAACACATGGAAAAAAAATCACAACAGTAGATTAGGTAAAAAAAATAATTAAGCAGTAATGCTTCCGACTGTACCGAATCGTTTAATGTGGCTATAGTGATCAGGCCTCAAAAAATCAAAAGAAAAACCAAGAGCAGAAACAACAAAATGCTACAGCTACAAAAGCACACTAGACAAAGCCTTCCATAGTCACTAAATTTCTCATATGGCACGCTGCCGTGTTACGCAAATCCTCAATGAAATAGAAGCAGCTTAATGGAACGGTTAAGGAAGCCTTTAGTTCACAATATAATTGAAGCAGCCTTGGTTAAAGCAACTATTTACATTAACCTTTGAGCGTAACCTTAAATTCTTATGAGTGCAGGTTGTAATGAAACTGTGAACAGGGTCAACTCCTACTTGTGAGTGGAGAAGCAAATCCTGCCCAGAATATCCACATCTAATTAAATAGGGAGTGCGAGGATAATGAGTGAAGGTCAGAGGTCAAGAGAACGCAATACAAGTCAACAAGCATTGGCAAAGCCAAAAGGTCTGACATTGGCCGACAGCCCTTTCCTTGGCTTCGTCAATGTTTGTTTTGTCATTGTTTTTGCCTAACTATTCTTGGGGATGTTGCCGGGCCCTCAATCATTCCCCGACTGTATGTGGATGTGCTCGCTGTGAAACAAAATGCTGTCACTCCGTGAAATTAGTCAATGGCTGAAGTCCGCGGATCCCTAACCCTATGATGTAATGTGCGGAAGAAAAATGCAAATAACAAAACAACAGATCAATGAATGAAGGGAGCTGGCTGAAGGTCCCTTCCTATAAGTAAGTATAATATAAATATAATTTTTGTACAATCAGAAAGTCTTAACTAATGCCAGGCCTTAAAAAGAAACAAAAAAACCTCACAGGACAGTGTAGGAATACTTAGAAACAGGTCGCTGCTTATAGGAGTTTAAAGTCTCAGGTGTGTACCTTCCTGTGAACGTTGATTTGTCATGGGAGAGCAGGTGATTTTCAAAAGGACACTCTTCGTTTACCGTTAGATACGTACCTTTCTGGCTATGTACAATTCCCACACAAGTGAAAGTAATTTTGAACAAGCAGTGGCGAATCTGACCTTTTCCCTAGCAAAGGGTTTGGTAATAGTAGGGTGACATTGGGTGTGTTGCCCACACCCACACGGTGACCAAGAAAAAAAGACTATAATTAATCACATTGTGTGATACAATAATATGGATACAGAGTGTTGAGCCATTTTGCTTAACAGACTGCATTAGTAATGTACCTTGCAACCTCAAGGAGTGTTATTAACAAAAAGTAAGAAAATGAAGGTTGTGTTGTTAAGTGGTGAACTTAGCAGCAAAATACTGTATACTAGATACTTAAGACAAAAAGTCAGCATTTTCATTGCACCTTGAAGAAAGCCTTTGCATGTGTGCATACCTTGACTTTGTGAACAAAAATAACCATAATTCCAATATGTTATCATGACAGCAAAATCAAACATGAGAAATCACAAGGGAGATTACTGAATCATACCATCTTTGACAGGCTGAGGCATACAAAGAGCATGCATTCATTAAACAAAAAAGCCAATGAACCAGCGAATAAAAAGTCATAATGTTAGCATAGTCAACACAACAAAGAACACACTGGGGTTTCAATTACGGGATACACGTCACATTTGCGATTTAACTAACAAAAAGGAATACTCAATGCACAATCACCTAAACCTTATGGAAACACAAATGGGACAATGTAACCATCTTCAAGATGTCATGGCCTGAGAGAATATGCATAAGCTTAACATTTTGCTGTAGTGTCGAGCACCCTTAGGCTGCGACTGTCACACTCAAAGTGTGCCCAGTAGTGAATATACAAATTGCACCATATCAGTATGCACTCGTGGCTTGTGTGCCGAATTGGTTTCACAGTTATGTGCCACTGGGGATTATTGGTTGCTGTCATTTGCAGCTCTCACGTCTTTCATAAAGTTAGTCCGGTAGTTGAGGGCATGAAATAATTGGAAAAAAATATTTCAACACAAAATCAGCAACAAAAGGACAAAATAACTGTGGGAGTTATCTAATCGGCAACTCTGTTATGAAAGAAAAACACAAAACTATACATCAGGTTTCAGAAAAAAGATCATGAAATCAAAGAACTCTAGGAACAATGAGCTCTTTGCTGTCATAGCTCAGTGTGAACAGGAAATATGCGCCAATTACTTAAGCAAAAATAAACCACTCACCAACTCATTACTTGGTGCCCTACCAGCAATCCACAGGACAATATGTCTTCATTTAAGACCGCCTATTATCGTCAGTACAGAGTAGAATATAATTTAATGCTATGTTGCACTATTAATCATCGACGAGGTATTACCATAAAAAAGGTAGAACAAGTTTAAACATATTTGCGAGGAGCTACTGCACGAGGATATTGGCTTCACCACACAGCTGCAGGAAGAAAGGAAGGAAGACTCTGGCAATAAACAGAAGTGAAGACTACAACTTTTTCTGTTGGGTGGGAACAATGAAATGGGACCCCGGGGGCTTGCACAGATCTCAAGACTATTGCTTCTGTAGCACAAGAGCTTAGGACAGTTTGTCCTTGATCTTGGCAATTTTATTACAGAAGGGAGCGGTTATGGGCATCCGATAGGTTTAGCCATTCCTTCCTGATGGAAGCCAAGACCCAAGCACATGGGGACTGACTGCTGGTACGGTGGGACTGAGACTTCTGGAGCAGCCAAGCCCTGCATGAAGCCCCCATAGCGCTGCTGTAAATAAATATAAACACGCCAATAAAAATATAATTAAAAAAAAAAAAAAAAAAAAAAAAGAGTTGACACGTTAGGAGAAAATAAGTTAATGCACGAAGAACCCCCTCTCCTCCCTACATCCGCACATAAACTCAGCTGGATTGAGCACTGGGGTGGAGGTGGAATGGGGGAGAAGCGCTACCACTGCTTGCCTGTGAGGGACGGAATCCAATTACAACAAGCAGGGACAGCGTCGTCACTGCAACATCCTGTGATTCTGGGCAAGTTCTATATCTCTCAGTGCCTTTAAAAAAATAAAAAAATAAAACTTTAAGAGCTATGGAGAGAGCAGCCGGCAGGGAAAGTGGGGGGCGGGGGAGAAATAGTACCTCAATCACGTAGGGAGCAGCGAAAGGGGCACAAATTAACTTGAATCAATCTATGCTTGGTCCCTGCTATATGGAAATGTTTTGCCTGCACTATCCAATTAAGGAGCCTGTAAAGAAAAGGTACGCTGAACAGCACAAATGGTAAGCATGGACCCTTTTCTGTGTACAACAGTGTCTCCCAAGGAAGATGCATGAGCAAGCGCAGGCTCGACCGCAAAAAAGGCATTGGCCTGTTGCTTGGATCTGCGCTTCTCACCCTTCCAAGTCGAGTTTTTCTGTTACATCTTTCCCAAGTTTCAGAAAAGAGTTTTGCCTGTGTGAATCCTCAGCTCTCTTACTCCGTCTTTGAACAACTATGCAAACTGCAAAGAGTAGATTTGCAGCCGTTGTCTCCTCTCCATCCGGAGCCACTCTCCTCCTCCTCCCTTCTTCCTCAACAATCTGCTTTCTCCTCCTCCACCCTGCTGTGGAGATATCACACTCGGTTCTACCCTTTTCTGAATTCAGCCTCCCCGTAGTGACAGAAATGTTGTGTTAAATGCTTAAGCTAATAAAAAAAGAGCTGCCGTTTAAAAACACGTTAACAAAAAGTGTGCCCTATCCATTCAATGCATTTCTCAAGTTCCCTGAACAACTTAAATGACAGCCTGAAAGTGCATTCAAGCCACACACTGCAAAATATTTAACGGATGTGCAAAAGTTCACACCAATAGTACACCCGTTTCAAAACAGAAATAACAATTCAGGCAATCTTTAAAGTTACTTAGTTTATGGGATCCCCATTTCCCCTCTCTATCCAATGTGTAGTTACTACAGACTGACATCCCCTTCTGTATGCAGCTTACTCACTGATCTTCCAGTGTACTTTTACATCTCTTTCTCTGCTTCCAACTCCTTCCTGTGCCTTTCTATACAGTGGGAAAAAGAGAAAACAAACCTCAAGGGCCTGAATGGAGGTACAAAATGAAGACCAAAACCACAATAACACTGTCTTTGTGGGTGATGCCCAACACCCCAGCTCACACGACCAGACTGATTAAAGAAAAGTGAAACGGGTGATGATAGCCAAGCGGCTCTAACTCATTATTGATTATTTTGGAACCAGGTAAAAGAGATGAGGCTTGAGAATCATACAAACTGGTTTACTTAATCAAGCACTTGCCTTAGAAAAAAGCCTGATTCTCTATCATGAGAATATATGTTCAAAATTCTTTAAAAAATGTGACCAGGCCTTCAGTTTTCGGAATGAATAGATCTCTATGCAGAACAGTTGGCCCATGTGAGATTAAGTGGCATTCCGTCCCTTATCTATACTGCTATTTGTCTTGCAATTGGATTTATGACCAGGCTGGAATTTAAGATATTCAATAATGAGGTTGGGACCAATAGTACAGAGATAAAGCTCACACGTCATCATACATGGATGAAATGATGAAATCGATGGAGAGACCCAAAGAATAAGGGAGGAACAATATTAGACATCAAGATTTTTGCAGACTATGCAGCCCAGGTAATAATCTGCACCAAAGTAAGACTTCCTGGAGCAGAGGAAATTACAGGTGATAGTGTGGCAACAAATGTTGATAGGGAAAACTGGTGATGAAAAATATGAGCACATACATCTGTAAGACCCAAACTCAACACACAAAAAATTAAACTGGTAACCCTTAAGGTTGAAGTGACTTACTGGGGAAATCTCACTGCTGGGGCAGGAGGCAATATTCATGAGAATAGTTCTACTCAGATTCCCATCTGCACTGTCCAATTCACCGGTCAAAATATTCAGGTAATGCTTTAGCAGTTCAAGTCCTGCAATTGAGTGGGGTAAGAAGGCTTTTGGGTACCCACAGTGAAGTGGTCTCTATTGGTTTGTGAGAGAGTTTTCAGACATACAAATTATTGGATGTCTTACACCACTCAGTAAGGGCCAGGGTCATCCGCAGCTTCCATAGTATTTTTTGAATAGTGGCCTGCATGCAATTAGTCTAAAAGATCAACTTAAGTAGTCTGCATTTATTTTAATCCAAAAAGTGTAGTTCAGCTATCATATGCTAACAATGCAGTGGGAAGCTATGCCTTCAGAAAAGGTAAGAATTGAGTCATCAGGGAACAAATGGAGTCATCAGGGAACAAACTATGTTTCAGTACCCTGATAGGGTATTCAGTTGTGCCTCAAAAGAACAAATAGAAAACTGACGAGTGTTTGCTAAACCATCACAATGGATTTGAAACTTCCAAGAAATCATGCTAGAATGTCATACAAATGTTGGCAAATTTAGCTATAAAAGTTGTCAGTCACAAAGTTTTTGAGGATGATCAGAGGGAGGCTGTAAGTAGTCTAGACTGACCATTTGCGAAATTAAATCAAAAAACCCTATTGGCTATTTGATCATAGAAAATAATTTGCAGTCCGTAAACCCTTTCTGCTTTAAAAAAATAACTAACTCAACATTGGTGTTCTTCATAGGAAGTTTTCCCTCCTCTGGACAGTGTGTCAAGTCAAGTAGGTACAGTTTGCCAAAACTTCTGGAATATTGATCATTTTATGTGAAGGTGCAAACTTGGGATGCAACAGCAAAATAATTACTGAACGGATTCAGTAATTCATTAGTTGTGGAAGTTCACAACTATTTTGTGAATCCACAACCAATGAAAAAGGAAGATGATGGCAAGTCTTTATCTGTAAAAGGAACTTGTTTTGGTTTTGCCCTGGAAATTCAATTTGGTCACAGGTGAACATAAGATTCATGAGCAAAAAGGTTTATATTATACGGAAACACAAGATTAAAGTTTGCAGAGTGTTACATGTTGCACGATTAAAAGACTGGTACAATCCTATAGAGCATTTTACACATTATACAAGAAACTACATTATCCACAGAAAAACAAAAATTGAAGTTGATTAATATTGGTAACTTATTAATCTTGATGGTACAATCGGATATTGGAAAACATCAAAAGTGTGAATTCTGCAAAGATATGCACGCAGTAAAGTTCCTCTTCATTTCCATTCCCTTTCAGTCACAGCGCTTTCTGACAATGCATAACCATATTTGAATTAATCCAACCAATTTAACTAGAAATGTGGCTTAAAACTAATACCAATTATAAGCCTTCTGCTGCTCAATCTCTCCAACCTCACATTTCTCACAATTGGGTGCTATAAGGGTGAAAAACATCCACTTCTGACCTCTCAGAGTTCAACAGTGATAGGTTTGTCACGAATGAATATATTACACCCAAAGATACTCACATTTCACAATGTACTGATTTTATTTAGCCCTCAGGTAAATATTACTTGATCTCTTTCACTAAAATGCCCCAACCACCATTCAGCTCATGATCAGATCTTATGCTGACAGTAGCAATGATGTGTGCAAATAGCCTTCTTGAGCTTCTGGACTTCTTCACCCTCGGCTTGTTAGTTCCATCAGTCCCCCCTTTAGTAAAGTACAGTTCTTGGACTGTGTTACAAACAGAAGCAAAAAAACATATCCAAATAACCTCTTGATTAGGCTGCCTACCTTTTTAGGTCTCGCCTAGCGACACAGCGCATGCGCTGCTCGCTTGGCGAGATCTATTGTCGTCCAATTTTCTTCGGAAGGGGGACAGGAGATGTGCACGCGTCGGACAGGAGATGTGCACGCGTACGTGCACGCGTACGGCTCGCGGCGTTTCAGCAGTAACGCACGCATGGCGCGCTTTCACTTTCCCTCCCTCCCCCCGTCGGCTCCAGATCATCTCGGAAGCTCCCGCAGTATAGATGGTCTTGTTGTAACATGTTCAGAGCATTCCTACTTAACTATATCTAAGATTGCGTGTAGAAACTGTGAACTTTATTAAATGTCTTCCAAATATGTGTTATCTAATGTGTTACATCGAATCAGATTTATGTAAAATAATGAACTCTGCTTGAATGTTCAAGTGTCCTGTTGACGTTTTACGTGCCTTCAGTTTCGTGATTTACATAACAGGCCTCTCGGTGGCTGGACTCCTTCTGTACACGGTGCCAAGTCAAACCACTGGATCGCTTCTGCTTGCTTGTTCGTATGAAATGTGTGGTCTGCCCACCTCGAAGCCTGGCAGCTTAGGGCGGATGCCTGAACGCCGAGGATGGGCCGTTTTCAATTATATCAGTCCTTCCTAAATTAAACAATGCCATACCGTGCAGATGTCGGGATCCAAGACCCGCACTGACGGTGCACTCGAAGGTTCAGATGAGTTCAGCAGTTTGCAGTGGTTGGTGCATTGCTCTTCAGCAAAGGTTGCAGCAGGCTCGCAATTTGGCACGTGACCATCCAGGCCCATGTGTGTCGATTCGTCATAGGAACAAGGAAAACATTCCCAGTAATGCTGTGGAAGGGATGCGCTGGCACACACATTATTCCTAAACCCAAGGCCGTTTCTAGCTAATTTAATAAGTTATTATATAAACCTGCCTTTCGTGCTGCCCATTCACGCCGTGCTTCAAACAGCACATTGCACGCGTGTCCTTCAGCGGGCTTCTTTGCCTAGAATAAATCTGTTAATGTCGTCAATTTCTTCGGAGGCAGTTTGTAAAAATAACTTTTATTAACTTTGCTGATGTTCTTGACACTTTATTGTGACTATAAGTTGGAGCCGCGGCGATATGGAACGTTCCAAGACCCGTGACTCGAGTGCTCCGGATGTGATAGGCGTGTCCCTGCTGTCTTCCCGTACCTCTGGAGGCTGACAGACATCAATCAGTAAGTAGTGCTGCTGGTAATGTGGGACAGTAATCACTAATTTTTATGCTGCAATGTAATAAACAGGAACTTGCAGTGCCGTTAGCGACCCAGGCTACATTCCAAAGTGTAAGAGCATCATCACCAGTTCCCGTGCCTGCGGGGCCATGACTCAGGGGGCAACGGAAGTGGGTCGTACAGTGTGGTCTCTGCCTGTATGTTTCGTTGTCTAATCCAGTCTTTTTTCTCTCACCATGGTTCCTCTCACTCTCCTTTGTGCCGTATATTTCTCTGCGTCTTCCTTTTACCTCTGTTATCCAATTCCTTCCTCTGTTTTCCTCTCTCATTTTGTCCCATTATTTCCTTGATTACTTCTAGTCTTTTGCTCTATTTTTTTTGCTTCTTTTATTAATCCTGGTCTCACTTCCCTCTGTTGTGCGGTCGCTGTAGAGAAGCTTCATTCTCCTTGTTTCCATCGAACTCCTCCTGTGCTTTGTACTGCCTCCCAACCCCGGCTGCTCTTTTCTCTTCCCTTTTCATCTCCCTCTTTTTAGTGCCCATCCCTAGTAGAGGTGCTGGCGAACCGCGGGGAGCCAGTCCTCTGGTCTGTAAAAATATTGCATGGGGAAATAGCGAAAGTGAGTCCTAGACAGGAAGTGACACTGAACTGCAGGCAGATAGCACCCATTCTCTAGTCTATCGCATGACTTCCCTTTCGGCCAAACCGCCTACACAGCAGCACACTAACATGTCAGTGAGTAAGTCATACTGGAAACTCCTAAACAAGCATTTGCAATGCAATAGGTCTCGCATTTACGCGAGTTTGAGCTATTAACCTTGCAAATAACAATGCTTTTTATTTTTGTTTTTAAAACATAAATAAAAGGCAGTGTCATTTACAATGCCAATAGCTTAAACTTGCGTAAATGCGAGACCTATTGCATTGCAAATGCTTGTTGTTTCTTTATTTTCCTCCTTGGATATGTAGTAATCGAGCTCAAATCTAAACAAGTTTCCACACTCGAGAAAATCAAATCAAACAAAACACATTCCTACAGTACCTATCCATTTTACTAGTTTTTAAATCATAAACATGCCACTGAGTTATTGGAGCCCCGAGAAAAGTTAATCAATGCAGTACGTTCATTTGAAGAATTTCCTCTGTGTCATTTTTATTTTGGAAAACAAGTTAGTTAGTTTTGAACCTTTTCTAAACTAATACAGAAAACAGGAACGCTGATATGAAAGATGTAACACATTCCAAACCATTGGGGGAAATAACGGACAATAAATTTTGGGATTTTGGAATTTTAGAGAGAATAATGTTGAGTGCAAAACAGATTTTCTGCTGCAGCCTTATGTTGGTCCAAATAGACATTATTAGTATTTTATATATTTTAGAATTGCTATCCACAAGATCTGTTTTGAAAGATTTTAAAATGCCTATGCTTATACAATTTTAAGAAGCGCTCTTTAGAACAAAACATTTTATTTGACTGCCTTGTATGCACGCAATGCAGGAAGCCTTGGACAAAACAGAATTTGGCTCGATAACAGACAGTACACAATACCGCCTCCATTGATGCAATTCATTGTCAATGCAAGATACATGTATGACCTCATACACTTAAAATTATGAATCAGATTTTTTTTATTTTTTATAACCAATAACTGTGTGCTTCAGATGGGGGGGGGGGACGTGTTGAAGATTTTGACCCATCTATTGGAGACAACCAAATTCAACAACTCCACTGCACAAGAACAGAAAAGTGTAAGGTGAGGGGCTGTACAGATAAAGCACCCATGGAGTCGCTACATACACTTAACGACCAAAGAATGGTATATCCAGATTATATACAGTTTTCCAGAACACAAACACATGGCTATATGGGAGACTGTGGTGGGAAGGGCGGTATCAGACGCAATATGGGCGATAATATGGAGAAGAGCTAGATAGGTTTGCAATAAAAGGAAAATTCGTACAAGATCCTGTTATGATAGAATTGTATGCCAGAGAGGCGGGGGACAATGTTTTGCACTTCTAAATATAGATGGAAAAATATTGAGACTCAGAACTATGATACATACGTTTGTGGCAATGTAATCATATTCAAACATACCATAAATTATTATTAAACACCATTAAAGATATAACAGGCATTACCTTGTCACCTGATAACTCGTTGGTTATTTTATCAGGCTGCACAGGGAAGTAAGGTTTTTACTCACTAACACCATTAGGGTAACAGCCAAACTCGAGGTGAAACTTTCAGTTACAAATCACCGATTTAAAGTGCGTAGTGGAAAGGAAGCAAAAAAACGAAAACAAAAAAAACACGAAACTCCAGAATTGAGTAGGCTACCACACAAGTCCAGGGCGCAAAAAATTTTCATAATGCCTTGGAGCTAGATGACAGTCCTAACCACTTTGGGAAAATGGTCCACATGGATGATGCTAGCAGCAAATCTGTTTGTTGCGCAATTGTTGAAGTGATGGTATGCCACGTTTGAGTTTTTGATGGACCAAGATATAGAACATATATAGCACGGAAAAGTTAAAGACAACAATCTGTAGTAACCTTAGAAAGTGCGAACGAACATGGGACCCATTTTTAACATCTGTGAAAACCCCATCCCTAAAACAGCAGCCATTTTTGTTCCTGATGAAGTAACACTTTAGGCTGACAGGAATGCCCCCCACCCATATTATCTAAGACTGAATACGGTTGGTCACTCCATCACACTTTCACAACAATGCTCTACAGCCTTTATGGTGAAATATTGTTTGGAGAGGTGCTGTTCCCCTCTTCTGAATAGAATGCTATACTGCCTTATTGTAAAAGTATAAGTATGTTTGAATGACCACTGCTATTCTGTACCAAAAAGGCAATAGATGTGTTAACAAAAAATAACCAAGAATGATTTACTACTCTTTGAGCATTTATACTCGCCTAATATAGGTAACAATGTAAACAGACATATTTACAGTGACACCTGCAGTCTATTTTAAAACCTGAAAAGATTATGTCAGAAAACAGGATCAGAATCATATACCTGCTAAGACCTCAAAGAGCTTCAACTAGTTTAATCAGCTCCTTAGGAAAAACATAACCCAAGATTAATTTGAGGATATTAAAACTTCTACAGTTTGTGAAACAATTACAACCAATACACCTTTTAGCAACACAGATCAGTCATTAACCTCAGATACAACCTTCAGATGCGACCCAAGCTATAATTTACTTTTAATGTAAACTCTAGAAGTGACTACTGCAATTACTAAAGCAATAAATCTCACTTTTTACCCAGGAGAACCCCTGCCATCTGAGATAGTTATGGATCATGGGTACGCCTTTTCTATTAAATGATTCTTTTCTGAACATCACCAACTGCCATTTTAAACAAAAAATAAATTTTAAAAAAATGTTGTAGGTGCACCAAATAATATCTTTCACTGGATGCACTTTCTCCAGACTGTTAGAGTTCAGTTTCAACTTCCCCATTTGCTGGGCAACCTCTTGACAAGTTGATACAAAAACCAACTGCAGATTTATGTCTAAAATAAAGCCCTGAGGGATTGACACTCAGGTCACTTCCCAAAAGAGATATTCTCCCATTAAAGAACAATGAAATGTCAGTCATTTAAGAGCTACCATCAGCATTTCATACCCAACAAGATCTTCCATGGAAGACTAAAAGGCGCAATAGCTAGAGTGTTGCTACAGGATATGAGTGAGAGAGTGAGAGAGAGAGAGAGAGTCAACGGAAGTCTAGACTGCTTCCGGTTGCCGCGGAAACCTGCAGGGTTGCCGAGCTAGTCATCCCGGGGTCTCATTTACTTAAGAAGGATGACTCCGCGGACGCGCAGTGTTGCTACAGGATCTTAGCGTTTCTGCTCGTCACTTACAAGACCTTGTAAATCGTTTAATTATCTTAACTTTTGTAACTTTTACCAAGCTCGGACTCTCGCTTGCATTTATTTGTCTGTTTTAATATTGTTTTTAAATACTACTAGCCTTTTGCACACTCTGCTTTTTGCACAGACTCACCTGGTTAAGGCGTATTTTAGAGTTACCACCGGCTCGCTCTGTGGTCCACCGCGGGTGTTTTTCATCCCAATTGAGTGGAGAGAGCGAGCGAGCCAACGGAAGTCTATACTGCTTCCGGTTGCCACGGAAACCTGCAGGGTTGACGGCTAGTCGTCCCGGAGTCTCCTTTTCTTAAGAGGGATGACTCCGTGGACGCGCAGCGGGCCCGCCGCTGGCGCGCCAAAGGCAAGCCTGTCTGCGCCCAGCCGTCGCCAGGAGCCAGGACCCCTGCCTCTCGGGACCCAGCTACCGCTTCCAAGCTTAAATTCTCTGCTACTCAACTTAAACAAGTCAGACAGCTTGTCACTTCCGGGCTTGTCCCATGTCACACAACCTTTCCCTTTGTTATTCTTGAGGGACCGTTTACATTTAAACGCTGCCACTACCAGAGCTGTACGGAGAGTCAGGCCTCTCTAGAGCTGGGGGCCTGTCACAATAGTCACGACAAGCTGGATTTTGCTGCCATTCCTCTTCAGCCCACAGTCAGTCCTACAATCTCTAACTCTACTCCTTATTGGAGAGGTTTTCTAGCTAATGTTAGATCCCGGGCTAAGCACGCCACTGAACTGTGGGATTTAATGAATTCCGATTCCCCCGAGTTAGGTTTCCTCACGGAGACCTGGCTTAAACCCTCCTCAACACCAGCCATTACCCTAGTCCTTCCAGAAAAGTACTGTATACTCAGATTGGACAGGGAGAGTAAAGTGGGTGGAGGCATTGCCATCATGTACAAGGAAGCATTGAAAGTCTCCATCATTGACTCCACCTCTGACAATGACATGGAAATATGTATTTTTAAGATTGAACTGACGCCCCAGGATTGCCTAAAGGGCGCACTCATCTACCGGCCCCCGGGCCTTCTCAAAGATTTCACTCTCAAAATAATGAGGAAAATTGCCCCCCACACTATCTCCTCCAAACACTTTCTGTTGTTAGGGGATTTTAACATTCACAGTGTAGATAGTGTGAACACTGATGCTGTTAACTTTCTTGCAGATATGGCCTCCCTTGGTCTAGTAAAGATTAATGCAGGCCCTAACCACTCGGCCGGCCACACCCTGGACATCATTCTCACCAATTCGCCCCGCATATCTGCAGAACCCCCTTGCCCAGTGATCTGGTCAGATCACTCTCTGATCTACTTTCAGATTAGAGGCTTTCAACTGAGTAGCACCCCCTCCTTCCCTCCTCGTAATCTTAGAAGACAATGGCATAAGATTACGCACGATTCCTTTGGAAAATGTTTCATACCCCCCTCATTTGAAGAACCTATGGATATTGACACTAGACTCAGGGTTTTTCATGAGGCCATCAATTCAGTTACAGATACTCTAGCGCCGTCAAAACAGCGGCATGTTAATCCTCAAAAGAAACATGCTGCCTGGTACACCCCCGATCTTCGAAGAGAAAAGTCAAACTGTAAAAAAATTGGAAAAAATATGGCGTAAAACTCAAACGGGGAAGGAGAAAGCTATTTATAAAACGGCCCTCACAATCTATCACAAGAATATTAAAAAGGCACAAAAAGTCCACATTATTTCAAGACTAAATAAAGCTGGCAACTGTACTAAAGCACTTTACAAAGTTCTCAACTCCTTCACTAATCCCATAGCCTGTACCCATCAGACCCCCCCCGGTGCTTTGTGATAATATAGCCAATTATTTTGAAGGAACAATCAATTTAATATACGATCAATTTCCCAATGATCCTAAACCCCTGGATAACTTTGACCTGCCACCTACATCTCTGAGAATGAAGGACGCCTGCCTAGAGAATTTTCCCGCTCTGCAGGTACCTCAAGTAGAAGCGATGTTGAGAACAGCTAAATTCGGTTCACCCCTTGACATCATGCCGGCTTATCTGTTTGCCTCACTCGCCACGCACAAAGCCCCCTCCATCTGCACCATCTTAAATACCTCTATGAGTGAAGGTATACTTCCACTTGAATGGAAGGCGGCACAAGTGCTACCGATCCGAAACAAAGCACATATACCCACTGAAATGTTGGCTAAATACCGCCCTATCTCGCTTCTCCCACTCATGAGTAAACTTCTGGAAGGGTACATCAATACTAAGCTTATTGGATACCTAGAATCTCAAGGCAATCTTGATCCCTCTCAGTCTGGGTTCAGACCGAATCACTCTACTGAAACCACCCTTATAGGTGTCACCGACTACATCAAATTAGCCCTGGATAACAACAGGGCAGTGCTGCTTGTGTTGCTGGATTCGACAACAGCCTTTGATACTGTCTCTCACCAGAAGCTAATCCACAGATTGAGTGAGATTGGTATACAGGGACAGGCGTTAAAGTGGCTCGCAAGCTTTCTGGACCAGCGTACTCAAACTGTCAACTTGGGTCCTTTTCGGTCTCGCACCTTGAAGCTCACTAAAGGGGTACCCCAGGGCTCCTGCCTTAGCCCTACCCTGTTCAATGTGTATGTGGCCCGCCTAGCTAAGATCATCAGAGAACATGGGTTCACTCATTCCTATGCAGATGATACCAAACTCCTCTTATCTTTCGAGAACGATAAAGTCTCAACCACATTTCTCTTCGCTTAGGGCATGCGAGCAATATCTGGTTGGATGACGGAACATTTCCTCCAGCTAAATGCAGCCAAAACCGAGATTCTGCTATTTGTCAGCGCTCAAACGAATTGCTCCTACGACTGGTGGCACGCTGAGCTGGGCCCAGCCCCCACCCCGAAGCTTATGGCTAAAACCTGGGTGTCCGACTGGACCACTCTCTAACTATGAGAGACCAAGTCATGGCCACCTCAGGCACCTGCTACCACACGCTGAGCCTTCTCCGTAGAGTGCTCCAGATGCTTCCTCTATCAGTCCCCAGAACCCTGATTCAAGCCTTGGTAATCAGCCGCCTTGATTACTGCAACGCTCTTCTTGCTTCCGCCATTGAATCCCTACTAAATATAATGCAGGTGATTCAGAATACAGCAGCTCGCCTGGCTCTCAATATGCCCCCCAGAACCTCATCCCGGCCTTTGCTGAGGCATCTTCACTGGCTTCCCATTCGCCAGAGAATCAAGTTCAAAATTTGCTGTCTAGCCCACAAGGAACTTCATGGTGGAGGCCCTAGCTACCTGGCGGAAAAACTTAAGCTCTACCTTCCTGGCAGATCTCTTCGTTCTGAGGGGAAAGGTCTGCTCATTGTCCCCCGCTACAGAAAACTCCGAGCTGGGGGCAAAACTTTTGCCTATCTGGCTCCGAAGTATTGGAACTCACTGCCCGCTGAGCTTCGTAAGTGCACCAATCTCCTCCTCTTTAGGAAACTCCTAAAGACAGAACTTTTCTGTTATTGATTGCTTTGACCTGGCACACTCCTCTTCTGCAGCGCGGAGATACCCCTTCGGGGGCGATTTCGGCACTTTATAAATCCCAAACTAAACTAAACTTGCAGTGAAGTGATATACATATGCTGAACATCACACCTTTAATATCATAACACTGTAAAATCTCTGCGGCTGGCTGCATCAGTCCCTACATAATAAATTTATTAAGACATTGTCTTTCAAACAATTACAATCCATCAAGTATAAAAAAAAAGCAGACACTAGATACATTTCATAAAGTAAACCATTAAATCAGGCTACTGTAGAACATCGAAGTGAAGATTTGCATAATGTTCTGTGTTGGTGGGATGTCTTGCTTTTTACATCTTTAAAACTAAAAAGATCTTGTAGGAGTGAGTTATATCCCAAACGAAGATGAAACTTTACTTACCTACATACACTTCGACACTGTCTCTAGACACAAAGCATCTGGCAAGTTTGACCACCACCAAAAAAGAATGAGCTTTGTTCTGCTGATATACTTAATGTGAAGAACGTTTAGTTACACTTTAACCACATACCAATGGCGAGCGCTCAGTTGAAACACTACTGTATGTCAAGCCATGGCGCTGCTATTTAGAAAGCATAAGGAACATGAAGACTTCACAATATCATGTACTAGCATTCTTATATTCTACTCTCCAATGCCTACAGGTAATGTTCTCAGGATCACACCGGACCTGTATTTCTAATGTGATGGCACAGGCGAAAATAGGTAACTTGTTCATATCCCACACAAAAAACAAGTTCATAGACTTCAAAAGATGCAGAACACTTGGCTAAAATTGTTTGAGTAACCCTCAGTGCCCCGATACTCATAAGCGTTACTTAGCCCTTTGTGCACATCTAACCATTTTTGACAAAACATTTTTATTCATCTCAGCAAGAGTGTTACACATAGCACATAACGAAGAAACCTTCTGTCAAATAAGAATCATCCCATAATAACAAGACCCAACAAGGTTGCTTGAGTAGGGGACTCAACTCTTTATATTTGTGGATTCAAAGACATGGAAATAAACTCTTTCATCAGGAATGAAAACAAGATTTGACAAAGCCAATTGGTCTCCCTTATGTGAGAGCTATTGATTTTCACAATGTCTTTCAGCCATTTGGTACAGCAGTGTGGCTGTGCAGCATGGCTAAAAGTTAGATAAAAGGTGATCTGACACAGCCAGTGTTGGCCGCGTCGTACATTGTTTTCGTTCTTCCGGCAAGCGGGGTGGGCAAGATGGATGAGAGGGAGGGAATAGGAAGCAGTAATATAAAAATGTTATGGCATAGCCAGTGCTAACCGCATTATAGCGTTTCTTCATTTTTGTTATGGTTGGTGACAGGGGTAGGTGTTAGAAATGGGTCTCTAGTTGGCAGTGGCTTGCACCCTGTCCAAGTAGGGACCCT
This sequence comes from Calotriton arnoldi, assembly GCA_963921515.1. Taxonomy (NCBI): domain Eukaryota; kingdom Metazoa; phylum Chordata; class Amphibia; order Caudata; family Salamandridae; genus Calotriton; species Calotriton arnoldi. The sequence goes on from CAWUFW010000537.1 coordinate 3,982,880, forward strand.
TACTTCTAGTCAGGATAAGGGAGTTACACACCCAGATAACCCCTGCTTACCCCCTTGGTAGCTTGACATGAGCAGTCAGGTTTATCTCAGATGTAATGTGTAAAGTATTTATACTATGCACACAGAAACACAGTGAAAACACTACAGACACCACGCCAGTTTCGAAAAAATAAACAATCTTTATCTAAACCCAACAAGACCAAAACGACAAAAGTTCAACATACATAACATAAAATAACACTTTTAAAAGGTTTATGCAATTTTGTCAATTGAACTCTATGGATGTGGTGATTTTACACAAAGTTCCTGTGATGCTTCAAATTCAACACGAAAAACAGCCGCAAGAGAGGATGCGTCACAAAACACAAGTGAGGCGTCTATTCCTTAGTCCCAGAGAAGTGGAGGCGTCAGTTCTTCCTGCGGACAGGAGAAGCGTAGCGTCAAATCCTTACTGCGAGGGGAAGCGATGCGTCGAATTTCAGACCTGCCGAGTTGCTTCTTGGCTGCGGGGCTCCGTTGACAAAGAAATGGTGCACAGGTGCAATGCCTGAGATAATCCAGTAGCTGTGTGTTAACGCAGCGGCGAAACAGGTGCTGGGTCGATTTCCACGGCCGCAGACTGGTGATGCGTCAATTTCTCCAACCTCACAGCAGGGCCTGCATCAGAGCGGGGTTCTAGGATGTTGGAGACTCGGTGCTTTGGACTCGGGCTGCGGCGGTTCTTCGGTCCACAAGCCAGCGCATCATTGATTTTTCAGCTGCACCGCGGAGATGCGCTGGTTTTTCAACTGCGCGGCAAGCTTGCGGTGGAAAAAATGGCACTGAAAGTGTGATACATGGATTTCCAGTTCTTCAAACAGCAAAACAACCTCCAAGGGCCCAGAACTGGAGTTGGCATCACAGGGCAGGTCAGAACTCCCAAGTCTTTGATGGCCCTGAGACTTCCAACAGGAGGCAAGCACACACAAGCCCTTAGAGAACATTGGAAAAGCAGGATTCAAAAAGCAAAGTCCAGTTCTTTCACTGCCTACATCTAGAAGCATCAACTGCAGGCCAACCCAGCAAGGCAACACACAGCAAAGGAGCAGTACCTTACTGACAGCTCTTCATCTTGGCAGAGTCCTCAGTCCAGAAGTGTTCTAAAAATGTGGGGTTACAGGCCGAATACTTATACCCCCTTTTGGCCTTTAAAGTAGGCATACTTCAAAGAAATTCTTTGTAGTTCACAAGTTCCTGCTTTAGCTACTGACACTTCAGGGGGGTGGAGACAGCATTGTGAGAGGACAGGCACAGCCCTATTCAGGTGTCAGTGACAACTTCTCCCAGCACTCTATCTTAGGAAGACCAGCCAGTCTGGGGATGGGCCATTAGGATATGCAGGGCACACCTCAGCTCCCTTTGTGCGACTGTCTAGAGTGAATGCACAAACAGCCCCTGCCAGTCTAAACCAGATGTTGTTTCCACAGGCAGAGACACAAAACGGTAAGGGAAGAAAGTGCCCACTTTCTAAAAGTGACATTTTCAAACAATTTAAAAACCACCTTCACTAAAAGATATATTTTTAAATTCTGGACTCAGGGAGCCCAAACTCCAAATTTCTAGCTCTTCCCAATTGAAAGATGTTACAAGGCAGCTGCAATGATAACCTATGGGAGAGATAGCCCTTGCAATAGTGAAAAAACTAAATTAGCAGTATTTCACAATCAGGACATGTAAAACACACCAGTACATGCCCCACCTTTTACATACACTGCATCCTGCCCATGGGGCTAACTTGGACCTACCTTATGGGTGCCTTACAGGTAATAAAATGGAAGGTTTGGTCTTGGAAAGGGGGGGGGGCACTTGCCAGGTCGACATGGCAGTTTAAAACTGCCTTGGCAGACACTGCGGTGGCAGGTCTGAGACATCGTTACAAGGCTACTCCTGTGGGTGGCACAATCAGTGCTGCAGGCCCACTAAGAGCATTTGATTTACAGGCCCGGGACACCCACAGTGCACTTTACTAGGGACTTATCAGTAAATCAAATATGGCAATCATGCATAATTATTCATAATCACAAGTTACACAGGGAGCATAAGCACTTCAGCACTGATAAGCAGTGGTAAAGTGCCCAAAGTCCTAAAGCCAACAAAAAGAGGGTCAGAAATATAGGAGGCAAAAAGTCTGAGGATAAACCTGCAAAAAGGGCCCGATCCAACAGTAGGCAACACAAGCAGGAGGGTAGGGTGGAAGGCATGAAGCAACACGGACAAAGGTTGGGGTGGGAGAGAAAGAAACAACATAAGTGGGGGGTGAAAGAGGAAGAAGTAAGGTGGGTGGGAGGGGAAGAATAAATAATGTAGTACCTGAAGCAAGTGGACAGCAGAAGGACACTAATAAAGGTAAATCAATCAGAACCTGGTCGCGGTTACAAACTGTTTAACAGGAAGTGACTTACGAAGCGCTGGCCAACTAGAAGGCAGCAAATAATCGTGACAACGAAGCCAACGAATGGTAAGCAATCAGCAGGCTCTAAACTACTTAGCAATACCCCTTGCAGTGACAGCACATGCGCTCTTGGCATGCAAGACCTAAACAGGGTACAGAGTTTCACTTTCAAGCTGGACCATTTTTTGTAACCCACTCTTTATTCAATTAAGTTGAGCAATAATCCTAAGTAGCCTGCATCTAAATAAATGGCTTAATGAAGTTGAAATATCTACTGGACATTTAAGCACATATGAATCCTCATTCACTATTCTAGACATCCTAGTTCCAACCAACTATTACATCATCCGACTGGATTGCGCAGACCACCATAGGTGTGGTCTAGCCTGTATATTCCAGTCCAACTTTTCTGTAAAACAGACAGATACTTTGCCAAACTCCTCCTGTGAACACATTATGATCAACATCTCAACTAAAGACAGCTCATCTTGCACTCTGCACATGATCTACCATTCCCCTGGAAATAATAATATTTTCAACGAACAAATTATGGCGATCATATCTACCAACAATGTACACACAATACCCAGATTTTCTTAGGTGGGTTCAACATTCACTGGAACGACTTAAACAATCTGCTAGTGAATTGTTTCAAGGCCTTTCTCCATGACCTCAATCTGATGCAAGCCAACATCAGCCCCACTCATATTGAAGGGGCCATCTTATATTTAATCATAGCCAAGGGGAATACCATCCAAATTGACTCGATTTCACCCTGTGACTGGGCTGACCACCACTGCATCACTTTCTCCATAATTAAAAAGCCAACCATCCTCAAAGGTCAGCCAGTCAAATCCAAACACTGGGTCAGAGATACCCGCAACCTCAATCCAGGTACACTATCCGCTAGTTGCCACAACCTCTTGTCCCCTTCCACCGACATGTCTGATACACAAGACCTCACAGAGCACTATTTTAGCTCTCTCCTACATCCTAGAATCCATTGCCCCAAAAACAGTTAAAGAGAGTCATGATTAGAAAAATCGAACCCTTGGTTCAACTGCAATCTTAATGAGGAATGCCGCTCCTTTAGACTTGCAGAAAGAGCATGGAGAATGACCAAGTCAATGACGAACCTCAAACATATGTGGCAAAAATGGAGCACCTATGACAGGCACATCAGAAGCTCCAATTCTTATTTCCGTCAACAGCTTGATATGGCTGTTAACCGGCCCAAAAAAACCTTTAAAATGTTTTTAAAAGAATCAAACTAATGGGAAACGGAATCCTCCCTTCTCAGCCATTAAAACCCTAAAAATTGTGAAACATTCACCTCCTTTTTGGAGAAAACACTAATTGATACGGATCTCAGGAATGCTGCCAATCTCTTACAGATTAAAGTCCACCACATTGCACCTCCTTATCACTGGATGACTGTCCTGGTAGTCATCTCCTCAAACCAAAAAACAATGCCTCTTGGTCCATCTTCTAGACATTTGATGAAACCGACATCTTAAAGCTAATAACTTCCATAAACGACTCGAACCACTTCAATGACCCTCTTCCCTCCAAATTCCTCAATGACACTACACACCTCCTGCTGCCTTTATGGACCAGAATCATCAATGCCTCTCTTACACATGGTCCATTCCTGACTGCCTAAAAAAGTGGCCAGGTCACTTCTATCTTAAAAAAGCCTGACTCCGACCTTTCCCTTCCCAACTACTGCCCTTCTCCAGCATCCCAACTTTAGCCAAGCTCCTAGAAAAATGTCACATTGCTCAATACCAACTCCACGACAATTGTCGAATCAGGCTTCAGAAAGCGTCACAATACTGAAACTGCCATGGTCCACATGGTCGATGAGGCTCTCTCGATCAAAACGAGTCCTGCTTACTTATCCTACTAGACCTATCAGCCATGTTTGACACAGTCAAACACGAGATTCTCATGAACACCTTAGAACATAGGATGGTCTTGCTGGTACCGTCTTAAAATGGTTCTCCTCATTCCTACAAAACAGATCTCATAGATAGACAAGTTCTTTATTGTGCAATTATTTAAAATAATTACAATAAAAGCCACAAAATTTGTTTACATATGAGCAACATCAGCAAATACTTATGGAGGCCTAATAGGGGGCCTAAAACCTGCGCAAATTGGTGATCGCTAAAATATAAGGATTTAAAAAATACCTGGGCCTTTTTTTTAAAAATACATAAATATAAGGTGCAGATATTGAAATACATAGAAAATCTAAAATGCAATTTTTTGCCCCTAGATGGGCTGTAAAACAGAACTCAACAAAAGGAAAACATACAAGCGAATCGCCTCCAGAATCGCCTCTAAAATCAGGAACTCTCTTCCTCCGGAGCTCAGGACCAACCTTTCGATAACCATCTTCAAAAAAGAAGCAAACATGATAATATTGAATACATGGATTGTCTAACTTTCTTTGTTTATTTTTAAGACGCTACCTTTTTTTTATCCTGCCGTTCTTCCGCTCACCTCAACTGCAGGCTCACTGCATTCAAAGCCTAGCTACCGATTTAGACTTGCTTCTTGATAACACCCTGTGTCTCTTTGTGTTATATGTGCACTTTCTATGTTATTCCCATTGTACAGTGCTCTATGTTTTACAATATGTACATTATCTGCTATTTTCCATTGTACAGAGCTCTGTTACCAGAAATGGTCTTGTTTGCACTTTATAAAACTTCAGGAAAAAAAAAATGTATTATATATGGCGGTCGCCAGTAGGCAGTTATAGTTAGGACCTAGTTTCCATAGGAAAAGCGTTTTTTGTTTACCCAATAACTTTGGCACCGGTTGACGAATCTTCGCGAAATTTTCAAAACTAGTGATCAGCTCCGGTCAGCTCCTGTCTTGAAATTTTCGGGGTGATTCGCCAAGCGGGGGCAGAGAAAAAAGGGGGGGTCCCAAAACGCGTTTTCCCCATGTTATTTTCCATAGGAAACTTTAGACAAAGCTACAGCTCGAACTGCTGAACGGAATTACACCAAATTTGGCAAAAAGGTAGGTCTTGGGTCAGAAAGAGTCCTTTTGATAAATGGTGTAAATCCGTTCAGTAGTTGCTGAGAAATTTAAAAAGAAAAAGTTTCGATATCTATGGCCGCGGTGGATTCGCGAACCCTCCCGACCACGAGCTTCATTCTAATTGGCTGCTAACACTACAAACCAGGAAGTGTTGGCAGCCATCTTGTGACTCGGTAACCGAGTCACAAGAAATCCGAAAAAAAACATGAAAAACAAGAAAAGGGGGCAGGGTAGAAACACCCTGACCCCCTAGGCCTGCTCAAGGGGTCCCACCCCCAGGGCCAAAAAAAGCATTTTTTTTTTTTTTTTTTTTTTTAAACGGCAGAATTAGCGCTGGGTGCGCGAATCCTGCCGATAAAATAAACAAAACAAAGCGCGGGCTCCCGCGCTTCGTTGTATTTAAGCCACCGGGTGGGCCAGGTCCCGGGGGCATGAGTAATTATGTTGCGAGGGCCCGCGGGGGCCCCCGCAGCCCCGGGGACCGCCACCTCCCGGGGCTTCATTTATGATTTGCGGGGGCACGCAGCCCTCCCGCAGCCCTGAGGACCACCACCTCCCCAGGGCTTTCTCTTTTTTTTTTTAAACGTGTGGGGGGGCTCGAGCCCCCCCACGCCCCAGGGACCACCACCTCCCCGGGGCTTTGCACATTAAACGCAGGGGCACGCGCCCCCCCCGCAGCCCCGGGGACCGCCACCTCCCCGGGGCTTTCTCTTTTTATTAAAGAAAACATGTGTGGGGGGCTCGAGCCCCCCCACACGCCCCGGGGACCATCACCTCCCCGGGGCTCTCTGTATTTAAATGGGGGGGTCCGTTACGGACCCCCGTGCGCCGGGGACCACCACCACCTCCCCGGGGCTTTGCAATCAAGGGGAGGGGGGGCCCTCCTGGAGCCCTCCATGGCCCTGGGGACCGCCACCCACCAGGGCCGGCTCCTGCAGTGTCCCGGGGTGCCCACCCCCGGGACACTGCAGTTTGCTATGACAGGGCGGGAGCGGTGCGGCTCCTGCCCTGTCATAGCAAACACTGGTTTGGATTTTGAAAGAGCGAGAAGGGAAACCTGCTCTCGCTTTCAAAATCCAAACCAGATTGCTTTTCCACAAGGGGAGCTGCATGTCAGCAGCTCCCCGTGTGGAAAAGCAATGCCGGCTCCCGCAGGAGGCGGGGAGCCGGCTGGGACCGTGGGGGCGTTGGGGCTCCCCCCACGGTCCCCAACGGAGAGGGCCGGCCCCGGGTGATGGGGTCCCCGGGGCCAGAAGTGGCCCCCCGTGGCCCCCCTCCCCTGTAATAAAAAAAATATTTTTTTTTAAAAAAAGGAAAGGCCGGCCCCGGGGGGATGGGGTCCCCGGGGCCAATAGAGGCCTCAGGAGGGGGGGCCATGCAGCCCCCTCCTTAAAAAATACAAAATGTAAATAAAAAAATTGTTGCTATGCCCCGGGGGATGGGGTTCCCGGGGCCGAAATTGGCCTCTGGAGGGGGGCCGCGTGGCCCCCTTCCCGTTTTTTTTTTTTTTAAGTACAAAAACGGGTCAGGCCCTGGGGGATGGTGTCCCCAGGGCCCAAAATATTGTATAAAAAAAAAAGGGGGGTCACACAGCAACCCTTTGACAAAAATAAAATTTAAAAAGCCGGCATCGCGCTGGAGGCCCCGCCCCCTCCTTGCAGCACTCAGCAAACGCACCCCCTGGTGCGTTGTAAGTTGGGGAATTAATTCCCCTTGAATACTGGGGGTCCCTGGGGGCCAACTAGCCCACCAGGTACCTCCAGTATGGGCCACAGGGCTGCGTTGCAGAGAGGTGGTCTGAGGCCACGCCCCTTTTTACACCTCTCTGCAAAGCAGCTCTGTGGCGCTTACTGGAGGTACCTGGTGGGCTAATTGGCCCCCAGGGACCCTCAGGATTCAAGGGGACTTAATCTTCCAAGTTACATCGCGCCAGGGGGAGCGTTTGCACAGTGGTGCAGGGAGGGGGCGGGGCCTGATATGGCAAGTGTGCAAACGCGCCCCCTGGTGCGTTGTAACTTGGGGATTAAGTCCCCTTCAATCCGGAGGGTCTCTGGGGCCAACTAGCCCACCAGGTACCTCCAGTAAGCGCCACAGAGCTGCGTTGCAGAGAGGTGTAAGAGGGCGTGGCCTCGGACCACCTCTCTGCAACGCAGCCTTGTGGCGCTTACTGGAGGTACCTGGTGGGCTAGCTGGGCCCCAGGGACCCTCAGGACTCAAGGAGAATTAATCCCCCAATTTACAATGCGCCAGGGGCGCGTTGCACAGCTGTGCAGGGAGGGTCGGGGCCTAACAAAACAAGTGTGCAAATGTGCCCCCTGGCGCATTGTAAATTGGGAGATTAATTCGCGTTCAATCCTGAGGGTCTCTAAGGGCCAACTAGCCCACCAGGTACCTCCAGTAAGTGCCACAGAGCTGCGTTGCAGAGAGGTGGTCCGAGGCCACGCCCCTTTTTACACCACTCTGCAACGCAGCTCTGTGGCGCTTACTGGAGGTACCTGGTGGGATAGTTGGCCCCCAGGGACCCTCAGGATTCAAGGGGACTTAATAGGGACGTTATAGATCAAAATTAGCATTTAAAAAACCTTTGAAATTCACTGAAAAAACCATAGGTTTCAGGGACGTTATAGACATTTCACTCGTACAAAACCAGAGAAATTTGACCGTTCTAGTTAGTTCACCTAACTATAACTCGCGCCCCCGCAATGCACTGCTGATGATGTCACATATTACATCATTCATGACATGGTCAGTGACATCACTGATGACATCATCCACGTGATAATCTGATGCACCTCCTCACACCCTAATATAAACCTTTGATACACCCACTCTAAAATACAGACTACCATTTTCGAAACCATAGACACACCAATACCAGTTACTACATACCCACTCACTGATTCCTAGGTCTACACACACGTCCACTCATTCACCCAAACAGCCACTCATAGATGCAGTCACTCATTAATACAGCACTATCATATGCACTCATACACCTATACAGACACACACACACACCACCACTCATCCAGAGTTACTCACACACCTAGTCAGTCATGCAAAGAATCAATCACACTTCCATTTACTCACCTATACAGTTATACACACACACCACATCACTTATTCATACAGATACTAACGCATACTTACTCTTACACAATCACTGATACAAGTACACACTCATCCATACAGCCACTCTCACAATCACTGACTCTCACGTATAGTCATTTATATACTCCAACTCTCAAACACTGCCTTTTACATATGTAGTTACTTCGACATGTACCACTGAGACATCCATTCACTCACCAACACACCCATACACACACTCACCCACACAGCTGTTTCCACATGCACTCTTGAACCCATACACCCAGTGAATCAACCACTCACACATCTATGCAGAGTTACACACCTCCCACCCACCCAGCCACACACACACACTCAGGCACCCATACAAATACTCAGGCAACCGATCGATAACCCATATAGACACTCATGTAGCTACTGACCAACCCATGCAGCAGCTTACACAACAGACAGACTGATACAGACATTCACACAGTTTAGTCACTAACCCATGCATTCAGTAAGACACATTTAATCACTCACTTATACAGTCACTCACGCACCTACTAAATCCTCCATCCAGACACTTATACACCCATTCATTCTTCAATACACCTTGGCATATATATAAAACATATTTAAACTTTATAGAAACACACAGTCACTGGATGATGTCATCAGTGATGTCATTTGAGATGTCATCAGTGATGTCACTGACCATGTCATGAATGATGTAATATGTGACGTCATCAGCAGTGCATTGCGGGGGCGCGCGTTATAGTTAGCTGAACTAACTAGAACGGTGGAATTTCTCTGGTTTTGTACGAGTGAAATGTCCAACTAACTACAACGTCCCTGAAACCTATGGATTTTTCAGTGAATATATATATATATATATATATATATATATAGCCTTATGGCACTTCCCATCTATCATGTTAGTTCTTATTAAGCTATATTTGGGACAACAAAGAAGGTTATTGGTTACCGAGACTACCAAATGAATAACTAAGTCGATGGGGCAGATACAGACCAGCTACCATGATTTTACTGCTACTAGTTAAACACAGTCTTCGACACAGAGATTCGACTACTTTTCCCCTCTATGCATGCACTTTTGACTTATTTTTCAAAGACATAATTTTTTGCTTTGTTAGGGACCTTTCACCTGACCCACTCACAATCCTTATTGGAGACTAATGCATAGTCACTGGCTACTCTCAATACAGTATCAAATGTCACCATTGCTGCCTAGACGTCGCTTAATATGAATTAGTTTCCATCATTTTCTTTACCTCTATGCTATTAAGCTCATGGACCTCATTTAGAGAGTGACAGTAGTGTTAGAACAGGCACAAACAACATGTGCTCATTTTAACAGCAGCTAGTATTTACAAGGGCTGCTAATGAAACTCACGTGGCTCCCTTTCATCGCTAGCTACAAAGTACTGAGTACAAAAACACACCAAAATTGAGCAAAACACATTTGCAGTAGTTATGCCTCAATTTTTACCACAATACCGGATGCAAAAACTCAGAATCAAACCAACATAAGAAACTGCACGTGGAAGCCTTTGCTCTCACCTAGTGCTGAACTCAGAAGCAACTAAATCATGTAACCACAAATCAGTTTAAAGGTTAAAATAGTTGGTTACTTTGACATCTACTGATGCAAAGATCTGCATCCGTTTTTCAGACTCATGGCCGCTTCAAAATATCCATATGCCACCTGACTGCCAAGAATTTTAAGGATTTCTTGGTTACGGTGTCTGCTGCATTTATTTTCCCAACATTTTTTGTGTTTTATCCTGCTTCCTCTAGTAGTGCTTCCAACTTTCAACTCCATCTCTAGATGGATTTTCATGTGCGAATTAATTCAAAAACCCCTAGGGTAACATTTGGATACGATTAATATTTCTAAATCCTTTATTTCTACTTTATAAGAAAAGCAATCATGGTAGACGAAAACAATACGAAGAGATATTGTCCAGTCAATACAGATACCCGTCTGCCACAAGCAGGTTTTCATAATTTGTTACTTGAAAAGATGTGGCAAATTGAAGAAGGGGAAACTCTACCAACGGTCAGACTTTAAGCTTTCTGACATAATTAGCTAAATATTGCTTATATAAATCAGATGTAAAGTAGCATATCTTCGCAAATGAAATTCAAACCTACTGTACCTTGAATGTCAAACAAGATGGCAGCTTTGTTCAAAAGGCTACTCCATGCCCGAATGTACTCATCAGCTTTTCACGCTTCTAAGCAGCAGTTGGAATATGGGGTTCTTGTGGGCCTACAGGAGGTGTATGAGTGACAGCTCACCTTTATGATGGCATATGCTGCAGCAGTTGATTTTTCAGCAGAAGAGGCAGCATTTCATAGGCCATTGACCTCTGTCCACACTTTCGGCAAAAGGCGACATGCTCTTCACCATGCCCAAGGGCATTCAGGAGAGGTGCCCTCCACTCAACCGCTTAAGGCACGAGAGGGGAGTTACATTAGACCACGGAGGAAGCAAAGCAACTAAACACATTCCTCTTAATAAAGCTGTGTAAGAAAGTGGCTCTGTATATACTGAACCAAAGTAAGGTTCAGTGTGCACAGGGTCCACAGTCCCCAGAGGTTTGGCAGAGGCTAAAGTTAGATATAACCTTACTCTCTAAAGTGGTAGCTTGGTCGAGCAGTAAGGCAGTATCAGAGGACAGTGTAAAGCATTTGTTGTACACACTCAGGCAGCAAATGAAGCCACACACTCAAGAACTGAACTCTAGGCCAATGGTTTGTATATAAAAATATATGCTTGTTTTATTTTATTTTAGAACCAACAACAGGTATCAAAATATACTTTCTCAGAATGAGATGCTTTAGGTAAATACTTTCAAAAGGCAATAGACTTTTGAATGCAATCGTTACAGTTGTTGCAATAGGCAACACAATTTTAAACACAATTATACATTGAGCTCAATGGGAATTTCTAGTTAAATGCAATAGATTACTTTTTGGATTACTTTTCTAACCACAGGACTGGATCCTAGATTCAGTCCTGGGACGTCTCCTGTAAACAGTTGAGTAAAAACGTTTTGGTTACAGGTGTGATTTTTAAGGAATATTATTGTATTTTAAAAGTTGGCACTTAGAAACTTTTTCACATAGAATCACCAATGTTATCCTATGGTAGGAAATTCACTTAGCAGGTAAGTAGTGTTATCGTTACTTTTTCTTACTCAGTGTTGGATCCTGGATCCAGCACTGGTCCATCTCCTGTAAACAGTTGAAAGAATGTGTTTTTGTTATACAGGCGATTTTTTACGAATATTTGTAAGTTTGCAAAATCGACACTTAGAAACTTTTTCAGCAAAAACCAGGCAATGTTATCCTAGGGAAGGAAATTCAAGTTACCGGTAAGTACACCTGTGATTACTTTTTAGGGTCAGTGCTGGGCACCAAGATCCAGCACTGGGATCTCTCCTGATAGCAGGTGAGTAAATTAGTTTTCGTAATTCGGCTGATTTTAGGTGAATATTTTAAAGTCTCAAAACTCGACACTTAGAAGAATTTCCAAGTGAAACCAGTCAATGTTACCCTATGGAAGGAAATACAATTCGCCGGTAAGTTACTTTAACCTTACTTTTGTAATCCAGTGCTGGACTCCTAGATTCAGCACTGGGACATTTACTTAAAACAGGTAAGTAATTACGTTTTTGTAGTTTGTACGATTTTTAAAGAATATTCTTGTATTTCAAAAGTTGACACTTAGAAACTTTCTCACAAAGAACCACCAATGTTATCCTATGGAAGGAAGTTCAATTCACAGGTAAGTTACTTTTTAATTACTTTTGTTACTCAGTGCTGGACACCTAGGTTCGGCACTGGGACCTTTCCTGCAAACAGTTGAGAAAATTCAGTTAGGTTATTTGTGCGATTTTTAAGGAATATTCTTAGTTTTCAAAAGTCGACACTTAGAAACTTTTTGGAAGAAAAAGTGTCCATGTTATCCTATGAGGAAAAATGAGTTATCGGTTTTGAGGTAAGTAATCGGTCTTTTGAGTTAGGGTTCAGGGGTTAGACTCGGGGTCTCCCAGGGTCAGTGATGCACTGTTGTTGCACCCTCAGCGGCACTAGGGCGGCCGGGTGCAGAGTGTTGAGGCCCAATGTTATCCTATGGAGGATAGGGGGACTCCGGTTGGTGGCGGCTGGCAAGCAGGCCACGGGGTTGTGGGAGCAAAGCTCCTAGGGTTAAGCTCAGGGCACGTTGGGGACCAAGTTAGCACAGAAGGGGCACCCTCAGCGGCACTAGGGCGGCTGGGTGCAGGGTGCTGTTTTGAGGTCGGGTGCCCTGTTGATTTCAATGGAGATTTTCGGTTTTGGTTTTCAGCTGCAGGCTCGGTCCAGGAAGACTTCCAGGAGGAACCAACAGCTGGGCAGGTAAGTTGGAGGGCTCGGGGACGTAGGTGCACCTCGGGTTCCTTTCTCCAGGGCGCAGGGCGGCTGGATGCAGGGGTGTCTTTTGAGGTCGGATTTCACCTTACCGGGCCACTCGCGGTTGGGGGGGGTCTCCGTGCAGAGGCTGCAGGCGACGTCGGGGAGTCCTGGAGGGGTCAACCCACGGTGGACTCGGTCTCTGGAGAGCTGGGGGACCTCGCTGGGACCGGTGGGCCGCTTGAACTCGGGCTGTAGGCGACGGGTGCAGTGGTGGTTCCAGGCGTCGGGTTTCTTTTTCCTCAGCAGGCTCGGAGTCTTTGTTTGGTGTTTCTTTTGAACAGAGCTGCTGTTCACAGGAGATCCGGTCTTTGTTGAAGGCAGTCAGTCCTCCCCGGGGTTCTGGAGGTCGCTGGCTGCAGGACAAGACGATTTTTGGCGCAGGATCTCTGGAAACTGCAGACGGGCCGGTAGGGCTGGGGCCAAGTCAGTTGTTCTCTGCAGTCTCCTCTGCTGGGCGTCTTCTTTTGTCCTTTTTCTTCTTAGGCTGCGGGAATCTAAGGAAGGAAGGTTCAGGATGCCCCTAAATACTAGATTTAGGGGCGTTACAGGTAGGTAAAGGGCAGGTACACCCCCTATCCTGCCACTCTCCTGTGGGAGGGGGGCAGGAGCCTAGTCCTGATTGGGCAGGGCTCCCCATCTTCAAGATGGCGAGAGCCCGGAGATGTGCTTCACCTCGCCTCCCCCACCTGAGGGGTGGGGTTGGCAGAGGGTGGCACACCCCCTTTCCTCCCTTGGTGTTTCCCGCCAGTCTTCCCGCCAGGATGGGGGGGGGAAGAACTGGTGGGGACCAGTTGCTGAGTACAGCAAGTGGTCTGGGGAAGCTCACAAAAGGCGGAATGCCTTGAAACTTCCCCCTGCCCATCCTGGGGGAGGAGGCCTAGCACCTCGCCCAGGACGTGCATTGTTGCAGGCCCGGGAGAGCGGATGGCTCTCTACCCAGGGGTCCAGCAACATGTCTGCTGTGTGGCAGCCTAGGCAGCCCCTCAGACAAGACGTGGATTGTAGGTTAGGTTCAGGGGGCAACTCTAAGTTGCCCTCTGTTGTGCATTTACAGTAAATCCCACACTGGCATCAGTGTGGGTTTACTGTGCTGAGAAGTTTGATACCAAACTTCTCAGTCTTCAGTGCAGCCATCATGGTGTTGTGGAGTTCGTGCCGACGACCTCCCAGCACCATATACTTGAAATGGCAGCACTGCACTTACAGTGCCCAGGAATGGACCTGGGTACTGTAGGGGCACAGGGCTCATGCACCTGTACCCTCACCACTGGCATAGGGCACCCAGCTAGAGGGGTGACTGAGGTCTGCCAGGGCAGTGTGTTTGTGGGCATGGCACACTGGGATGTGTGCCATGTCGACTCTCTGTTTTGTTCTGCACCAAGACACTCAGCCTGCAAGGGCAGTGTGTGTGTGTCAGGGTAGAGGGCATCCAAGGTTGGCACAATAAGTGCTGCAGCCCTTAGAGGCCTTCTCTGGTCACAGTGCCCTGGGTACCTAGGGTACCATTTACCAGGGGCTTACCTGTGGCCAGAGAGGCCAATTGGGTTTAGGCTGTAATGCAGTTTTAGGGAAGGAACACAGGCCCTGGGTACCTGATTGGCAGGGACCCAGGGCACACCAAGGAAAAGTGCATCAGTTATCAGGCAAAAAGTGGGGGGGTTACTGCAACAGAAACCCACTTTCCTACAAGCTGTACGCGACACTTCACAAGAAACAACTGCAAGTGCAGAAATCTCATTAAAATTTTATAAACAGCTCCACATTGAAACTTACTAAGAGAATCTCTAATTTCCACACCAATTTCTTCCTCAAGTCGATGAATCTTTGTCAGCATGTTTGAATGGAGCACAACCCAAAAACATTTTTAAATCAAATCATCAACTTGCATAGTTATAATGTTCAGTCAATGATGAGAGGTTTGGTGAAGTTTAAAAAAGTTTTTTTCTCATTAAGAGATTAGTCTGTATTTTTGTCTTTTTATTCAGGTTAGTCAGATAAATCAGTTTACAGAAATATCAAGAAAATCTGGTTAGAATGAGAATACAAAATAACAGCGTGTCCATAAAGGAATTTGATCCCTATCTTAATCTAAAAGGGCCTAACCTATCCTAGCAAGAACCCACAAAGAATTCTTTTGGAAAAGAGCAAGAAAATTTGAAGCAACAGGCTAATAGCTATGAAAGGTCGAACTCCCCATAAAGAGCAGTTCTGGAAACTCAGCCGATTTCCCTAACAGCTGCAGTAGCAACTGTTAAAATAAGTAGTAGGAAATAAATCACAGGAGTAGCTATGATCAGTGTAGAGCAAGTCACCTAAAAGGTATCAGGAACACAGAAAATCACTGCTTGCAGTAGCTTACAGCAATTCAGGCAAGAATAGCACAGTCAGGCACTAAAGGGAATGACAGGAGAGATGGACATAGAATGCATGGCAAGAATGCAATAACTAACTAGGAACATGTACTATATAGAAAAGCACAAAATATATTGCAAACTCCGAATGTTGGATCATCTCTAGCCAAGAAGAGAGGATCTTCCGCTGGTCCGTCTTTTCTCTCAATTGCCACGGTAAACGCTCATGTCCACATGTTATTTGAATGTTGCTACAGCATATTTCAAAAAGATACATCTAAAAAGGTTCTCATGAGAACCTTTGCAAGCCTACTCTGTTAGCTATTCAGTCCCCCATTGTGTAACAATGGCTGCTCTATGAAATGAAACATTAATATCAAGCATGTCCTAGTTGGATCATGAACCTCAAGTCTATAGCAAGCATTTTCTTTCTTCGATACACTTGTTTTTTTTATAAACATGTGGCAGAGGAAATTATACAAAATACGGTGAAGTCATATGGTGTGAGGAAGGAAAGAAATACATTTTGCAGCAAACAGTACATTTCACGAAGATGTCAAGTTCTACAGTTTAATTATAATGTTAGATCAAAAAGGCTTTTATTCTATAGAAAGGAGAGAATAAAGAAAAATAGTGAGGCCTAGCAGTTTAAGAACGATAGAAATGGGAGCTTTCTGCAGAAATAAGCAGCATTTTTTTCTTTTTGCACGTTTAATAAAGGCATATTTTTTCTAACCACTATATTGACATGCATTTTCTACGTTAACGTTAAGGCACATTTATAAATTGTTATGAGGTCAATTTACGTAAAATTTTCAAATTCCACACAACAAAGTAATTGCAAATAAGCAGAGATTATGGGTGAATGGCAGCCATGACACCACTATCCATGAAAACTCAAGGATCATGATCTGTGAGAGTTCCCATCCCAAAAAACACATACAATTAAAACAGGAGGGCCTCAACTCATTATTCAACTAGGGCGAATACACCATCTAAAATTTAAATCCTTTCAGATACTTCAGGGAACGGCAAAAAAAGCTTCAAAATCTGAAGCAAAGCTAGATAAAAATCAACAAAATTCTGCACCAGCTGCATTCCTTGGTCAGACAATTGAAAGAGACCTACATATTGCATCACTGGAACTCCTGCAAGGTATCAAGTGTCGGACGAAACTACACTAGACTTTGATGGAAAAGATCAGCATACTGGAAAACAAAATGAAAAGCTTAGAAACTCCCAAGAGAGACTATGACTGGAGGGCAGCGCAATGGGCATTTAGTTAGAGGATATAAACTTGACCAGGTTTATAAGAAAACAGCTAACCAAATGCCTTCGTCCACATCTGCAAGACGATTTAGTAAAGGTCAGCACATAGTTCAAACTTAAGGAAAATGGCAATGGACAATAATAATGATTCCAACAAGGATGTTCACTTGGAAATTGTGGAAAACAGGGATAAGACACCTCCAAGAGGAAGGGCTTGATTGCTTATTCAGCAAACAAATCAGAGAGGATGTAGCCTTACGGCTAGAGCGGTCGACATCGAAGCTGGGGAACCGGGTTCGAGTCTCGGCAACGACGCTCAACATCCTGTGATTCTGGGCAAATCACTTAATCTCCCCGTGCCTAACAAAAATATGAATGTGTCCTTGTGTAACGAAACTGGTGCTATGTAAAGCGCTCCGATACCTTCGGGTCTAGTCCGCGCTATATAAAACTCTAAAAAAAAAAAAAATTTAAATCATGTTGTTCACTTACAAAAATCCGCAAAATTAACTCAGCAGCAAAAACTTTGAGCCAACAAGGTGAGGATTCTGTGGGAAAATGGAACGGGGATGTTGTTCATAGGTAATCTGAAGATCAATAAAAAGGAACAAGACATTATTTCAGAAGCAAAGATCTGATAAGCCCCTACTGAAGTTGTGCGAAGAACTGGAGCGGAAACACCTGACAACATGTGGGAGAGGGTGGTAAGAGGACTTAACAGAAAAATTTAGCAGCTTCATCTAATCATCGAGACAACGTGAAAAAGGAGCATTGTGGGTGAGAAATATTTTGGACATGTCATGGATGGTTTGAAAATCTCCCTAAGGTAGGAAAAGGACATTATGCCATAGGTAAAAGGTAAAGTATTCCTGTTGATGCTGTATAATATTTTATTGTAAATATGAAAAATGGAAGAATGGGTTGGCATTTCCAGGATGCAAACAGTGGTTAAAGTTTAACTCACTAAGCAAAAGGTGGGGCTGGTATATTTTGAAAGACATATACTTTGCAGATCCTTTGTCTTCATTGGCCTGTACATGCCAAAGCTATTCTGACTATGGTACACCTTCCGGATTGTATTAAAAATGTATCTAATATATAAATACCTACAAAAGAAAGATATTTTATTAACGCTGAGATGATCAAAATGAAACTATTTAATCTACAGTACGGCCTAAAAAGCATATTAAAAATATTACTGAGTTTATTTATTTGAGTTTTATATAGCGCTGGCTAGACCCGGAGGTATCAGAGCGCTTTACATGAGGTTCCACATTGTTACGAAGATACATCAGTTACAAATTACATCTGTTGCAAGCATTTAAAGAGCATAGAAGACAAGATAATAGGAGCGTGGAAGGGTAAGGTAAAAGGGTAGGAGGGAGATACGGCGGAGAGACGAAGGAAAGTCTGCCCAAAGTCCGGCTGGGTAGGAGTCGGCCAGGGCGGGGGGGGGGGAGTCCACAACCCATCTCCTCTATAGCTATCAAGGTAGCTCCACCGGGCATCGGTCCAAAAGCAAGGTCTCAACGGTCAGTGGTAACGGTCGGTGAGGGAGGAAGGAGACACAGCGGGGAGACACGGAGAACTATGCCCAATGTCCGGCTGGGTAGGGGACGGTCAAGGGGGTGAACCAAGGCCAATCTCCTCTATAGCTGTCTAGCAGCTCCACCGGGTATCAGCCATCTTGCTCAGGTCTCAGAGGTCGGGAAGAACAAGAATAGTCAAACATAGAAGAACAAGTCCCCACTAGAGGATAAAGGGAATGGGTGTTTTGCTTCCTTCTTGTGAACTAATATTCAAAATTCTCAAAGTTTAAAAAATAATAAATATTTGCCTGAGGCAACGCAGAAAAGGAGAGGGCTGTGTGGGTAATCCGTCAATTGAACTGCATTTCTATGAATCGCTGAATGGGGTCATGGTAGTTTGCCAGGGAATGTCTATGTAAGTAACGCATAATGAACGTACGATGGAAGGTGGTTTGTGTGTTAAAAAACGAAAAATAAAATAACAGTTTAAAAAAATAATGCATGGAGTCAAATTAACGAAAGTTTCTGTGGTATTAATCCAACTATGGTTAATAGCAATAATCCCACTAGAACACCGTTTCCCAAACTGGGTCGCGACCCAAGTCGATTTTTAGTGGGTAGGGAAAGTCATAGCAATAGATAAAGATACCTTTAAATTCTGTGTCTATCTTTTCACATTTGAAGTACTAACATGGGGAGTGGTGTTTTCATTAATTGACTGCAAGGTGAGAGGAATTTTTAAAGTGAATTATATGACAATCTTTTTGGCATACAGGGAGTTTGATGGTAAAAGTTGTAGGAAGTTGGTTTATTTTGCAGCACACAACAAAATGTAAATACCTGTAAACGAACAGTATTCATTCAGTGGCTATGAAAGCAAAAATTAAGCACTTTTGTAATTATGAATTGTGCAGGAAACATTTAAATGGATAAAAAAAATCCCAAAAAAATCAAGTCACTTTACTTGGTGATGCACAAATTCACAGAAACCCGATATCTACATATCTTCATTAGTGTGCTATCTAGTTTTATCAATTTAAAAAAAGCACGTCTGGGCAAATTTTGTGGTCATTTCATTGGAAAATGTGCTGTCAGTAAATGCCAATGCACTACCACACAATGCTTTAGGTACATTTAAAAAATGGCTCCGCCACACGTTCAAGAAAGATAGTTGGGTCGTGAAAGCTTGTCTTTCTAAAAATTGGGTCGTAGTTCTAAAAGTTTGGGGAGCACTGCACTAGAAGCAAACAGTTTTACAGAACTGTATACAATGAATCGCATTTTATTTCGCTATCACAATAATATTTTCTGAATCCAAACAAGTTTGGATAAAAATAAGTGCGGGTATTAATGTGCATTATTCGTGAATCATTATTGTTAAGAGAGAAAACAAACAAATTAAAAATCCCGTGTGCTCTTTCAAGCTAGAAGCCAAAAAACGCCTGGGAGTGATATGTTAGACTTTCCAAGTTCAAATGCATGTTAGCTTTTCGCGGGGGGGGGAGAGAAACGTTATGTCCGCTATCATTTATTGGTCACAACATTGCACAAAACACAACAGTGAAACCTGGCACAAAAAGCTGATAAGGTTCCTATTTTGTACCGTTCTACATAATTCCTCCACTCTTCGCCCCTCAAGACAAAATATACCATGTGACAGGTTACTGAAAGGAAGTCTTGGTGGGACAGGGACGCCAATTACGTAAGAAGTGGGATGTTCTGGATGCAATCCTAACAAACAAAAATCATAATCCGTCTTCCAACCAGGAAAAGCAGTTCCGTGTGTGCGAGTATTGTTATCAACCCTGAACACAATAGGTGCGAGAAGGGCCCGTACTTTCATTTCAGAGCACTGCGCTTTGTACAGAGGGCAGGCCTGGAAACCAACACCTTATGACTCAATCCAGAGGAAAATGATACCTCAGACCAGGGGTCTGAAAAACAGCGAAGATCATCCTACAAAGGTCCCACTAGTCCCCACCCCATCCAAGGCAGGAAACCGCAGCCAGCATGCGATCATACACGCAGAACCCACAACAGCACAATATACAAATCACAAACTACAAGCTGCGGCCAATCCTACGAGTCGAAATGCACATGACATCACTTGTGACAAGTGAATTCCACCAGCAAAAGTCCCATAAACCAACACATACCATAAACACAGCGCCTCAACACACAAGTAGCGTTTCAAGGCACTGCGGCACCTCTCTAATCACATGCTGGATGTACCCCGTCCTAAGAATAATTCACACTTCTTTCGCAAAGTTTCAACCTCAGACCCAGCTCTCAGTCACCTCCGTGGACCCTCCAACTCATGCGCTGAAATGCTCCTTCCTGAAGTGTCTGCCCTCGTTCGTTCCTCCACCCTACCTGTTTGGCGGGCCTCTCGGTGCCCGTAGAAGCCACTTACCCTTTGTAGTAGGCTTTCACTCGTATCTGGTGCGCGTTCTCCCGAGGGTGCGCCATGGTACCGTCTCGCTGTGTGGGCATCTCCGGGGCTGCAGCTCACCTTCCTCCGCCGCCCAGGGAGTGAACGCTCCCACGTCCTCCTGCCGCTGTATCGCCGCCGCCGCCAGCCCTGCTGAACCGGCGAGCCGTACCAAGCAGCTACGAGCAGCGAGGGGAAAACCTGGATCAAACCAACCTCTCTGCTGGAGAGAGAAGGGAGGACTGCCTTGGGAAAGAACAGGAGCCAACCAACTGCTGTTTAGAAGGGGAAGCAGGAAGTGAACCGTAAACACAAGCTAATGCGATCGTGTGGCTCTGAAACCTAAAGAGGTAGCAGCACAGAAGGGTAGCGTAACCAGGTGTGTTTCAGTGACGGTGCTGAAAAGATAAAGGGGTGATACATAGTGTGTTATAACACCCCACAGCGAGTTATTGTGGTATCAGCCCACGTACGTCCCACAACATTCCTCGTTGGCACAGTGCATTGCAGAGGTGAGCTGCGCATGCGCACCGACCGCTGCATATTTTGTAGTTTCTTAACAAGAAAAGTAAGTGTGCCTGGTTCAAATAGGAGGCTACAAAGATAACTTAGAAATCATGAATTGTAATACATAATCTAGGCAGTCGGAACAGTGATTTTACTGATAGCGCAGGTAGGTGAAAAGGTACTGAACGGAATTAAAATTGTATTTATATAGCGCTTACTACCCCTGAGGAGGCATTAAAACGCTTTACAGCGAGAAGCAAGCTACCCGGGAGCCCTAAGTTAGTGGTCAGCCCATTTGTTATTGGAGATAGTCTTGCATGCTAAAGGAAACCATTCCACGTATTAATTTCTGTGTGGTACATTAGTGACAGGTTTGATCGTTAGAGGAGATATGAGAGAAGCACATGATTTAAAAAAAAGTTTGAAGACAAACAGGCTTGAGATTTAAGAGGAGTTTATATATAGAAGAGGCACATAAGGCAAGCAGAGGTGCATTGAAAATAAAGGAGGGAAATAGTAATTCAAGGTCATGCATGATTTTAAGGAATATAGCAGGTTGTTTTTTTGTGACAGCATGCAATCTGTGGATGTTAGCCTGTGTAAAGAAACTATTTTAAATTCTGCTCTAAAGAAAAGTGGCTTTTTAAAGATGTGGCAGATACTCACCTCCAGTGCTTAATTTGAGCCGGTGCTTTCCGGTGCAGACCACCAGCACTTAATTGGTTTCCGCTGCTCGGCACCAGCACCTAATTGTCAACACCACACTTAGGGCAGTCTGCCACAAGGTGGCGCTGCTCATGTAATTTAGAGATGAGCAGTATAACAGTTGTTTAGGGAAACAATATACATTAAAAAAATTGCTAATACCTGCCTCCCCAGCCATTCCTTTAGCTTTAGGGACCTGGAATAATCTAAACTGTCGCATTTACATGCAACAGAGATGGCTAGTAGTTGTTTTGGCAGCAATGACAAGGGCGATGGGTGGTGCAAGTTGCAGTGGCCTCCTGGTCAGAGCCCTGGCACTTAATATTTTACAAATTAAGCACTGGTCACCTCACTGTAAAAAGCAAGCCCAGTGCTTGCTGAGACGTCTTTCCCCACAACGGTGAAGAAGTGTGACGCAGCGATTCCCCCAGAAGTTGCGGACTGAGAGGCAAACTTGGACTGGTGTCATTGGGCAGAACGAGTGAAATACAAGGCCAGAGTCTGTCCCAAAAAGTAGGAAAAAGTGCGGGGTCCTGGCGAGACCACAGGAGTTAAGATTGATCAAGAGTCGGGAGCATGGTTGGGGGAGAGTAAGGAGGGCTGTCAGGAGGGGCTAGGGTGCCTCTGGCATTTATGTGGGCCATAAAAGCGCCACTATTTGATTAGATGGAAACGCTCATCCTGAAATGTATCAAACCCATGGTCTGTACGCGGAAAATGTTTACTGACTACTTCTGTGATGTGTGCAATACGAAGCCTTTGTTTAATAAAAGAATTAAACAAAATCAAATAAAATGTAATTCCTAGACATACTTACATGTTACACTTAAGATTTTACTGTATGCCACATGTAACATAAATCTAATGTACTGGCAACTTACTGGCAATTTGTGTTTCAATATGCACACGCATATCAAATGTGCACCATTGAGTTAATGCTTTAAGTTGCCTTAAGTAGGCCTGTTTTCCATGCTGCATAAAATACTGTTTTCCATTTTCTGCTAACATTACTTTTCTTACAGGTATTCACAAGCATTGTTAGTTTGAGAATAGATACATTCCTGTACTAGTGATAGAAGGAGAGAGCCTTGACGAAGGAACATGGAGAGCCAGAGCTTTAACTGAAAGGTCTATTCAGCACCGTTACAGCACAGCCTGAGTGAGAAAGCATGATGTTGTTCCCATGTCCAGTTTGTGATACTTTACGAATGTTACAGTCTACGACGTGAGAATGGAAAGAGACAATAGTACCCCTGATGATGCATACATAGAGGTGTTACCTAAGAGTCTCTTGCATTATAACTTAGTGTTCACACTGTCTGGTTCAAAACGGTCCCAGAACGCTTTCAGAACCTTTCCAGACCCTTATGATTACTTTCTTTTGGACTTTGAGAGGGTCAGACTTCTATGCTTCCCTTTGATTCTTTCCTAAGTGTGGCTTATGCTAACACATACTTCCCTCACCAAAGAAGACTGTTGACTGAGCTTCTGAAATGCTGACACCTTCCTTCTTATTTTCCCTGCCCTGTTTTGTGTTTCCTTTATTGACGTTCCTGACTCTTGAGATCTTTTAGGTTTGAAAACCATCTTCTTAGCTTGGACTCTAATATAGGTGATTTAGATTTACTCATGTATAGACAAGAAAATCTGAGACTCTTCTCTGAGCATCAGATACTATTGTTAATCTTTTGTATTGATGTGACTGAACTTCTTGTTTGCTTGATACTGATATGCCTGAACTTCTTCAGGAGGTTGGGTTTCCCATTTGTTATTCTGTATCTATATAGCATGGTACTGAGAGTCGCGTACCTTAAATTGATTGCTAACTTGTAATAAACCTTCTTAACCCTAGTTACTGATTCCTGGTCCTTATTGTGTAACCAAATGGGTTACACTGTTAATTGAAATTGATTGATGTAGTGTTTTCTCTCCTAACCTCTCAGTCGGATAAAAAGGTCCATTGGAGGACGAATGGTAAGAGGGCTGACTCAAAACCCTGCAACACCATACATAAACTAAACATATAAATATGTTATATATAACACCCACCAACTTGAAATATAACAAGGCAGCTGATAAACACATTGCTGCAATCAAAATTCAGTGCATATTTTTATTTGACCCATTCAGTACCTGGTTTGGAATGTGCTGTCCCCTGCATCCACCTGAAGAGCATCTCTGCAGAACAGACACCATGTCCTGCAGAATGTATGTGTCTGAGCTCACCTTGGTCCTCTAGCATCCATTATTTCTTTGGCAAATTTTATTCGTAAAATGTGCCTCCAATATATTTATCGATGTCATGGATCTTTGGATAACAATCATGTGAACCAAAATTGCCAAGAAAATATTTTTTAAAAACTCAGCCATAACAACAACAATGTAGTTTGGTTGTGGGCGAAATTGCAAAAAAAAATGAATGCAAACATTTTCCTTTGCAAAATATATGTTATACTTTCACCAAAATTGCACTTGTTACACAAAACGCATTTGTCCCACATCTTGCAGTGAAAATTGAACGCTAGGACAAATGCAATCCTTGTGTTCAAAGTCACAAGAGATACCAATAGAAGACGCATAAAGCAGAAAATGCATCAGGCCCGCTGGCACAGATCAGTTTCACAGTTCCTTCTACATTTGGTACTGAAACCAGTCTCTTGCAGGAAAAAAATTATATGAAAAAATGTAACTGCTAAAAAAATATAAAATATGGGAAATTCATAAAACTCTGTAATTGGAAATGACACAAGATTAAGGACCTGATTTAGATCTTGGCGGGACTGCTCCCGCTTTTTTGGCGGTCTTCCCACCCGCTGGCCTGGTGGTCCATTCGCCCGATTTAGATGCTGGCTGGCAATGGGAGAGAAGACCGCTGCGGTCCCGCCGACTCTGCCAGGACTTCGCTTCCCGCCCCTATTGTGGAATGGCCTGCAGCAGGATTCCCGCCCACCAGATTTGGATGTGGGCTGTTCTAAAGGAAATTCCGGGGGGACTCCCTCCAACTTTGAGTCGGCAGAAAGGGTCAAACAAGCATTTGCTATGAAATAGGTCTCGCATTTATGCGAGTTTAAGCTATTGGCATCGTAAATGACAAAACCTTTTATTTATGTTTTAAAAACAAAAACATAAATAAAAGGCATTGTCATTTACAATGCCAATAACTCAATCACGCGTACATGCGAGACCTATTGCATTGCAAATGCTTGTTTTTAAAGGAAACGCATGCAGTGGTAATCCATATGGTGATCTCTCAATGTGCAGAGTCCAAATAAATACATACTGGGAACAGCCAAAAATGTGCAATTTCCTATAAAATGTAAATTTAAAGTGCTGCATTTAGTTAGGTTGATATATAAAAATAAACACACAATTATTATTATTTTTATAGAACACAGTCCAAACCAAAAGATCAAAAGAATGAGTTAAAACTTGCTAGGAATCAGGCATATCCCTTGCAATTTACGTGGTGATGTTTGCAGCAGGTGCGTAACCAACTGATCTATTTTACTGTGCTTGGTGCTTGTGTTAAAAAAAAAACATGCAATACCCAATCAAATATGATACGGATCTAGCAGGGTTTTTACAATCAGTTCTCAGGACATTACATTGCTGCAATAAGTGTATTAACCACCTCAGCTACTAAACCAGTTTTCTAACCTGAAATTTGTAGATTATGAACTTAAGCACAGATCAGATTTTCACACTGATTAAACACTTCATTTAAAACTCCATTCACCGATTTAGACAGTTTAACACTTACTTTAACACAATTTATACTCCATTATTACAATGAACCTCCAGTTCTATCTCAGAAGGGTAATGTGCACAGTCGTAACAAGGATGGGAGGGCACACGTCACGCATATGCATGAAAACACACTCATCATTTGCAAGAACCAGAAGGATCGAAAATTCATGCCTACGGAGTAACACCAGAGAATGCGATCCTCTCATGAAGCCCACTTAAGTGACATAGCAGTAATTGTTATAAGCCAGTCAGACGTCATCAAACAAATGGACATTCTCGAATTCTTAATGGTGGTGTCTTTCAGTGGCGCAGTATCAAGTACAGAGAGCTGGATTTAATTTTATTTTCAGGGGATGGCACTTTACCACAAGAAGCTGAAGGTCGTGGAAGCTAGACTAGAAAGTTTGTGAATATCCCTTTCCATTGGTGCGCACTGCATTTGAGTGCAAGGCGCTAGACTAGGATGGCTGTCTTCAGTTGTGAGTGAGGAGCTAACTGACTGAGTGCGATGGCCGAGCTCTGGAAACATGGGCTGAAATATAAATATTCCAGCTTAGGGCGTGCAGCGCCTTCCGTGTCTCCGTGCAAAGAATGAGGAGCTTTGAGTGCAGTACGGACCGGTCTGTAAATGGCTCCGCTTAAAGAGCGCACTGTTTCCCGCCAGTGCTCTGCATTGAACGAGGCGCTCTGAGTGCGCCTCTGTGGGAGGATGGGCAAGTCTGCAGGGTACAGGGTCAACTGCGGTGTATTGTTTACACAGCAGAACTCGCGCTGAGCTGTTTGTTCTCAAAGGCTCATGGCCTTGTAGGATAGTCAAAACACAGCTTTTCAAAAAGAACACTACGTATATCCTTGGATGAAGTTCACCATTTCAGTTCCATCTGTAATTGCCGTATAATTATTTCACCAATGCATATTTGAAAATAATACCAACCCTTCTTCGGGAGTTGGCGAAAAATAGTACATTCTGAAAATGCAACAGAAATGGAAAGTCTAATATAAACATTACCTTGGGCACACGGAGACAAGGAGGCACTGCAACTGCTGCCCTGCACGCCGCTGCTCGCTCCCGCGGCAAAACGCAGTGGGAGTGAACCTTTCAGAAGAGGTGGGACATGCACCCACCTTTAGTCATTTGCAGGCTATGATTATAAAAAGACACACGCAAAAGCCAATCCAATGCATGGGAGGAGTCAGACCTGCACAGAGTAGATACAAGAAGCCTTGCAGAGCAGCGCATGCGTGCTGCGCTAGGCTCGACCTAAAAAGGGTGAGAACTCACCTTTTTTTGGGTTGCAGGCTGCGATTTCTTCCTCTACTCCTTCGCACAGGTCTCCCCTTACCTGCTACACCTTGACCGTGACAGACCAGCAACCCATTTTTACGAACCCGAAGAAAGGTGTTCATGGTGTGTGTATACATTGCATAGTGTGTGTATGTTGGTGGGGTGCAATGCAGTATGTACACAAAATGTTCACTACACATAACCGACATACACATACACAACATATATGTGTTTTACATAAAAAAAGAAAATTGTCACTTACCTGTCCCTCCACCATCACAGTCGCCCCCGTCAGTACTCTGCCGACAGGACACCGCCAGCCCAACAGGAACATCCAAATCTGCTATGCGGGACTCTGCCGTCGAGACGCCGATGGCAGGCAGTTCGCCAACACAGAAGACCACCACTGCAAAATGGGTTTGTGATTCAGTATTTGGAAGGGGTGTGTTTAGGGCATCCCTTCCAAATACCAAATCGTAACGGTATGTATGAATGTTTTGTGACCGTGAATACAGTTGCAAAACATTCGCATTTTACCAGCAACTTCAAGTTGGTGGTAACCCATTCCGCAAATTGGAAGAGGTCCCCATGGGACCCCTTCCCCTTTGGGAATGTATGTAAAAACTTTTTTTTAAGAGCAGGCAGTGGTCCCATGGACCACTGCCTGCTCTTCTAAAAAATTAAAAGTTTACTATTCATTTTATTTTCTAAACGCAACCCCTTTTCCTTTAAGGAAAACGGGCTGCATTTAAAAAAAAAGGTTGCTTTATTTAAAAGCAATCACAGAGATGTTGGTCTGCTGACCACAGCAGACACCATCCCCGTGATTAATATTAATGAGGTAGGTCGATTGGCGACCCCCTACGAATCTCTATAAATGAAACTCTTGGAGTTTCATACATTTGTAATAGCGATTGCCTAATAGCAATTCGCTGAAAATCGCAATTAGGTAATCGCTATTACAAATGTTGATACATGTGGCCCTAGATGTCATTGTGGCTTGGATGTGAAATTTACAATGAGTGCTAGAAGATCACAGTCACCTTTGCATATAAGGGATGATTCCCACCTTGTGCATCCCTTCAGATTGTGTCTGCTAGGCACACCGACGCCCACGGTGATTTTTCAGCAGTTTGTAGGTTAGCTCTCCCTTTAAGGCGATCTTCGGACTGCTGCAAGGACACTGAGTATATCCAATACGGTGGGCATCCTCGACTCGTTGGGGGATGCATATACATACATGTTGACCATAAAATCAACACCTGAATTTATTCTAAGCAACTACATCAAATATGTCTTTTGCACCTTAAACTTTATGTCCTGAGGATGACCCTTTATATTACTGCGGGCTGAAACGCCGTCAATGCTTGGTGCAGTTGGACTTGTTCTTGACTAGTCGTTTTAGCTGTATTGATATTAATGAGTCAGACAGAGCAAAAAGCAACACATATTTATTGTTCAATTGCCTATCTGTATTATACACACTTGTATGTTTCTTTTAATTTTCACACTTTGTGTGATCACTGGAGCACACTCAAGATGCATTAAATATCATGTATGTAAAGAGACCTGTTATGGCTGTAGGCATTACATGGTTACCCTTTTATGACCACCTAATGTTTTATATATAATGTATTATATCACAAGGAACTGTTGTTTCATATGTGTTGATAGCCCCTGGTTCCAGGTGGTTTACTGGCAGTCTTTGTTGAGTATTACAGAGACTCACAGTAGTGCACAGAAAATAGTCCTGAGGAAAACATCCTCAGAGGCTTTCCCCAGATTTCGGTAGCAATAAAGTGCCAGTCTTCACTTATCTGCAACAGAGAGCCCAACCATAATTTCTTCTCCTTTATGGTAATTCTGCCATGAACTGGGAATGAAAATACTGCTCTCTGTTACTCCCTATGTGCCCTTTAGTCAGAAAATTGCAATCTACAAAGTGTCTAGCTCGTCATAGCCCTTCGCCCATCCCCCTCACTGGGTTTTTCTATGCAGCAGCACATGCAGAACACCTGTCCCAGAGGATGGGTGGCCTCAAACTACTCCTTCCTCAGTTCAGGACTTTTCTCCAGCATCATGCAGGTCATCTCCACTCTCTGGAGCAGCTCTTTAATGTTCTTCTAGATTGGACCTCAAGCTCTTAAAAATTGTGCAGCAAAATGTTGTAGTTCCAAGGCAGGGTCATCACACAGATGAGTCTGGAGTCACTTGAGGAGGGGGGTATATTATATATTTCACAGTTCGCCTATCAGTCTCAGATATATATTAATAGATATTGTCAGTGTCCAGTCTTCCTTCCAGTGGTACATAACTACCAGGTTTCCCCTCAGTGTTCAACTGCAAGACCTACACATCACCTCAGTATATCAGCCCTTTAACTTGAGGACAACACACTCACAGCAAGTCATTACTTGGGGCTCTGATCTGCCATAAGAGTTTATCCCACTGAGAGAGAGAGCAAGAGAGAGATTGTAGTAGCCGGCATCTCAATAAAGATGTCAGATCGGAATGTGCTATTCAAGTGCTTTGTTATATACACTTCTTAATTTTATCCCAGTACGTTCTATCATACTCTGAATAAAGAGTTTTTTTATCTCAAAAACTTTATTTTCATTAAGTTTGTGTGGGTGTTGATTCTTCTGCATACCTCATGCTTCTTATAGTTACCCCCACTTTTTGCTGATGTTTCACTGTTTTCGACTTAGTCTGACTGGGATCCTGCTATTCAGGACCCCAGTCTAGCTGCTTTCTCCTCTAAATTGATTGCATGTACTCTAGGTACACTCCAGATTGGATTCTGGGGTACCCTTATAAGTCCCTAGTATATGGTATACTACGTACCCAGGGCATAGGTACCCCAGAGGCCTCCCAGGGGCTGCAGCATGTATTATGCCACCCCTGAGAGGCCATTCAAACTGACACCACAGGTCTGCTACTGCAGCCTGTGTAAGGTGGTGCAGGCACCCCTTACTTAGATATAGGTTCACTATATCTATCCTGATCACTGCACATATACACCTATCAGTCACCCCTATGGCAGGCCTTATCAATCCTGAAGGCAGGGTGCTGGGTTTTATGTGAGAGGGTGCCCATGCATGAGCAGAGCCCCTCTGCAGCCTTCGGAACCACTATTCCGGGGTTGTCTGTGATGCAGCCAACCATATACTCTTAAGTGCATTATAACCTCGCAGTAAATGCTAACTTTAAAATGGCTGCAAGGAATTATGTCGTGTTTGGTGTCAAACACCTTGGAATCATACCTCCACACCAGTAACTGGTGTGGGAGGTATGATTCCTCCCTCCTAGAGGGAGAAATATGACAGCACCGGTACACCCGGTACCAGCTTCACAGAGCCCTGGCATCACAAAATGGATGCTGCCAGCCACAGGCACGAGTCTGCCCTCCTGCTGCTGGACGAAACTCCGGCAGGGGAAGGCTTGACAATAGGTTTCCTGTCACAGGGAGGTGTGACCACCTCCCAGAAAGGCTTTAGTGTATTGGGGCTGGGTGGGTGCACTCCAAGAGTGCTTTGATGCCTGCACTGGGGGCACATTTGGTGTCCCTGTGCATAGTCCAGCTCAAACCGGTTGCAGGGGCACTCAGCCCCTGCTCTGGCACGAAACTGGACAAAGGACATGGGTGTAGCCACCCCTCTGTCCTGACCCTCCCATAGGTGGGTCCCCAGAGTTTGTCCCACCCCTTCCTTGGGTATAAAGTAGGAACCCCTGGCTACAGGACTTGAGATTTTACCTGGACTAAACTCTGCAACAGAAACCAAGTACTTCGACGATCTACACTACGCTGGATGACTGAAGAATCTCCCTTGGAGTAAAGGAGTTACTCCCCTGCAAGGCAGGCACCTTTAACGCAACTGACCGGTTGGCATCTCCGAAGCTCCTGAGGACTCCGAAGAATATTGCCACACAGGAGATGGGTTCCTGAGGTCTCTGAGGTCGATCTGTGCCCACAGCAAGTCTGAGGCCCTTATCCCTCGTGGTGACCGTGCAACCCGAACCCCTGGACACAGCGTCTATTTGCAGAAGCATCAGCTTTCCGGCGACCCCTGAGGCTGAGCTTTGGGTTACTTGTAGCCCTGACCCCGAGCAGTAATTACACCGAAGATTGCTGGCCTACACTCAACGAGTGTTCCGTGGGCCGCCATTTTGTGATTCCTCTCGAGGTCCCTTCGCGATCCCTGGTCTGTTGACCTGTGGGTCCCCAAGAAGGCAACTCTAACTTTCAATGGGCTTCCCTGGTTGCTCCAGACGTGCCCTGACTCTCCATCGCTTGGGGAGTCCCCAGGACCTTGCTGGTCCTCACAGAAGCATCTTTTCTCTGACTGCGTGGGTTGCAGTTGCCAAGGCTTGTTGGTCTCCAATCCGGAAACTGACCCCTCAGCAATCGACATCCTTCGTTGGACAGCTTGCCTGTGGAATCTGGTCGTCGTTGACATCTCCTGGTCCCCGTGGCTGCAGAGTCAAGCTTCACCTCTTCGACCAGAGGCACCCGACATCGGTGGGCATTTGATTGCTCCACTCCTGGTCACGTGAAGTGACCCAGACTTTGTCCCCTCTGCTTTCAGGTTCTTCACATCTTCGATCCAGGCTTGGATCACACTGGACACTTTTCTTCTCCACGGCAGCAGCTCTTCTTCGCAACACACCATAGAAAACGACAAGGGTTTCCGACACCACTTGACCCCTATGCACCCAGCTTCCCTGGGCTAGGTAACACGGGTACCTCGGTACTCACAAGGGTGCTGGCCTTTGAACTTTCTAAGTTTAGCTGGGTTTGTTTGAAGTCCTCTCCGAGGTGTCCTTAAACTCTAAAATTCCAACCGCAACTTTCCCATAGAGTTGTACGGAGCTCGCGTCTGTGTTCCCACACTGCACCCGTCCTCCGTGGGTCCCCTGTGTCACTACCTTGGGTGGTTCCTTAGGGTCCCAGAGATTCTACGTGCTCTGGGCACTGTGTCTAGTCAAGTCGTGGTTCTTATACCACTTTCTGAGTATATGGTTTGGTCTCCCCCTGGAGCCCACTGTGTATTGTGCTATTTACTGTTGTTCCAGTACTGTAATATTGTGTGCCTTGTTCTATAATCTCATAAAGAGGTTAGTAGAGAGTGTTTAGTAATAAATACATATATTTTATATATACCTGGTGTGGTTCTCCTTTCATTTGGTCATTCAAGAGGTTATATACTGGTAAAACAAGCTGCTTTACATTCCTTCAAGACTTAGCCTGAAGGCTGCTCTCCACAGCTACCACTAGGATAGCTTTCTATAAAGGTTGTCTTTAACCTAATCATCAATAAGGGTCGTTTGGACTGGTGCAAGGTGCCCACTTTAAATAGTGGACAGCATATACCAGGCCAACTTCTCACATTGGTGTCCAGCGGTTGGGATTCAAGCTTGCTATTGTTTTACCAGATAATCTCAGTGAGTGACTAACTGAAAACCACTAAAGGTACTTAGGTACATATAAATCAAGTCTAGAATAAAGTAAGTTCTACTGAACTTAGAGTTGGGTGTCAAGGGCCTAGCACACCCTTTCTCCAACTCAAGATAGTTTAGTAGTTCCCACTAGAGTAGGTAGGTGCATACACCACACCACACTAGAATGTCTTCAAGGCCTGAAGTCAGTGACTCCTTGCCCACTAAGTATGACCCTCTCACATTCCAAGAATTGAGAAACATGTGTGCATCAAGGAAACTGAAGACAGGGAAAAACCCAAACACCCAAAAGCTTATAGTGACTTTGCTTTTAGATGACCTCAGAAAGACCCCAGGGTCTGATGAGGCAGGCAAAGGGGGTGGGACAGCAGAAGAGGAAAGGCCAGGGAGTGAAAACCTCAATGACCAGGACTCTGATGCTGGCCAGGAGGATCAAAATGATTCTAACCTGGAAAATCCAATTCTTCCTGAAGGTGAGGAAGGAGATCCCAGTGGGACTCTCTTTACCCCACCTGGAAGGGTTAACAGTTTACCAAGAAGATCTAGATCTTCTTCTGTGGAATCTAATCGTTCTGGTACATCTGTAGGGAGCTCTGTGTCTCATAGGACTTCTTCTCATAGAAGGGAGTCCTCTTATGAGAAGAAGTGCCAACTGCTTGAGTTTGAGAGAGCTAAGCTCAGGATCAAGAGAGAGCAATTGGCCTTAGACAGGGAATACCTGGAGCTTCAGAGAGCTTCTCAGAAGCTGGGACTAGAGTCCCATGGTGGCAGCCACAGTGTCCCTAGAGGTAGAGATCATACTCATGACCATAGGAACCTGAACAAGATTGTCCCTCCCTACCAGAGTGGGGATGACATCCACAAATGGATAACTGCACTTGAGAGGGCCTGTAAGGTACAGAGGGTCCCTCAGGAGCAGTGGGCAGCAATCTTGTGGCTCTCTTTTGCAGACAAAGGTAGAGACAAGCTCCTCACTGTAAGAGAAGAGGATGCTGATAATTACAAAGTCCTGAAGAGTGCTCTGATTGATGGGTTTGGCCTAACCACTGAACAATACAGGTTAAAGTTCAGAGATACCCAAAAGGCACAGACTCAGGACTGGGTTGACTTTGTTGATTGTGCTACTAAGGCTCAGGAAGGCTGGTTACTTGGCAGTAAGGTGTGTGATTTCAAAGGATTGTATAATTTAATCATGAGAGAGCAGATCCTTAATAACTGTCAAAATCAACTGTTGCATCAGTACCTGGTGGACTCTGATCTGACCTCTCCCCAAGAATTGGGCCAGAAGGCAGACAAATGGGTCAGAACCAGGGTGAAGCAGAAGGCTCAGAACCAAGGTGGTGACTCCAAGAAGCAGGATTCTAAAAACTCTGATAAGGGTGGGGAGAAGGGTAAAGACCAGAAGTCTTCTCAAGGGCCCCAAAAATCTGCATCTGGTGGGGAGTCACACTCCAACAAGGGAAAAGGCAAGAAGAAACCATGGTGTCAGATCTGTAAACAGAAGACCCATTGGACAAGTGATTGTACCAAGTCCAAGGACCCAACTCCAACCACCACTGCCCCTAAGGCAACTGTTCCCCCTAGTTCAGCTCCAAGTGGTGGTGTTCCAAATAAGGGTGTAGTAGGGTTAACCCTGGGATCTGAGATGGGCTCTGGCCTGGTCAGAGTTCCAACTCAGGCTATGTTGATCTGTGATGGAGGCATGGATATGGCCTCCTTATTTGTAAGCCCCAGTAATCTGGGCAAATACAGACAACAGCCTATAATCAATGGAAAAGAGGCCTTGGCATTCAGGGACACAGGAGCAAGTGTCACAATGGTGACAAAAGATCTTGTGGCTCCTGAGCAAATCATACTTGGTGAGATGTACCAAGTGACCAATGCTAGCAATGTCAGGACAGACCATTCCTTGGCAGTTGTTAATTTCTCATGGAGAGGGGTAACTGGCCCTAAGAAGGTTGTGGTAAGTGCAGACCTCCCTGTTGAATGCTTGTTGGGCAATGATTTAGAAACTTCAGCTTGGGCTGAAGTGGAACTCAGGACTCATGCAGAAATGTTGGGTATCCCTGCAGATGTGTTTGCTATGACCAGGTCACAGGCAAAAATGTCTAACACTGAACAGGTCCTGGATCCTGGAAAAATGGACCAGGCACCTTCCAAGAGGAGGAACAGCAGGGTTAAGGCAGTGTCTTCCCCCCCTGCCTCAGAATCCAGATCAGTCTCTTGAGGGAGCTGATCTTAATCCTGAAGAAGGAACTGTCCCAGATGAGCTTGAACCTGATCAGGTTGAGTTCTTGGGGACAGGGGGCCCTTCCAGGGCAGATCTGAGCCAGGAGCAACTGAGCTGCCCCTCTCTTGAACCCCTCAGACAGCAAGCTGCTGCTGAGGCTGCTGGGAGTGCTAGTGGGTCCCATAGGATCTACTGGGATGATGGACTCCTTTACTCAGAGAGTAGATACCCCAAGCCTGGAGCCGCCAGGAGGTTGGTTATACCGCTGAAGTTTAGGAGCTTCCTATTGACACTAGCACATGATATCCCATTAGCAGGTCACCTAGGCCAAAACAAGACTTGGGACAGAATTTTCCCTCACTTTCATTGGCCTCATATGTCTGAAGACACCAAGGAGTTTTGTCGCTCCTGTGTCACCTGTCAAGCCAGTGGTAAGGCAGGTAGCACTACAAAGGCCCCCCGATACCACTACCTGTGGTGGGGGTTCCCTTTGAGAGGGTAGGGATTGACATTGTTGGTCCCCTAGATCCTCAAACAGCATCTGGGCACAGATTTATACTAATGGTGGTGGACCATGCCACTAGGTATCCAGAAGAAATTCCCCTCGGGACCACCACAGCTCCTGTGGTGGCAAGGGCCCTCCTGGGAATCTTTTCCAGGGTGGGTTTTCCTAAGGAGGTAGTATCAGACAGAGGTACAAACTTCATGTCTAGTTACTTGACTGCTATGTGGAAGGAGTGTGGAGTAAATTATAAATTTACCACCCCCTATCACCCACAATGCAATGGTTTAGTTGAAAGGTTCAACAAAACCTTGAAGGGCATGATTAAAGGTCTCCCAGAAAAGCTTAGGCGCAGATGGGACATACTTTTGCCCTGCCTTCTCTTTGCCTACAGAGAGGTTCCACAGAAGGGGGTTGGTTACAGCCCATTTGAGCTTCTGTTTGGACATCCAGTTAGTGGTCCATTGTGTCTAGTGAAGGAGGGATGGGAGTTACCTCTCAAACCCCTAAACAGGATATTGTGGACTATGTACTTGGTCTCCGCTCCAGGATGGCTGAGTATATGAAGAAGGCAACTAAAAACCTTGAGGCTAGCCAGGAATTACAAAAGGCCTGGCATGACCAAAAGGCTGTGTTGACTGTTTATCAGCCAGGACAGAAAGTATGGGTGTTGGAGCCTGTGGCCTCAGCAGCCCTCCAAGACAAGTGGAGTGGCCCCCATACAATTGTTGAACAGAAGGGAGAGGTTACCTACCTGGTGGACCTTGGAACTCCCAGGAGCCCCCACAGGGTGCTCCATGTCAACAGACTGAAACCATATGTTGACAGGGCAGACATAGGCTTGTTCATGGCTACTGATGAGGGACAGGAGAAAGAGAGTGATCCACTCCCTGACCTGCTCTCACAGAACCCTGATGATGGTTCAGTTGATGGTGTAGCCTTGGCAGACAGCCTCACTGACCAGCAGCAAACTGATTACAGAAAAGTTCTCAACCAGTTTAGACATATGTTCTCACTGACTCCAAGTCAGACTACCTGGTGCACTCATGAAGTGGACACTGGGGACAGACTGCCTGTTAAAAATAAGATTTACAGGCAACCTGACCATGTCAGGGACTGCATCAGGACTGAAGTCCAGAAGATGTTGGATTTGGGTCTGATTGAACCCTCAGATAGCCCTTGGGCTAGTCCAGTAGTCTTAGTACCTAAACCTCACACCCAGGGTGGTAAGAGAGAGATGAGGTTTTGTGTAGACTACAGAGGTCTCAATGCAGTCACTAGGACTGATGCCCATCCAATCCCTAGGGCAGGTGAGCTTATAGACACTTTGGCCTCAGCCAAGTTTCTCAGCACATTTGACCTGACAGCTGGCTACTGGCAAATCAGACTAGCTGAGGATGCAAAAGCCAAAACAGCATTCTCAACCCCTAGTGGGCACTACCAATTTGTGGTGATGCCCTTTGGTTTGAAGAATGCACCTGCCACTTTTCAAAGGTTGGTGAACAAAGTCCTTACAGGCCTGGAAGCCTATAGTGCAGCATATCTAGATGATATTGCTGTCTTTAGCTCCACCTGGGAGGATCACCTGGTCCACCTGAGAAATGTTTTGGAGGCCCTGCAGAAAGCAGGCCTCACTATCAAGGCCACCAAGTGCCAGATAGGGCAGAGCCAAGTTGTATACCTAGGCCACCTTGTGGGTGGAGGCCAGGTTCAACCATTGTAGAGCAAAATCCAGACCATCATGGACTGGGTTGCTCCCACCACCCAGACTCAGGTCAGAGCTTTCTTGGGCCTGACTGGGTACTATAGGAGGTTTGTCAAAGGGTATGGATCCATAGTGACCCCTTTGAATGACTTAACTTCCAAGAGAATGCCAAAGAAAGTTCAGTGGACAGTCAGCTGTCAAAAGGCATTTGATGACCTGAAGCAGGCCATGTGCACTGCTCCCATTCTGCAAAGTCCTGACTACTCCAAACAATTCATTGACAAAACAGATGCATCTGAGTTGGGGGTAGGGACTGTGTTATCACAATTGAATGATGAAGGTCAGGATCAGCCAGTAGCTTTTATTAGCAGAAGGTTGACCCCCAGAGAGAAACGTTGGTCAGCCATTGAGAGGGAAGCCTTTGCTGTGGTTTGGGCCTTGAAGAAGCTGAGGCCATACTTGTTTGGCACTTTCTTCATTGTTCAGACCGACCACAAGCCCCTCTTATGGCTAAAACAGATGAAGGGTGAAAACCCCAAACTTTTGAGGTGGTCCATTTCCCTACAGGGGATGGACTATACAGTGGAACATAGACCTGGGAGTAACCATGCCAATGCAGATGGACTCTCAAGATATTTCCACTTAGAACATGAAGACTCAACTGGTCAAGGTTAGTTTAATGTCCTGACGTTTGGGGAGGTTGTGTAGGAGAGTAGGATCTGCTTCTTATAGTTACCCCCACTTTTTGCTGATGTTTCACTGTTTTCGACTTAGTCTGACTGGGATCCTGCTATTCAGGACCCCAGTCTAGCTGCTTTCTCCTCTAAATTGATTGCAAGTACTCTAGGTACACTCCAGATTGGATTCTGGGGTACCCTTATAAGTCCCTAGTATATGGTATACTATGTACCCAGGGCATAGGTACCCCAGAGGCCTCCCAGGGGCTGCAGCATGTATTATGCCACCCCTGAGAGGCCATTCAAACTGACACCACAGGTCTGCTACTGCAGCCTGTGTAAGGTGGTGCAGGCACCCCTTACTTAGATATAGGTTCACTATATCTATCCTGATCACTGCACATATACACCTATCAGTCACCCCTATGGCAGGCCTTATCAATCCTGAAGGCAGGGTGCTGGGTTTTATGTGAGAGGGTGCCCATGCATGAACAGAGCCTCTCTGCAGCCTTCGGAACCACTATTCCGGGGTTGTCTGGATGCAGCCAACCATATACTCTTAAGTGCATTATAACCGCGGGGTAAATGCTAACTTTAAAATGGCTGCAAGGAATTATGTCGTGTTTGGTGTCAAACACCTTGGAATCGTACCTCCACACCAGTAACTGGTGTGGGAGGTATGATTCCTCCCTCCTAGAGGGAGAAATATGACGGCACCGGTACACCCGGTACCAGCTTCACAGAGCCCTGGCATCACAAAATGGATGCTGCCAGTCACAGACACGAGTCTGCCCTCCTGCTGCTGGACGAAACTCCGGCAGGGGAAGGCTTGACAATAGGTTTCCTGTCACAGGGAGGTGTGACCACCTCCCAGACAGGCTTTAGTGTATTGGGGCTGGGTGGGTGCACTCCAAGAGTGCTTTGATGTCTGCACTGCGGGCACATTTGGTGTCCCTGTGCATAGTCCAGCTCAAACCGGTTGCAGGGGCACTCAGCCCCTGCTCTGGCACGAAACTGGACAAAGGACATGGGTGTAGCCACCCCTCTGTCCTGACCCTCCCATAGGTGGGTCCCCAGAGTTTGTCCCACCCCTTCCTTGGGTATAAAGTAGGAATCCATGGCTACAGGACTTGAGATTTTACCTGGACTAAACTCTGCAACAGAAACCAAGTACTTCGACGATCTACACTACGCTGGATGACTGAAGAATCTCCCTTGGAGTAAAGGAGTTACTCCCCTGCAAGGCAGGCACCTTTAACGCAACTGACCGGTTGGCATCTCCAAAGCTCCTGAGGACTCCAAAGAATATTGCCACACAGGAGGGGGCTTCCCGAGGTCTCTGAGGTCGATCTGTGCCCACAGCAAGTCTGAGGCCCGTATCCCTTGTGGTGACCGTGCAACCCGAACCCCTGGACACAGCGTCTATTTGCAGAAGCATCAGCTTTCCGGCGACCCCTGAGGCTGAGCTTTGGGTTACTTGTAGCCCTGACCCCGAGCAGTAATTACACCGAATATTGCTGGCCTACACTTAACGAGTGTTCCGTGAGCCGCCATTTTGTGATTCCTCTTGAGGTCCCTTCGCGATCCCTGGTCCGTTGACCTGTGGGTCCCCAAGAAGGCAACTCTAACTTTCAATGGGCTTCCCTGGTTGCTCCAGATGTGCCCTGACTCTCCATCGCTTGGGGAGTCCCCAGGACCTTGCTGGTCCTCACAGAAGCATCTTTTCTCTGACTGCGTGGGTTGCAGTTGCCAAGGCTTGTTGGTCTCCAATCCGGAAACTGACCGCTCAGCAATCGACATCCTTTGTGGGACAGCTCGCCTGCGGAATCTGGTTGTCGTCGACGTCTCCTGGTCCCCGTGGCTGCAGAGTCAAGCTTCACCTCTTCGCACCTGAGGGACCCGACATCGGTGGGCATTTGATTGCTCCGCTCCTGGTCACGTGAAGTGACCCAGACTTTGTCCCCTCTGCTTTCAGGTTCTTCACATCTTCGATCCAGGCTTGGATCACACCGGACACTTTTCTTCTCCACGACAGCAGCTCTTCTTCGCAACACGCCATAGAAAACGACGAGGGTTTCCGACACCATTTGACCCCTATTCACCCGGCTTCCCTGGGCTAGGTAACACGGGTACCTCGGTACTCACAAGGGTGCAGGCCTTTGAATCTTCTAAGTTTAGCTGGGTTTGCTTGAAGTCCTCTCCGAAGTGTTCTTAAACTCTAAAATTCCAACCGCAACTTTCCCATAGAGTTGTACGGAGCTCGCGTCTGTGTTCCCACACTGCACCCGTCCTCCGTGGGTCCCCTGTGTCACTACCTTGGGTGGTTCCTTAGGGTCCCAGCGATTCTACATGCTCTAGGCACTGTGTCTAGTCAAGTCGTGGTTCTTATACCACTTTCTTAGTATATGGTTTGGTCTCCACCTGGAGCCCACTGTGTATTGTGCTATTTACTGTCGTTCTAGTACTGTAATATTGTGTGCCTTGTTCTCTAATCTCATAAAAAGGTTAGTAGAGAGTGTTTAGTAATAAATACATATATTTTATATATACCTGGTGTGTTTCTCCTTTCATTTGGTCATTCAAGAGGTTATATACTGGTAAAACAAGCTGCTTTACATTCCTTCAAGACTTAGTCTGAAGGCTGCTCTCCACAGCTACCACTAGGATAGCTTTCACTAAAGGTTGTCTTTAACCTAATCATCAATAAGGGTCGTTTGGACTGGTGCAAGGTGCCCACTTTAAATAGTGGACAGCATATACCAGGCCAACTTCTCACACCTCATATGTCCAAAGGGTCATGCAGAATATAGGAGAGGCCATCAGTGACCCTTCTGCCTCTTCATTGTCTACTCTCACCACCCAATCCTGCCCCATCCAATCTCACTTGATTAGAGATGAAAAGGAGAGCAAAGCAATAATACTTCCTGCTTCTCCCGGTGTATATAGGTAGACTTCTAATAGTTTCCCCCTTCAGGAACCCACTCTCTACGTACCATGGCTATCATGGAGGCAATCCCACTGCCACTGGGATTGGTCTCCTTCCACCTGCCCACCCTGCTTGCCTTTTCCTCTCCCCTTCCACATGTCAATGACAACCATCAGACATCACCTTCTTCATCTTCTGGCTGTATCCTGGGCCCTGGTGAGTCTTGTGTCGCTCCAGGTAAGAAATGTGGTTGACGCCCAATCAGCTCCCTCTTCCATCCTCTACCACCAGTGCCCAAATCACGACAGCTGGCAATGCCAAAGTTGGTATAGCTAATGGAACAAGTTCACCTTTAACATATCTCCTGTGCAGCAGTGGGTAATGGCAGTCAGCCTGGGGATCTCTGAGGACCACAGTTGTAGTCTGAGATACTTCTACATGTCCCTGACAGAGACAGTTGACGATCTGTTGAGAAACACCTGAACACTCTGGGGTGACAAGCTCACTCCAACAATGAATCCATGCACCATTTGTCATATTTTTTTCAAATCCATTAGTTTCAAGCTAGCAATATTACCCTTTTAACATGCGCTTAGCGATTGTAAATCTATAAGAAAAAGATGCTGTTGTTTGGAAAATCCTTTCAAATGTCACTAATTGCTTAGTTGCTCAATATAATTCAGAAACCTGTTGCATCAGGATCAAATTTGAAGCTGAGTAAAAGTTGGATATATAAAGTGCCAATGAGACTGTTAGACCTGCCATCCTTGGCATTGTTTTCCCTGACTTTTTATCTTCTGACCTTTTTTTGCTGCATTCATTTTTGCTGGCTTTAAGATTCTGGGCACTTTACCACTGCTAACCAGTGCTAAAGCGCATATGCTCTGTACTCAAAACATGGTATTATTGGGTTATCCACAATTGGCATATTTAATTTACTTATAAGTCCCTAGTAAAGTGCATTATATGTGCTCATGGCCTGTAAATTCAATGCTACTAGTGGGTAAGAACGATGGATTTAACCCAGATCTTTTGACTGGGGGAGAATGTTTGCATTATCAGCATTCCGTCCATCATTTGTTTGCTGTAACACTTTGCACCCTAAGTGGGATGGGTATGCCCAGACGTGGGTCCCTTGCTCACTGTGCCGCTGGATTCAAGCTAGCCTGGCTGAATAATGGTGACATACCCGGAGACCGGTCCCAGGATGCATGTTTACGGTCCAGGGAGGACCTGGCCTGGCAGTTCGGTCTGGACTGTTCCCATGGGGCACAGGGTCAAGACTGATTTGCATATGGCTGGGTCCAAACTGGGGTGGCGTAGTGGGCAAAAGAACGATGGATTTAACCCAGATCTTTTGACTGGGGGAGAATGTTTGCATTGTCAGCATTCCGTCCATCATTTGTTTGCTGTAACACTTTTCGCCCTAAGTGGGATGGGTATGCCCAGACGTGGGTCCCTTGCTCACTGTGCCACTGGATTCAAGCTAGCCTGGCTGAAGAAGGGTGACATACCCTGAAACCGGTCCCAGGATGCTTGTTTCCGGTCCAGGGAGGACCTGGCCTGGCAGTTCGGTCTGGACTGTTCCCATGGGGCACAGGGTCAAGACTGATTTGCATATGGCTGGGTCCAAACTGGGGTGGCGTAGTGGGCAAAAGAACAATGGATTTAACCCAGATCTTTTGACTGGGGGAGAATGTTTGCATTGTCAGCATTCCGTCCATCATTTGTTTGCTGTAACACTTTTCGCTCTAAGTGGGATGGGTATGTCCAGACGTGGGTCCCTTGCTCACTGTGCCACTGGATTCAAGCTAGCCTGGCTGAAGAAGGGTGACATACCCTGAAACCGGTCCCAGGATGCTTGTTTCCGGTCCAGGGAGGACCTGGCCTGGCAGTTCGGTCTGGACTGCTCCCATGGGGCACAGGGTCAAGACTGATTTGCATATGGCTGGGTCCAAACTGGGGTGGCGTAGTGGGCAAAAGAACGATGGATTTAACCCATATCCTTTGACTGGGGGAGAATGTTTGCATTGTCAGCATTCCGTCCATCATTTGTTTGCTGTAACACTTTTCGCCCTAAGTGGGATGGGTATGCCCAGACGTGGGTCCCTTGCTCACTGTGCCACTGGATTCAAGCTAGCCTGGCTGAAGAAGGGTGACACACCCTGAAACCGGTCCCAGGATGCTTGTTTCCGGTCCAGGGAGGGCCTGGCCTGGCAGTTCGGTCTAGACTGTTCCCATGGGGCACAGTGTCAAGACTGACTTGCTATGGCTGGGTCCAAACTGGGGTGGCGTAGTGGGCAAAAGAACGATGGATTTAACCCAGATCTTTTGACTGGGGGAGAATGTTTGCATTGTCAGCATT
Source organism: Calotriton arnoldi (assembly GCA_963921515.1). NCBI lineage: Eukaryota > Metazoa > Chordata > Amphibia > Caudata > Salamandridae > Calotriton > Calotriton arnoldi. Next base: position 4,025,608 of record CAWUFW010000537.1, read on the forward strand.
CCGTCCATCATTTGTTTGCTGTAACAATTTTCGCCCTAAGTGGGATGGGTATGCCCAGACGTGGGTCCCTTGCTCACTGTGCCACTGGATTCAAGCTAGCCTGGCTGATGAAGGGTGACACACCCTGAAACCGGTCCCAGGATGCTTGTTTCCGGTCCAGGGAGGACCTGGCCTGGCAGTTCGGTCTGGACTGTTCCCATGGGGCACAGGGTCAAGACTGATTTGCATATGGCTGGGTCCAAACTGGGGTGGCGTAGTGGGCAAAAGAACGATGGATTTAACCCAGATCTTTTGACTGGGGAGAATGTTTGCATTGTCAGCATTCCGTCCATCATTTGTTTGCTGTAACACTTTTCGCCCTAAGTGGGATGGGTATGGCCAGATGTGGGTCCCTTGCTCACTGTGCCACTGGATTCAAACTAGCCTGGCTGAAGAAGGGTGACATACCCTGAAACCGGTCCCAGGATGCTTGCTTCCGGTCCAGGGAGGACCTGGCCTGCAGTTCGGTCAGGACTGTTCCCATGGGGCACAGGGTCAAGACTGATTTGCATATGGCTGGGTCCAAACTGGGGTGGCGTAGTGAGCAAAAGAACAATGGATTTAACCCAGATCTTTTGACTGGGGGAGAATGTTTGCATTGTCAGCATTCCGTCCATCATTTGTTTGCTGTAACACTTTTCGCCCTAAGAGGGATGGGTATGCCCAGACGTGGGTCCCTTGCTCACTGTGCCACTGGATTCAAGCTAGCCTGGCTGAAGAAGGGTGACATACCCTGAAACCGGTCCCAGGATGCTTGTTTCCGGTCCAGGGAGGACCTGGCCTGGCAGTTCGGTCTGGACTGTTCCCATGGGGCACAGGGTCAAGACTGATTTGCTATGGCTGGGTCCAAACTGGGGTGGCGTAGTGGGCAAAAGAACGATGGATTTAACCCAGATCTTTTGACTGGGGGAGAATGTTTGCATTGTCAGCATTCCGTCCATCATTTGTTTGCTGTAACACTTTTCGCCCTAAGTGGGATGGGTATGCCCAGACGTGGGTCCCTTGCTCACTGTGCCACTGGATTCAAGCTAGCCTGGCTGAAGAAGGGTGACATACCCTGAAACCGGTCCCAGGATGCTTGTTTCCGATCCAGGGAGGGCCTGGCAGTTTGGCCTGGACTGTTCCCATGGGGCACAGGGTCAAGACTGATTTGCATATGGCTGGGTCCAAACTGGGGTGGCGTAGTGGGCAAAAGAACGATGGATTTAACCCAGATCTTTTGACTGGGGGAGAATGTTTGCATTGTCAGCATTCCGTCCATCATTTGTTTGCTGTAACACTTTTCGCCCTAAGTGGGATGGGTATGCCCAGACGTGGGTCCCTTGCTCACTGTGCCACTGGATTCAAGCTAGCCTGGCTGAAGAAAGGTGACATACCCTGAAACCGGTCCCAGGATGCTTGCTTCCGGTCCAGGGAGGACCTGGCCTGGCAGTTCGGTCTGGACTGTTCCCATGGGGCACAGGGTCAAGACTGATTTGCATATGGCTGCGTCCAAACTGGGGTGGCGTAGTGGGCAAAAGAACGATGGATTTAACCCAGATCTTTTGACTGGGGGAGAATGTTTGCATTGTCAGCATTCCGTCCATCATTTGTTTGCTGTAACACTTTTCGCCCTAAGTGGGATGGGTATGCCCAGACGTGGGTCCCTTGCTCACTGTGCCACTGGATTCAAGCTAGCCTGGCTGAAGAAGGGTGACATACCCTGAAACCGGTCCCAGGATGCTTGCTTCCGGTCCAGGGAGGACCTGGCCTGGCAGTTCGGTCTGGACTGTTCCCATGGGGCACAGGGTCAAGACTGATTTGCATATGGCTGGGTCCAAACTGGGGTGGCGTAGTGAGCAAAAAACGATGGATTTAACCCAGATCTTTTGACTGGGGGAAAATGTTTGCATTGTCAGCATTCCGTCCATCATTTGTTTGCTGTAACACTTTTCGCCCTAAGTGGGATGGGTACGCCCAGACGAGGGTCCCTTGCTCACTGTGCCACTGGATTCAAGCTAGCCTGGCTGAAGAAGGGTGACATACCCTGAAACCGGTCCCAGGATGCTTGTTTGCGGTCCAGGGAGGACCTGGCCTGGCAGTTCGGTCTGGACTGTTCCCATGGGGCACAGGGTCAAGACTGATTTGCATATGGCTGGGTCCAAACTGGGGTGGCGTAGTGAGCAAAAAACGATGGATTTAACCCAGATCTTTTGACTGGGGGAAAATGTTTGCATTGTCAGCATTCCGTCCATCATTTGTTTGCTGTAACACTTTTCGCCCTAAGTGGGATGGGTACGCCCAGACGAGGGTCCCTTGCTCACTGTGCCACTGGATTCAAGCTAGCCTGGCTGAAGAAGGGTGACATACCCTGAAACCGGTCCCAGGATGCTTCTTTCCGATCCAGGGAGGGCCTGGCCTGGCAGTTCGGCCTGGACTGTTCCCATGGGGCACAGGGTCAAGACTGATTTGCTCTGGCTGGGTCCAAACTTGGGTGGCGTAGTGGGCAAAAGAATGATGGATTTAACCCAGATCTTTTGACTGGGGGAGAATGTTTGCATTGTCAGCATTCCGTCCATCATTTGTTTGCTGTAACACTTTTCACCCTAAGTGGGATGGGTATGCCCAGACGTGGGTCCCTTGCTCACTGTGCCACTGGATTCAAGCTAGCCTGGCTGAAGAAAGGTGACATACCCTGAAACCGGTCCCAGGATGCTTGCTTCCGGTCCAGGGAGGACCTGGCCTGGCAGTTCGGTCTGGACTGTTCCCATGGGGCACAGGGTCAAGACTGATTTGCATATGGCTGCGTCCAAACTGGGGTGGCGTAGTGGGCAAAAGAACGATGGATTTAACCCAGATCTTTTGACTGGGGGAGAATGTTTGCATTGTCAGCATTCCGTCCATCATTTGTTTGCTGTAACACTTTTCGCCCTAAGTGGGATGGGTATGCCCAGACGTGGGTCCCTTGCTCACTGTGCCACTGGATTCAAGCTAGCCTGGCTGAAGAAGGGTGACATACCCTGAAACCGGTCCCAGGATGCTTGCTTCCGGTCCAGGGAGGACCTGGCCTGGCAGTTCGGTCTGGACTGTTCCCATGGGGCACAGGGTCAAGACTGATTTGCATATGGCTGGGTCCAAACTGGGGTGGCGTAGTGAGCAAAAAACGATGGATTTAACCCAGATCTTTTGACTGGGGAAAATGTTTGCATTGTCAGCATTCCGTCCATCATTTGTTTGCTGTAACACTTTTCGCCCTAAGTGGGATGGGTACGCCCAGACGAGGGTCCCTTGCTCACTGTGCCACTGGATTCAAGCTAGCCTGGCTGAAGAAGGGTGACATACCCTGAAACCGGTCCCAGGATGCTTGTTTCGGTCCAGGGAGGACCTGGCCTGGCAGTTCGGTCTGGACTTTTCCCATGGGGCACAGGGTCAAGACTGATTTGCATATGGCTGGGTCCAAACTGGGGTGGCGTAGTGGGCAAAAGAACGATGGATTTATCCCAGATCTTTTGACTGGGGGAGAATGTTTGCATTGTCAGCATTCCGTCCATCGTTTGTTTGCTGTAACACGTTTCGCCCTAAGTGGGATGGGTATGCCCAGACATGGGTCCCTTGCTCACTGTGCCACTGGATTCAAGCTAGCCTGGCTGAAGAAGGGTGACATACCCTGAAACCGGTCCCAGGATGCTTGCTTCCGGTCCAGGGAGGACCTGGCCTGCAGTTCGGTCAGGACTGTTCCCATGGGGCACAGGGTCAAGACTGATTTGCATGTGGCTGGGTCCAAACTGGGGTGGCGTAGTGAGCAAAAGAACGATGGATTTAACCCAGATCTTTTGACTGGGGGAGAATGTTTGCATTGTCAGCATTCCGTCCATCATTTGTTTGCTGTAACACTTTTCGCCCTAAGAGGGATGGGTATGCCCAGACGTGGGTCCCTTGCTCACTGTGCCACTGGATTCAAGCTAGCCTGGCTGAAGAAGGGTGACATACCCTGAAACCGGTCCCAGGATGCTTGTTTCCGATCCAGGGAGGGCCTGGCAGTTCGGCCTGGACTGTTCCCATGGGGCACAGGGTCAAGACTGATTTGCATATGGCTGGGTCCAAACTGGGGTGGCGTAGTGGGCAAAAGAACGATGGATTTAACCCAGATCTTTTGACTGGGGGAGAATGTTTGCATTGTCAGCATTCCGTCCATCATTTGTTTGCTGTAACACTTTTCGCCCTAAGTGGGATGGGTATGCCCAGACGTGGGTCCCTTGCTCACTGTGCCACTGGATTCAAGCTAGCCTGGCTGAAGAAAGGTGACACACCCTGAAACCGGTCCCAGGATGCTTCTTTCCGATCCAGGGAGGGCCTGGCCTGGCAGTTCGGCCTGGACTGTTCCCATGGGGCACAGGGTCAAGACTGATTTGCTCTGGCTGGGTCCAAACTGGGGTGGCGTAGTGGGCAAAAGAACGATGGATTTAACCCAGATCTTTTGACTGGGGGAGAATGTTTGCATTGTCAGCATTCCGTCCATCATTTGTTTGCTGTAACACTTTTCACCCTAAGTGGGATGGGTATGCCCAGACGTGGGTCCCTTGCTCACTGTGCCACTGGATTCAAGCTAGCCTGGCTGAAGAAAGGTGACATACCCTGAAACCGGTCCCAGGATGCTTGCTTCCGGTCCAGGGAGGACCTGGCCTGGCAGTTCGGTCTGGACTGTTCCCATGGGGCACAGGGTCAAGACTGATTTGCATATGGCTGCGTCCAAACTGGGGTGGCGTAGTGGGCAAAAGAACGATGGATTTAACCCAGATCTTTTGACTGGGGAGAATGTTTGCATTGTCAGCATTCCGTCCATCATTTGTTTGCTGTAACACTTTTCGCCCTAAGTGGGATGGGTATGCCCAGACGTGGGTCCCTTGCTCACTGTGCCACTGGATTCAAGCTAGCCTGGCTGAAGAAGGGTGACATACCCTGAAACCGGTCTCAGGATGCTTCCTTCCGGTCCAGGGAGGACCTGGCCTGGCAGTTCGGTCTGGACTGTTCCCATGGGGCACAGGGTCAAGACTGATTTGCATATGGCTGGGTCCAAACTGGGGTGGCGTAGTGAGCAAAAAACGATGGATTTAACCCAGATCTTTTGACTGGGGGAAAATGTTTGCATTGTCAGCATTCCGTCCATCATTTGTTTGCTGTAACACTTTTCGCCCTAAATGGAATGGGTACGCCCAGACGAGGGTCCCTTGCTCACTGTGCCACTGGATTCAAGCTAGCCTGGCTGAAGAAGGGTGACATACCCTGAAACCGGTCCCAGGATGCTTGTTTGCAGTCCAGGGAGGACCTGGCCTGGCAGTTCGGTCTGGACTGTTCCCATGGGGTACATGGTCAAGACTGATTTGCATATGGCTGGGTCCAAACTGGGGTGGCGTAGTGGGCAAAAGAACGATGGATTTAACCCAGATCTTTTGACTGGGGGAGAATGTTTGCATTGTCAGCATTCCGTCCATCATTTGTTTGCTGTAACACTTTTCGCCCTAAGTGGGATGGGTATGGCCAGATGTGGGTCCCTTGCTCACTGTGCCACTGGATTCAAACTAGCCTGGCTGAAGAAGGGTGACATACCCTGAAACCGGTCCCAGGATGCTTGCTTCCGGTCCAGGGAGGACCTGGCCTGCAGTTCGGTCAGGACTGTTCCCATGGGGCACAGGGTCAAGACTGATTTGCATATGGCTGGGTCCAAACTGGGGTGGCGTAGTGAGCAAAAGAACAATGGATTTAACCCAGATCTTTTGACTGGGGGAGAATGTTTGCATTGTCAGCATTCCGTCCATCATTTGTTTGCTGTAACACTTTTCGCCCTAAGAGGGATGGGTATGCCCAGACGTGGGTCCCTTGCTCACTGTGCCACTGGATTCAAGCTAGCCTGGCTGAAGAAGGGTGACATACCCTGAAACCGGTCCCAGGATGCTTGTTTCCGGTCCAGGAGGACCTGGCCTGGCAGTTCGGTCTGGACTGTTCCCATGGGGCACAGGGTCAAGACTGATTTGCTATGGCTGGGTCCAAACTGGGGTGGCGTAGTGGGCAAAAGAACGATGGATTTAACCCAGATCTTTTGACTGGGGGAGAATGTTTGCATTGTCAGCATTCCGTCCATCATTTGTTTGCTGTAACACTTTTCGCCCTAAGTGGGATGGGTATGCCCAGACGTGGGTCCCTTGCTCACTGTGCCACTGGATTCAAGCTAGCCTGGCTGAAGAAGGGTGACATACCCTGAAACCGGTCCCAGGATGCTTGTTTCCGATCCAGGGAGGGCCTGGCAGTTCGGCCTGGACTGTTCCCATGGGGCACAGGGTCAAGACTGATTTGCATATGGCTGGGTCCAAACTGGGGTGGCGTAGTGGGCAAAAGAACGATGGATTTAACCCAGATCTTTTGACTGGGGGAGAATGTTTGCATTGTCAGCATTCCGTCCATCATTTGTTTGCTGTAACACTTTTCGCCCTAAGTGGGATGGGTATGCCCAGACGTGGGTCCCTTGCTCACTGTGCCACTGGATTCAAGCTAGCCTGGCTGAAGAAAGGTGACATACCCTGAAACCGGTCCCAGGATGCTTGCTTCCGGTCCAGGGAGGACCTGGCCTGGCAGTTCGGTCTGGACTGTTCCCATGGGGCACAGGGTCAAGACTGATTTGCATATGGCTGCGTCCAAACTGGGGTGGCGTAGTGGGCAAAAGAACGATGGATTTAACCCAGATCTTTTGACTGGGGAGAATGTTTGCATTGTCAGCATTCCGTCCATCATTTGTTTGCTGTAACACTTTTCGCCCCTAAGTGGGATGGGTATGCCCAGACGTGGGTCCCTTGCTCACTGTGCCACTGGATTCAAGCTAGCCTGGCTGAAGAAGGGTGACATACCCTGAAACCGGTCCCAGGATAATTGCTTCCGGTCCAGGGAGGACCTGGCCTGGCAGTTCGGTCTGGACTGTTCCCATGGGGCACAGGGTCAAGACTGATTTGCATATGGCTGGGTCCAAACTGGGGTGGCGTAGTGAGCAAAAAACGATGGATTTAACCCAGATCTTTTGACTGGGGGAAAATGTTTGCATTGTCAGCATTCCGTCCATCATTTGTTTGCTGTAACACTTTTCGCCCTAAGTGGGATGGGTACGCCCAGACGAGGGTCCCTTGCTCACTGTGCCACTGGATTCAAGCTAGCCTGGCTGAAGAAGGGTGACATACCCTGAAACCGGTCCCAGGATGCTTGTTTGCGGTCCAGGGAGGACCTGGCCTGGCAGTTCGGTCTGGACTGTTCCCATGGGGCACAGGGTCAAGACTGATTTGCATATGGCTGGGTCCAAACTGGGGTGGCGTAGTGAGCAAAAAACGATGGATTTAACCCAGATCTTTTGACTGGGGGAAAATGTTTGCATTGTCAGCATTCCGTCCATCATTTGTTTGCTGTAACACTTTTCGCCCTAAGTGGGATGGGTACGCCCAGACGAGGGTCCCTTGCTCACTGTGCCACTGGATTCAAGCTAGCCTGGCTGAAGAAGGGTGACATACCCTGAAACCGGTCCCAGGATGCTTCTTTCCGATCCAGGGAGGGCCTGGCCTGGCAGTTCGGCCTGGACTGTTCCCATGGGGCACAGGGTCAAGACTGATTTGCTCTGGCTGGGTCCAAACTGGGGTGGCGTAGTGGGCAAAAGAACGATGGATTTAACCCAGATCTTTTGACTGGGGGAGAATGTTTGCATTGTCAGCATTCCGTCCATCATTTGTTTGCTGTAACACTTTTCACCCTAAGTGGGATGGGTATGCCCAGACGTGGGTCCCTTGCTCAATGTGCCACTGGATTCAAGCTAGCCTGGCTGAAGAAAGGTGACATACCCTGAAACCGGTCCCAGGAAGCTTGCTTCCGGTCCAGGGAGGACCTGGCCTGGCAGTTCGGTCTGGACTGTTCCCATGGGGCACAGGGTCAAGACTGATTTGCATATGGCTGCGTCCAAACTGGGGTGGCGTAGTGGGCAAAAGAACGATGGATTTAACCCAGATCTTTTGACTGGGGGAGAATGTTTGCATTGTCAGCATTCCGTCCATCATTTGTTTGCTGTAACACTTTTCGCCCTAAGTGGGATGGGTATGCCCAGACGTGGGTCCCTTGCTCACTGTGCCACTGGATTCAAGCTAGCCTGGCTGAAGAAGGGTGACATACCCTGAAACCGGTCCCAGGATGCTTGCTTCCGGTCCAGGGAGGACCTGGCCTGGCAGTTCGGTCTGGACTGTTCCCATGGGGCACAGGGTCAAGATTGATTTGCATATGGCTGGGTCCAAACTGGGGTGGCGTAGTGAGCAAAAAACGATGGATTTAACCCAGATCTTTTGACTGGGGGAAAATGTTTGCATTGTCAGCATTCCGTCCATCATTTGTTTGCTGTAACACTTTTCGCCCTAAGTGGGATGGGTACGCCCAGACGAGGGTCCCTTGCTCACTGTGCCACTGGATTCAAGCTAGCCTGGCTGAAGAAGGGTGACATACCCTGAAACCGGTCCCAGGATGCTTGTTTGCGGTCCAGGGAGGACCTGGCCTGGCAGTTCCGTCTGGACTGTTCCCATGGGGTACAGGGTCAAGACTGATTTGCATATGGCTGGGTCCAAACTGGGGTGGCGTAGTGGGCAAAAGAACGATGGATTTAACCCAGATCTTTTGACTGGGGGAGAATGTTTGCATTGTCAGCATTCCGTCCATCATTTGTTTGCTGTAACACTTTTCGCCCCTAAGTGGGATGGGTATGCCCAGACGTGGGTCCCTTGCTCACTGTGCCACTGGATTCAAGCTAGCCTGGCTGAAGAAGGGTGACATACCCTGAAACCGGTCCCAGGATGTTTGTTTCGGTCCACGGAGGACCTGGCCTGGCAGTTCGGTCTGGAATTTTCCCTTGGGGCACAGGGTCAAGACTGATTTGCATATGGCTGGGTCCAAACTGGGGTGGCGTAGTGGGCAAAAGAATGATGGATTTAACCCAGATCTTTTGACTGGAGGCGAATGTTTGCATTGTCAGCATTCCGTCCATCATTTGTTTGCTGTAACACTTTTCGCCCTAAGTGGGATGGGTATGCCCAGACGTGGGTCCCTTGCTCACTGTGCCACTGGATTCAAGCTATCCTGGCTGAAGAAGGGTGACATACCCTGAAACCGGTCCCAGGATGCTTGTTTCGGTCCAGGGAGGACCTGGCCTGGCAGTTCGGTCTGGACTTTTCCCATGGGGCACAGGGTCAAGACTGATTTGCATATGGCTGGGTCCAAACTGGGGTGGCGTAGTGGGCAAAAGAACGATGGATTTATCCCAGATCTTTTGACTGGGGGAGAATGTTTGCATTGTCAGCATTCCATCCATCGTTTGTTTGCTGTAACACGTTTCGCCCTAAGTGGGATGGGTATGCCCAGGCATGGGTCCCTTGCTCACTGTGCCACTGGATTCAAGCTAGCCTGGCTGAAGAAGGGTGACATACCCTGAAACCGGTCCCAGGATGCTTGCTTCCGGTCCAGGGAGGACCTGGCCTGCAGTTCGGTCAGGACTGTTCCCATGGGGCACAGGGTCAAGACTGATTTGCATGTGGCTGGGTCCAAACTGGGGTGGCGTAGTGAGCAAAAGAACGATGGATTTAACCCAGATCTTTTGACTGGGGGAGAATGTTTGCATTGTCAGCATTCCGTCCATCATTTGTTTGCTGTAACACTTTTCGCCCTAAGAGGGATGGGTATGCCCAGACGTGGGTCCCTTGCTCACTGTGCCACTGGATTCAAGCTAGCCTGGCTGAAGAAGGGTGACATACCCTGAAACCGGTCCCAGGATGCTTGTTTCCGATCCAGGGAGGGCCTGGCAGTTCGGCCTGGACTGTTCCCATGGGGCACAGGGTCAAGACTGATTTGCATATGGCTGGGTCCAAACTGGGGTGGCGTAGTGGGCAAAAGAACGATGGATTTAACCCAGATCTTTTGACTGGGGGAGAATGTTTGCATTTTCAGCATTCCGTCCATCATTTGTTTGCTGTAACACTTTTCGCCCTAAGTGGGATGGGTATGCCCAGACGTGGGTCCCTTGCTCACTGTGCCACTGGATTCAAGCTAGCCTGGCTGAAGAAAGGTGACACACCCTGAAACCGGTCCCAGGATGCTTCTTTCCGATCCAGGGAGGGCCTGGCCTGGCAGTTCGGCCTGGACTGTTCCCATGGGGCACAGGGTCAAGACTGATTTGCTCTGGCTGGGTCCAAACTGGGGTGGCGTAGTGGGCAAAAGAACGATGGATTTAACCCAGATCTTTTGACTGGGGGAGAATGTTTGCATTGTCAGCATTCCGTCCATCATTTGTTTGCTGTAACACTTTTCGCCCTAAGTGGGATGGGTATGCCCAGACGTGGGTCCCTTGCTCACTGTGCCACTGGATTCAAGCTAGCCTGGCTGAAGAAGGGTGACATACCCTGAAACCGGTCTCAGGATGCTTCCTTCCGGTCCAGGGAGGACCTGGCCTGGCAGTTCGGTCTGGACTGTTCCCATGGGGCACAGGGTCAAGACTGATTTGCATATGGCTGGGTCCAAACTGGGGTGGCGTAGTGAGCAAAAAACGATGGATTTAACCCAGATCTTTTGACTGGGGGAAAATGTTTGCATTGTCAGCATTCCGTCCATCATTTGTTTGCTGTAACACTTTTCGCCCTAAATGGGATGGGTACGCCCAGACGAGGGTCCCTTGCTCACTGTGCCACTGGATTCAAGCTAGCCTGGCTGAAGAAGGGTGACATACCCTGAAACCGGTCCCAGGATGCTTGTTTGCAGTCCAGGGAGGACCTGGCCTGGCAGTTCGGTCTGGACTGTTCCCATGGGGTACAGGGTCAAGACTGATTTGCATATGGCTGGGTCCAAACTGGGGTGGCGTAGTGGGCAAAAGAACGATGGATTTAACCCAGATCTTTTGACTGGGGGAGAATGTTTGCATTGTCAGCATTCCGTCCATCATTTGTTTGCTGTAACACTTTTCGCCCTAAGTGGGATGGGTATGGCCAGATGTGGGTCCCTTGCTCACTGTGCCACTGGATTCAAACTAGCCTGGCTGAAGAAGGGTGACATACCCTGAAACCGGTCCCAGGATGCTTGCTTCCGGTCCAGGGAGGACCTGGCCTGCAGTTCGGTCAGGACTGTTCCCATGGGGCACAGGGTCAAGACTGATTTGCATATGGCTGGGTCCAAACTGGGGTGGCGTAGTGAGCAAAAGAACAATGGATTTAACCCAGATCTTTTGACTGGGGGAGAATGTTTGCATTGTCAGCATTCCGTCCATCATTTGTTTGCTGTAACACTTTTCGCCCTAAGAGGGATGGGTATGCCCAGACGTGGGTCCCTTGCTCACTGTGCCACTGGATTCAAGCTAGCCTGGCTGAAGAAGGGTGACATACCCTGAAACCGGTCCCAGGATGCTTGTTTCCGGTCCAGGGAGGACCTGGCCTGGCAGTTCGGCCTGGACTGTTCCCATGGGGCACAGGGTCAAGACTGATTTGCATATGGCTGGGTCCAAACTGGGGTGGCGTAGTGGGCAAAAGAACGATGGATTTAACCCAGATCTTTTGACTGGGGGAGAATGTTTGCATTGTCAGCATTCCGTCCATCATTTGTTTGCTGTAACACTTTTCGCCCTAAGTGGGATGGGTATGCCCAGACGTGGGTCCCTTGCTCACTGTGCCACTGGATTCAAGCTAGCCTGGCTGAAGAAAGGTGACATACCCTGAAACCGGTCCCAGGATGCTTGCTTCCGGTCCAGGGAGGACCTGGCCTGGCAGTTCGGTCTGGACTGTTCCCATGGGGCACAGGGTCAAGACTGATTTGCATATGGCTGCGTCCAAACTGGGGTGGTGTAGTGGGCAAAAGAACGATGGATTTAACCCAGATCTTTTGACTGGGGGAGAATGTTTGCATTGTCAGCATTCCGTCCATCATTTGTTTGCTGTAACACTTTTCGCCCTAAGTGGGATGGGTATGCCCAGACGTGGGTCCCTTGCTCACTGTGCCACTGGATTCAAGCTAGCCTGGCTGAAGAAGGGTGACATACCCTGAAACCGGTCCCAGGATGATTGCTTCCGGTCCAGGGAGGACCTGGCCTGGCAGTTCGGTCTGGACTGTTCCCATGGGGCACAGGGTCAAGACTGATTTGCATATGGCTGGGTCCAAACTGGGGTGGCGTAGTGAGCAAAAAACGATGGATTTAACCCAGATCTTTTGACTGGGGAAAATGTTTGCATTGTCAGCATTCCGTCCATCATTTGTTTGCTGTAACACTTTTCGCCCTAAGTGGGATGGGTACGCCCAGACGAGGGTCCCTTGCTCACTGTGCCACTGGATTCAAGCTAGCCTGGCTGAAGAAGGGTGACATACCCTGAAACCGGTCCCAGGATGCTTGTTTGCGGTCCAGGGAGGACCTGGCCTGGCAGTTCGGTCTGGACTGTTCCCATGGGGCACAGGGTCAAGACTGATTTGCATATGGCTGGGTCCAAACTGGGGTGGCGTAGTGAGCAAAAAACGATGGATTTAACCCAGATCTTTTGACTGGGGGAAAATGTTTGCATTGTCAGCATTCCGTCCATCATTTGTTTGCTGTAACACTTTTCGCCCTAAGTGGGATGGGTACGCCCAGACGAGGGTCCCTTGCTCACTGTGCCACTGGATTCAAGCTAGCCTGGCTGAAGAAGGGTGACATACCCTGAAACCGGTCCCAGGATGCTTCTTTCCGATCCAGGGAGGGCCTGGCCTGGCAGTTCGGCCTGGACTGTTCCCATGGGGCACAGGGTCAAGACTGATTTGCTCTGGCTGGGTCCAAACTGGGGTGGCGTAGTGGGCAAAAGAACGATGGATTTAACCCAGATCTTTTGACTGGGGGAGAATGTTTGCATTGTCAGCATTCCGTCCATCATTTGTTTGCTGTAACACTTTTCACCCTAAGTGGGATGGGTATGCCCAGATGTGGGTCCCTTGCTCAATGTGCCACTGGATTCAAGCTAGCCTGGCTGAAGAAAGGTGACATACCCTGAAACCGGTCCCAGGAAGCTTGCTTCCGGTCCAGGGAGGACCTGGCCTGGCAGTTCGGTCTGGACTGTTCCCATGGGGCACAGGGTCAAGACTGATTTGCATATGGCTGCGTCCAAACTGGGGTGGCGTAGTGGGCAAAAGAACGATGGATTTAACCCAGATCTTTTGACTGGGGGAGAATGTTTGCATTGTCAGCATTCCGTCCATCATTTGTTTGCTGTAACACTTTTCGCCCTAAGTGGGATGGGTATGCCCAGACGTGGGTCCCTTGCTCACTGTGCCACTGGATTCAAGCTAGCCTGGCTGAAGAAGGGTGACATACCCTGAAACCGGTCCCAGGATGCTTGCTTCCGGTCCAGGGAGGACCTGGCCTGGCAGTTCGGTCTGGACTGTTCCCATGGGGCACAGGGTCAAGATTGATTTGCATATGGCTGGGTCCAAACTGGGGTGGCGTAGTGAGCAAAAAACGATGGATTTAACCCAGATCTTTTGACTGGGGGAAAATGTTTGCATTGTCAGCATTCCGTCCATCATTTGTTTGCTGTAACACTTTTCGCCCTAAGTGGGATGGGTACGCCCAGACGAGGGTCCCTTGCTCACTGTGCCACTGGATTCAAGCTAGCCTGGCTGAAGAAGGGTGACATACCCTGAAACCGGTCCCAGGATGCTTGTTTGCGGTCCAGGGAGGACCTGGCCTGGCAGTTCCGTCTGGACTGTTCCCATGGGGTACAGGGTCAAGACTGATTTGCATATGGCTGGGTCCAAACTGGGGTGGCGTAGTGGGCAAAAGAACGATGGATTTAACCCAGATCTTTTGACTGGGGGAGAATGTTTGCATTGTCAGCATTCCGTCCATCATTTGTTTGCTGTAACACTTTTCGCCCTAAGTGGGATGGGTATGCCCAGACGTGGGTCCCTTGCTCACTGTGCCACTGGATTCAAGCTAGCCTGGCTGAAGAAGGGTGACATACCCTGAAACCGGTCCCAGGATGTTTGTTTCGGTCCAAGGAGGACCTGGCCTGGCAGTTCGGTCTGGAATTTTCCCATGGGGCACAGGGTCAAGACTGATTTGCATATGGCTGGGTCCAAACTGCGGTGGCGTAGTGGGCAAAAGAATGATGGATTTAACCCAGATCTTTTGACTGGGGGCGAATGTTTGCATTGTCAGCATTCCGTCCATCATTTGTTTGCTGTAACACTTTTCGCCCTAAGTGGGATGGGTATGCCCAGACGTGGGTCCCTTGCTCACTGTGCCACTGGATTCAAGCTATCCTGGCTGAAGAAGGGTGACATACCCTGAAACCGGTCCCAGGATGCTTGTTTCGGTCCAGGGAGGACCTGGCCTGGCAGTTCGGTCTGGACTTTTCCCATGGGGCACAGGGTCAAGACTGATTTGCATATGGTTGTGTCCAAACTGGGGTGGCGTAGTGGGCAAAAGAACGATGGATTTATCCCAGATCTTTTGACTGGGGAGAATGTTTGCATTGTCAGCATTCCGTCCATCGTTTGTTTGCTGTAACACTTTTCGCCCTAAGTGGGATGGGTACGCCCAGACGAGGGTCCCTTGCTCACTGTGCCACTGGATTCAAGCTAGCCTGGCTGAAGAAGGGTGACATACCCTGAAACCGGTCCCAGGATGCTTCTTTCCGATCCAGGGAGGGCCTGGCCTGGCAGTTCGGCCTGGACTGTTCCCATGGGGCACAGGGTCAAGACTGATTTGCTCTGGCTGGGTCCAAACTGGGGTGGCGTAGTGGGCAAAAGAACGATGGATTTAACCCAGATCTTTTGACTGGGGGAGAATGTTTGCATTGTCAGCATTCCGTCCATCATTTGTTTGCTGTAACACTTTTCACCCTAAGTGGGATGGGTATGCCCAGACGTGGGTCCCTTGCTCACTGTGCCACTGGATTCAAGCTAGCATGGCTGAAGAAAGGTGACATACCCTGAAACCGGTCCCAGGATGCTTGCTTCCGGTCCAGGGAGGACCTGGCCTGGCAGTTCGGTCTGGACTGTTCCCATGGGGCACAGGGTCAAGACTGATTTGCATATGGCTGCGTCCAAACTGGGGTGGCGTAGTGGGCAAAAGAACGATGGATTTAACCCAGATCTTTTGACTGGGGGAGAATGTTTGCATTGTCAGCATTCCGTCCATCATTTGTTTGCTGTAACACTTTTCGCCCTAAGTGGGATGGGTATGCCCAGACGTAGGTCCCTTGCTCACTGTGCCACTGGATTCAAGCTAGCCTGGCTGAAGAAGGGTGACATACCCTGAAACCGGTCCCAGGATGCTTGCTTCCGGTCCAGGGAGGACCTGGCCTGGCAGTTCGGTCTGGACTGTTCCCATGGGGCACAGGGTCAAGACTGATTTGCATATGGCTGGGTCCAAACTGGGGTGGCGTAGTGAGCAAAAAACGATGCATTTAACCCAGATCTTTTGACTGGGGGAAAATGTTTGCATTGTCAGCATTCCGTCCATCATTTGTTTGCTGTAACACTTTTCGCCCTAAGTGGGATGGGTACGCCCAGACGAGGGTCCCTTGCTCACTGTGCCACTGGATTCAAGCTAGCCTGGCTGAAGAAGGGTGACATACCCTGAAACCGGTCCCAGGATGCTTGTTTGCGGTCCAGGGAGGACCTGGCCTGGCAGTTCCGTCTGGACTGTTCCCATGGGGTACATGGTCAAGACTGATTTGCATATGGCTGGGTCCAAACTGGGGTGGCGTAGTGGGCAAAAGAACGATGGATTTAACCCAGATCTTTTGACTGGGGGAGAATGTTTGCATTGTCAGCATTCCGTCCATCATTTGTTTGCTGTAACACTTTTCGCCCTAAGTGGGATGGGTATGCCCAGACGTGGGTCCCTTGCTCACTGTGCCACTGGATTCAAGCTAGCCTGGCTGAAGAACGGTGACATACCCTGAAACCGGTCCCAGGATGTTTGTTTCGGTCCACGGAGGACCTGGCCTGGCAGTTCGGTCTGGAATTTTCCCATGGGGCACAGGGTCAAGACTGATTTGCATATGGCTGGGTCCAAACTGGGGTGGCGTAGTGGGCAAAAGAACGATGGATTTAACCCAGATCTTTTGACTGGGGGAGAATGTTTGCATTGTCAGCATTCCGTCCATCATTTGTTTGCTGTAACACTTTTCGCCCTAAGTGGGATGGGTATGGCCAGATGTGGGTCCCTTGCTCACTGTGCCACTGGATTCAAACTAGCCTGGCTGAAGAAGGGTGACATACCCTGAAACCGGTCCCAGGATGCTTGCTTCCGGTCCAGGGAGGACCTGGCCTGCAGTTCGGTCAGGACTGTTCCCATGGGGCACAGGGTCAAGACTGATTTGCATATGGCTGGGTCCAAACTGGGGTGGCGTAGTGAGCAAAAGAACAATGGATTTAACCCAGATCTTTTGACTGGGGGAGAATGTTTGCATTGTCAGCATTCCGTCCATCATTTGTTTGCTGTAACACTTTTCGCCCTAAGAGGGATGGGTATGCCCAGACGTGGGTCCCTTGCTCACTGTGCCACTGGATTCAAGCTAGCCTGGCTGAAGAAGGGTGACATACCCTGAAACCGGTCCCAGGATGCTTGTTTCCGGTCCAGGGAGGACCTGGCCTGGCAGTTCGGCCTGGACTGTTCCCATGGGGCACAGGGTCAAGACTGATTTGCATATGGCTGGGTCCAAACTGGGGTGGCGTAGTGGGCAAAAGAACGATGGATTTAACCCAGATCTTTTGACTGGGGGAGAATGTTTGCATTGTCAGCATTCCGTCCATCATTTGTTTGCTGTAACACTTTTCGCCCTAAGTGGGATGGGTATGCCCAGACGTGGGTCCCTTGCTCACTGTGCCACTGGATTCAAGCTAGCCTGGCTGAAGAAAGGTGACATACCCTGAAACCGGTCCCAGGATGCTTGCTTCCGGTCCAGGGAGGACCTGGCCTGGCAGTTCGGTCTGGACTGTTCCCATGGGGCACAGGGTCAAGACTGATTTGCATATGGCTGCGTCCAAACTGGGGTGGTGTAGTGGGCAAAAGAACGATGGATTTAACCCAGATCTTTTGACTGGGGGAGAATGTTTGCATTGTCAGCATTCCGTCCATCATTTGTTTGCTGTAACACTTTTCGCCCTAAGTGGGATGGGTATGCCCAGACGTGGGTCCCTTGCTCACTGTGCCACTGGATTCAAGCTAGCCTGGCTGAAGAAGGGTGACATACCCTGAAACCGGTCCCAGGATGATTGCTTCCGGTCCAGGGAGGACCTGGCCTGGCAGTTCGGTCTGGACTGTTCCCATGGGGCACAGGGTCAAGACTGATTTGCATATGGCTGGGTCCAAACTGGGGTGGCGTAGTGAGCAAAAACGATGGATTTAACCCAGATCTTTTGACTGGGGGAAAATGTTTGCATTGTCAGCATTCCGTCCATCATTTGTTTGCTGTAACACTTTTCGCCCTAAGTGGGATGGGTACGCCCAGACGAGGGTCCCTTGCTCACTGTGCCACTGGATTCAAGCTAGCCTGGCTGAAGAAGGGTGACATACCCTGAAACCGGTCCCAGGATGCTTGTTTGCGGTCCAGGGAGGACCTGGCCTGGCAGTTCGGTCTGGACTGTTCCCATGGGGCACAGGGTCAAGACTGATTTGCATATGGCTGGGTCCAAACTGGGGTGGCGTAGTGAGCAAAAAACGATGGATTTAACCCAGATCTTTTGACTGGGGGAAAATGTTTGCATTGTCAGCATTGCGTCCATCATTTGTTTGCTGTAACACTTTTCGCCCTAAGTGGGATGGGTACGCCCAGACGAGGGTCCCTTGCTCACTGTGCCACTGGATTCAAGCTAGCCTGGCTGAAGAAGGGTGACATACCCTGAAACCGGTCCCAGGATGCTTCTTTCCGATCCAGGGAGGGCCTGGCCTGGCAGTTCGGCCTGGACTGTTCCCATGGGGCACAGGGTCAAGACTGATTTGCTCTGGCTGGGTCCAAACTGGGGTGGCGTAGTGGGCAAAAGAACGATGGATTTAACCCAGATCTTTTGACTGGGGGAGAATGTTTGCATTGTCAGCATTCCGTCCATCATTTGTTTGCTGTAACACTTTTCACCCTAAGTGGGATGGGTATGCCCAGATGTGGGTCCCTTGCTCAATGTGCCACTGGATTCAAGCTAGCCTGGCTGAAGAAAGGTGACATACCCTGAAACCGGTCCCAGGAAGCTTGCTTCCGGTCCAGGGAGGACCTGGCCTGGCAGTTCGGTCTGGACTGTTCCCATGGGGCACAGGGTCAAGACTGATTTGCATATGGCTGCGTCCAAACTGGGGTGGCGTAGTGGGCAAAAGAACGATGGATTTAACCCAGATCTTTTGACTGGGGGAGAATGTTTGCATTGTCAGCATTCCGTCCATCATTTGTTTGCTGTAACACTTTTCGCCCTAAGTGGGATGGGTATGCCCAGACGTGGGTCCCTTGCTCACTGTGCCACTGGATTCAAGCTAGCCTGGCTGAAGAAGGGTGACATACCCTGAAACCGGTCCCAGGATGCTTGCTTCCGGTCCAGGGAGGACCTGGCCTGGCAGTTCGGTCTGGACTGTTCCCATGGGGCACAGGGTCAAGATTGATTTGCATATGGCTGGGTCCAAACTGGGGTGGCGTAGTGAGCAAAAAACGATGGATTTAACCCAGATCTTTTGACTGGGGGAAAATGTTTGCATTGTCAGCATTCCGTCCATCATTTGTTTGCTGTAACACTTTTCGCCCTAAGTGGGATGGGTACGCCCAGACGAGGGTCCCTTGCTCACTGTGCCACTGGATTCAAGCTAGCCTGGCTGAAGAAGGGTGACATACCCTGAAACCGGTCCCAGGATGCTTGTTTGCGGTCCAGGGAGGACCTGGCCTGGCAGTTCCGTCTGGACTGTTCCCATGGGGTACAGGGTCAAGACTGATTTGCATATGGCTGGGTCCAAACTGGGGTGGCGTAGTGGGCAAAAGAACGATGGATTTAACCCAGATCTTTTGACTGGGGGAGAATGTTTGCATTGTCAGCATTCCGTCCATCATTTGTTTGCTGTAACACTTTTCGCCCTAAGTGGGATGGGTATGCCCAGACGTGGGTCCCTTGCTCACTGTGCCACTGGATTCAAGCTAGCCTGGCTGAAGAAGGGTGACATACCCTGAAACCGGTCCCAGGATGTTTGTTTCGGTCCAAGGAGGACCTGGCCTGGCAGTTCGGTCTGGAATTTTCCCATGGGGCACAGGGTCAAGACTGATTTGCATATGGCTGGGTCCAAACTGCGGTGGCGTAGTGGGCAAAAGAATGATGGATTTAACCCAGATCTTTTGACTGGGGGCGAATGTTTGCATTGTCAGCATTCCGTCCATCATTTGTTTGCTGTAACACTTTTCGCCCTAAGTGGGATGGGTATGCCCAGACGTGGGTCCCTTGCTCACTGTGCCACTGGATTCAAGCTATCCTGGCTGAAGAAGGGTGACATACCCTGAAACCGGTCCCAGGATGCTTGTTTCGGTCCAGGGAGGACCTGGCCTGGCAGTTCGGTCTGGACTTTTCCCATGGGGCACAGGGTCAAGACTGATTTGCATATGGCTGTGTCCAAACTGGGGTGGCGTAGTGGGCAAAAGAACGATGGATTTATCCCAGATCTTTTGACTGGGGGAGAATGTTTGCATTGTCAGCATTCCGTCCATCGTTTGTTTGCTGTAACACTTTTCGCCCTAAGTGGGATGGGTACGCCCAGACGAGGGTCCCTTGCTCACTGTGCCACTGGATTCAAGCTAGCCTGGCTGAAGAAGGGTGACATACCCTGAAACCGGTCCCAGGATGCTTCTTTCCGATCCAGGGAGGGCCTGGCCTGGCAGTTCGGCCTGGACTGTTCCCATGGGGCACAGGGTCAAGACTGATTTGCTCTGGCTGGGTCCAAACTGGGGTGGCGTAGTGGGCAAAAGAACGATGGATTTAACCCAGATCTTTTGACTGGGGGAGAATGTTTGCATTGTCAGCATTCCGTCCATCATTTGTTTGCTGTAACACTTTTCACCCTAAGTGGGATGGGTATGCCCAGACGTGGGTCCCTTGCTCACTGTGCCACTGGATTCAAGCTAGCCTGGCTGAAGAAAGGTGACATACCCTGAAACCGGTCCCAGGATGCTTGCTTCCGGTCCAGGGAGGACCTGGCCTGGCAGTTCGGTCTGGACTGTTCCCATGGGGCACAGGGTCAAGACTGATTTGCATATGGCTGCGTCCAAACTGGGGTGGCGTAGTGGGCAAAAGAACGATGGATTTAACCCAGATCTTTTGACTGGGGGAGAATGTTTGCATTGTCAGCATTCCGTCCATCATTTGTTTGCTGTAACACTTTTCGCCCTAAGTGGGATGGGTATGCCCAGACGTGGGTCCCTTGCTCACTGTGCCACTGGATTCAAGCTAGCCTGGCTGAAGAAGGGTGACATACCCTGAAACCGGTCCCAGGATGCTTGCTTCCGGTCCAGGGAGGACCTGGCCTGGCAGTTCGGTCTGGACTGTTCCCATGGGGCACAGGGTCAAGACTGATTTGCATATGGCTGGGTCCAAACTGGGGTGGCGTAGTGAGCAAAAAACGATGCATTTAACCCAGATCTTTTGACTGGGGGAAAATGTTTGCATTGTCAGCATTCCGTCCATCATTTGTTTGCTGTAACACTTTTCGCCCTAAGTGGGATGGGTACGCCCAGACGAGGGTCCCTTGCTCACTGTGCCACTGGATTCAAGCTAGCCTGGCTGAAGAAGGGTGACATACCCTGAAACCGGTCCCAGGATGCTTGTTTGCGGTCCAGGGAGGACCTGGCCTGGCAGTTCCGTCTGGACTGTTCCCATGGGGTACATGGTCAAGACTGATTTGCATATGGCTGGGTCCAAACTGGGGTGGCGTAGTGGGCAAAAGAACGATGGATTTAACCCAGATCTTTTGACTGGGGGAGAATGTTTGCATTGTCAGCATTCCGTCCATCATTTGTTTGCTGTAACACTTTTCGCCCTAAGTGGGATGGGTATGCCCAGACGTGGGTCCCTTGCTCACTGTGCCACTGGATTCAAGCTAGCCTGGCTGAAGAACGGTGACATACCCTGAAACCGGTCCCAGGATGTTTGTTTCGGTCCACGGAGGACCTGGCCTGGCAGTTCGGTCTGGAATTTTCCCATGGGGCACAGGGTCAAGACTGATTTGCATATGGCTGGGTCCAAACTGGGGTGGCGTAGTGGGCAAAAGAATGATGGATTTAACCCAGATCTTTTGACTGGGGGCGAATGTTTGCATTGTCAGCATTCCGTCCATCATTTGTTTGCTGTAACACTTTTCGCCCTAAGTGGGATGGGTATGCCCAGACGTGGGTCCCTTGCTCACTGTGCCACTGGATTCAAGCTATCCTGGCTGAAGAAGGGTGACATACCCTGAAACCGGTCCCAGGATGCTTGTTTCGGTCCAGGGAGGACCTGGCCTGGCAGTTCGGTCTGGACTTTTCCCATGGGGCACAGGGTCAAGACTGATTTGCATATGGCTGGGTCCAAACTGGGGTGGCGTAGTGGGCAAAAGAACGATGGATTTATCCCAGATCTTTTGACTGGGGGAGAATGTTTGCATTGTCAGCATTCCGTCCATCGTTTGTTTGCTGTAACACGTTTCGCCCTAAGTGGGATGGGTATGCCCAGACATGGGTCCCTTGCTCACTGTGCCACTGGATTCAAGCTAGCCTGGCTGAAGAAGGGTGACATACCCTGAAACCGGTCCCAGGATGCTTGTTTCCGGTCCAGGGAGGACCTGGCCTGGCAGTTCGGTCTGGACTGTTCCCATGGGGCACAGGGTCAAGACTGATTTGCATATGGCTGGGTCCGAACTGGGGTGGCGTAGTGGGCAAAAGAACGATGGATTTAACCCAGATCTTTTGACTGGGGGAGAATGTTTGCATTGTCAGCATTCCGTCCATCATTTGTTTGCTGTAACACTTTTCGCCCCTAATTGGGATGGGTATGCCCAGACGTGGGTCCCTTGCTCACTGTGCCACTGGATTCAAGCTAGCCTGGCTGAAGAAGGGTGACATACCCTGAAACCGGTCCCAGGATGCTTGCTTCCGGTCCAGGGAGGACCTGGCCTGCAGTTCGGTCAGGACTGTTCCCATGGGGCACAGGGTCAAGACTGATTTGCATATGGCTGGGTCCAAACTGGGGTGGCGTAGTGAGCAAAAGAACGATGGATTTAACCCAGATCTTTTGACTGGGGGAGAATGTTTGCATTGTCAGCATTCCGTCCATCATTTGTTTGCTGTAACACTTTTCGCCCTAAGAGGGATGGGTATGCCCAGACGTGGGTCCCTTGCTCACTGTGCCACTGGATTCAAGCTAGCCTGGCTGAAGAAGGGTGACATACCCTGAAACCGGTCTCAGGATGCTTGTTTCCGATCCAGGGAGGGCCTGGCAGTTCGGCCTGGACTGTTCCCATGGGGCACAGGGTCAAGACTGATTTGCATATGGCTGGGTCCAAACTGGGGTGGCGTAGTGGGCAAAAGAACGATGGATTTAACCCAGATCTTTTGACTGGGGGAGAATGTTTGCATTGTCAGCATTCCGTCCATCATTTGTTTGCTGTAACACTTTTCGCCCTAAGTGGGATGGGTATGCCCAGACGTGGGTCCCTTGCTCACTGTGCCACTGGATTCAAGCTAGCCTGGCTGAAGAAAGGTGACATACCCTGAAACCGGTCCCAGGATGCTTGCTTCCGGTCCAGGGAGGACCTGGCCTGGCAGTTCGGTCTGGACTGTTCCCATGGGGCACAGGGTCAAGACTGATTTGCATATGGCTGCGTCCAAACTGGGGTGGCGTAGTGGGCAAAAGAACGATGGATTTAACCCAGATCTTTTGACTGGGGGAGAATGTTTGCATTGTCAGCATTCCGTCCATCATTTGTTTGCTGTAACACTTTTCGCCCTAAGTGGGATGGGTATGCCCAGACGTGGGTCCCTTGCTCACTGTGCCACTGGATTCAAGCTAGCCTGGCTGAAGAAGGCTGACATACCCTGAAACCGGTCTCAGGATGCTTCCTTCCGGTCCAGGGAGGACCTGGCCTGGCAGTTCGGTCTGGACTGTTCCCATGGGGCACAGGGTCAAGACTGATTTGCATATGGCTGGGTCCAAACTGGGGTGGCGTAGTGAGCAAAAAACGATGGATTTAACCCAGATCTTTTGACTGGGGGAAAATGTTTGCATTGTCAGCATTCCGTCCATCATTTGTTTGCTGTAACACTTTTCGCCCTAAGTGGGATGGGTACGCCCAGACGAGGGTCCCTTGCTCACTGTGCCACTGGATTCAAGCTAGCCTGGCTGAAGAAGGGTGACATACCCTGAAACCGGTCCCAGGATGCTTGTTTGAGGTCCAGGGAGGACCTGGCCTGGCAGTTCCGTCTGGACTGTTCCCATGGGGTACAGGGTCAAGACTGATTTGCATATGGCTGGGTCCAAACTGGGGTGGCGTAGTGGGCAAAAGAAAGATGGATTTAACCCAGATCTTTTGACTGGGGGAGAATGTTTGCATTGTCAGCATTCCGTCCATCATTTGTTTGCTGTAACACTTTTCGCCCTAAGTGGGATGGGTATGCCCAGACGTGGGTCCCTTGCTCACTGTGCCACTGGATTCAAGCTAGCCTGGCTGAAGAAGGGTGACATACCCTGAAACCGGTCCCAGGATGTTTGTTTCGGTCCACGGAGGACCTGGCCTGGCAGTTCGGTCTGGAATTTTCCCATGGGGCACAGGGTCAAGACTGATTTGCATATGGCTGGGTCCAAACTGGGGTGGCGTAGTGGGCAAAAGAATGATGGATTTAACCCAGATCTTTTGACTGGGGGCGAATGTTTGCATTGTCAGCATTCCGTCCATCATTTGTTTGCTGTAACACTTTTCGCCCTAAGTGGGATGGGTATGCCCAGACGTGGGTCCCTTGCTCACTGTGCCACTGGATTCAAGCTATCCTGGCTGAAGAAGGGTGACATACCCTGAAACCGGTCCCAGGATGCTTGTTTCGGTCCAGGGAGGACCTGGCCTGGCAGTTCGGTCTGGACTTTTCCCATGGGGCACAGGGTCAAGACTGATTTGCATATGGCTGGGTCCAAACTGGGGTGGCGTAGTGGGCAAAAGAACGATGGATTTATCCCAGATCTTTTGACTGGGGGAGAATGTTTGCATTGTCAGCATTCCGTCCATCGTTTGTTTGCTGTAACACGTTTCGCCCTAAGTGGGATGGGTATGCCCAGACATGGGTCCCTTGCTCACTGTGCCACTGGATTCAAGCTAGCCTGGCTGAAGAAGGGTGACATACCCTGAAACCGGTCCCAGGATGCTTGTTTCCGGTCCAGGGAGGACCTGGCCTGGCAGTTCGGTCTGGACTGTTCCCATGGGGCACAGGGTCAAGACTGATTTGCATATAGCTGGGTCCGAACTGGGGTGGCGTAGTGGGCAAAAGAACGATGGATTTAACCCAGATCTTTTGACTGGGGGAGAATGTTTGCATTGTCAGCATTCCGTCCATCATTTGTTTGCTGTAACACTTTTCGCCCTAATTGGGATGGGTATGCCCAGACGTGGGTCCCTTGCTCACTGTGCCACTGGATTCAAGCTAGCCTGGCTGAAGAAGGGTGACATACCCTGAAACCGGTCCCAGGATGCTTGCTTCCGGTCCAGGGAGGACCTGGCCTGCAGTTCGGTCAGGACTGTTCCCATGGGGCACAGGGTCAAGACTGATTTGCATATGGCTGGGTCCAAACTGGGGTGGCGTAGTGAGCAAAAGAACGATGGATTTAACCCAGATCTTTTGACTGGGGGAGAATGTTTGCATTGTCAGCATTCCGTCCATCATTTGTTTGCTGTAACACTTTTCGCCCTAAGAGGGATGGGTATGCCCAGACGTGGGTCCCTTGCTCACTGTGCCACTGGATTCAAGCTAGCCTGGCTGAAGAAGGGTGACATACCCTGAAACCGGTCCCAGGATGCTTGTTTCCGATCCAGGGAGGGCCTGGCCTGGCAGTTCGGCCTGGACTGTTCCCATGGGGCACAGGGTCAAGACTGATTTGCATATGGCTGGGTCCAAACTGGGGTGGCGTAGTGGGCAAAAGAACGATGGATTTAACCCAGATCTTTTGACTGGGGGAGAATGTTTGCATTGTCAGCATTCCGTCCATCATTTGTTTGCTGTAACACTTTTCACCCTAAGTGGGATGGGTATGCCCAGACGTGGGTCCCTTGCTCACTGTACCACTGGATTCAAGCTAGCCTGGCTGAAGAAAGGTGACATACCCTGAAACCGGTCCCAGGATGCTTGCTTCCGGTCCAGGGAGGACCTGGCCTGGCAGTTCGGTCTGGACTGTTCCCATGGGGCACAGGGTCAAGACTGATTTGCATATGGCTGCGTCCAAACTGGGGTGGCGTAGTGGGCAAAAGAACGATGGATTTAACCCAGATCTTTTGACTGGGGGAGAATGTTTGCATTGTCCGCATTCTGTCCATCATTTGTTTGCTGTAACACTTTTCGCCCTAAGTGGGATGGGTATGCCCAGACGTGGGTCCCTTGCTCACTGTGCCACTGGATTCAAGCTAGCCTGGCTGAAGAAAGGTGACACACCCTGAAACCGGTCCCAGGATGCTTGTTTCCGATCCAGGGAGGGCCTGGCCTGGCAGTTCGGCCTGGACTGTTCCCATGGGGCACAGGGTCAAGACTGATTTGCTATGGCTGGGTCCAAACTGGGGTGGCGTAGTGGGCAAAAGAACGATGGATTTAACCCAGATCTTTTGACTGGGGGAGAATGTTTGCATTGTCAGCATTCCGTCCATCATTTGTTTGCTGTAACACTTTTCACCCTAAGTGGGATGGGTATGCCCAGACGTGGGTCCCTTGCTCACTGTGCCACTGGATTCAAGCTAGCCTGGCTGAAGAAGGGTGACATACCCTGAAACCGGTCCCAGGATGCTTGTTTCCGGTCCAGGGAGGACCTGGCCTGGCAGTTCGGTCTGTACTGTTCCCATGGGGCACAGGGTCAAGACTGATTTGCATATGGCTGCGTCCAAACTGGGGTGGCGTAGTGGGCAAAAGAACGATGGATTTAACCCAGATCTTTTTACTGGGGAGAATGTTTGCATTGTCAGCATTCCGTCCATCATTTGTTTGCTGTAACACTAGTGGGTCTGCAGCACTGATTGTGCCACCCACTTCAGTAGCCCTTTAAACATGGCTCAGTTCTGCCACTGTTCAGTTTAAACTGCCATTTTAACCTGGCAAGGTAACCTATTTGCCAGGCCCAAACCTTCCCTTTTATTACATATGTCACCCCTAATGTAGGCCCTAGGCAGCCCTAAGGGCAGGGTGCAGTGTATTTAAAAGTTTGGACATGTACTTTTAAATTTCATGTCCTGGAAGTGAAAAACTGCTACATTCGTATTACAATACTGCACGGCCTATTTCTCCCATAGGTTAACATTGGGATGGCCTTAATACAGCTTTTAAGTGTAATTTTCAAATGGGCAAAGATAGAGATTTGGAGTTTGGTGACTCTGGACTCACAATTTAAAATCACAGCTTATGGTGAAGTCAGATTTTAAATTGTAAGGCTGAAATTGCCACTTATTGAAAGTTGTTTAGGAAAACAGTGGTTCTGTGGTGGCCCAGAGGTCCAAAGAAAATAGTGACCCCCTCGGGGGGCACTGCGATAGAATTAGGGAAGGCAGTTAATGTTAGTGGGAGCGGCAAGTAGTATAAAACAGGGACATATAGGTCGACTTAAGACTGTAGTTTATTTTGAGGTCAATTAGTCGTAATAGTATTCAGGTGCTCACACAGGTAAGTGACAACAAGCGTGACGTGAAAAAGTGAGGGTGACTTAAAACAAAGACATCGCATTGACAACAATATTGGAACTCCTCAAGAGTTTACAGAGTGTAAGGAGTTCCTGTTGTAGGGGGTCGACGGCGTTTCGATCTCAGGTAATTGAGATCATCTTCAGGACATATAGTTTGTGAGCAAGCTGAATCTAAAAGAAGGATATAGATCACGTTATATTCTGGTCCCTGTATTCTATTTATATACATAGTACTTTCTAACAATAGTGAATAGGTGCTCCCAGTGGGCAGGAGGGCATGGTAAAATAAACATATTATTTACAGTGTTGCACGTCTGGTTTATACATAAATACCGATTATTAAGTCATAGTCTGGGGAAAACTTAATTAGAGGAGGCGTCATAGCGGCGAGTCAGCAGAATAAAGGCGCAATCCACGTGAGGGAAGAAAAGAATCAAGGTATAGAGAAATGAAAACGCTGCTATGTTGTGGCTTATAGTGGCGTGGTTATAGCGTGGCTTCAAGCAGCTGTTTCAAGCAACGCAGCGGGGAAGGCAACGCAGCGGGGAGTTTGTGGGCAACTTACTTGGACAGAGCAAAACACTTCGAATAGTCAAGGGAAGACGGATTGCCTTACGAGGCAATCAACCTGAAGCTTGGCGTCTGGATGCGGGGTTGTTCTAAAGGAAGTGAAACCGAGATGCGGGGTCGAAATCAATTCGAGGCTGCTCGGCGCTGCTGTCTAAAGGGTGGGAATAGAACAGTTAGGGCATAGGTGGCTTAATCGCAAGTGAGGTTGGGCTGGAGGGGGAATCCTCACTTACTTGATAAGCAGAGTTCGTAGGTTAAGGTGAACAGCTGAGGGTGTTCAAGCGATGGGGCGACGAGTTGGGTGTTGATGACTGGAGGTGAGGAAAACCTTGATTAATAAGAGGATCTCGAAGTGTCTTGAAATTAAAACGCAATTGTGGACACTTAATTAGTAGCAGAAAAAATCTGGAATACGGAGGGCTGAACAGCAATTAGTTTTCCTCCGGTGGCGCGCTGGCCGGGTATCTATTGGGGAGGCAAGGTAGGAAATTGCGGGCTACTCGGGCGTGGGGCGTCTAAGGTATGAGGCAGGAGGTGAAGACTACTTACTGAATACTCCGGGCCCAGGGCAGCAAGTAGACCTTGGCGCGAGGAGCAGAGCGGGTCCTGCTGCTTCCGAGGACGCGCTGAGTGCGAGAACCTGGTGCTGGGGGAGAGGCTACTTAAGGAAGCGTGAGTCAGCTGTGCAGCGCGCCGCAGGCTGGAAGTTTAATTAGCTGCGGCTGTGAGCGTGGGAGCGTGTCACGGCCCAGGGAATTAACTCCTTCAGCACAGGAGTTGTGCAAAAGTGAATGAAGTTGCTAGCATATTGAATGTGCAGATAAGGGACACAGGTAGAATCAGACAAAAGAATAAACGGATTGCTGAATTATAGGGAAAGTGATACAGCATCAAGGGGGTGATGTATAAAATTACACATATATTTAGAGCAATAGAAAGGAATATGGAATATGAGGGCTGCAATGTCATGCTGGCCTGTTCATTATAGGAGAGATGCATCAAAATTATTGCTAGCATATCAGTGGTGCAACTAAGGCAGGACATAGGAAACACATAGGTGATTATAAAAGCTAAGGGAGATACTGATAGGTTGCATAACGACAAGGGTGCTGTATGGAATTACACACCAAATGGGGCACATTGAAAGAGAGAAAAAGCATACAGGTGACACAAAATTAATTAAAGAATTTAAGGAGTTAATGTTGGTGCCAGCTGGAAGTCCTGATGGGTGGGCCCATAATGGCTAGTTGCGGAACAAGAGCCAGTAGGCGTAAGAGCGGCCAGTCCCTAAATACACGCATTCCATTTGTCAATTGAGTTGAGTCCGTTCTCAATGGTGCGACATTTAAAAATCCACTTGTATTCCAGTCTGTTGAGAACCACTTGTTGGTTGCCGCCTCTGCAGTTCTGGTGTAGGCTTTCGATTACCTGCCAAGTGAAGTCCGTTTCAGAGTGTCCTTCTTGTAGAAAATGTTCCACTAGCGGGGCTGTGGTAATCTTGCAGCGGATCCTGCTCTTATGTTGAGAAATTCTGGCCTTGATCTTTTGGGTGGTTTGGCCGATGTATCGCAGTTTACACGGACATTCAATACAGTAAATTACATTTTGTGAGTTACAGTTGGTGAATGATTTCAAAATATGCTTGGAGTCTCCATATTCAAATACTTTAGTGTTTACAGTGGAATCACATGCAATGCAATTATTACAATTGTAGTGACCTTGTAGAGGCGGGAGGTTAAGGTATGAATGAATGGAGTGGTCCTTATGTGTGGGTTTGTGAGCCCTGACTAAATGGTCCTTTATGTTGCGGCCTCTCTTGAAAGAGAACAGTGGGGCACCAGTCGTTAGATCTAAGGGAGCTAGTACGGCCCAATGTTTTTTAATCATTTTTGTGAGTTTGTTGCTCAAAGGGCAGTATGTAGTGACACAGGTGATTTTGGATAAGGGTGTCTTGTCTTTTGGTTGTAGAAGGTGTTCACAATGTGAGTACCAAGCCCGTTTCATAGAGCGCTTGACTAGGCATCTGGGGTACCCTCTGTCAGTAAGTTTCTTACAGAGTATCTCAGCTTCCTGGAAAAAGTCCTCTTTGAATTTACAATTCCTTCGGATTCTGAGGAATTGTCCATAAGGTAGGCCGTCTCTGAGTGCCCTGGGGTGCGAACTATTGTATTGGAGAAGGGTGTTCCTTTCAGTCGGTTTTCTGAATAGTGTGAGGTTGATTGCCTCGTAAGACAATCCGTCTTCCCTTGACTATTCGAAGTTTTTGCTCTGTCCTAGTAAGTTGCCCACATACTCCTCGCTGTGTTTCCTTCCCCGCTGTGTTGCTTGAAACAGCTGCTTGAAGCCACGCTATAACCGCGCCACTATAAGCCACCATATAGCAGCGTTTTCATTTCTCTATACCTTGATTCTTTTCTTCCCTCACGTGGATTGCGCCTTTATTCTGCTGACTAACCGCTATGACGCCTCCTCTAATTAAGTTTTCCCCAGACTATGACTTAATAATCTGTATTTATGTATAAACCAGACGTGCAACACTGTAAATAATATGTTTATTTTACCATGCCCTCCTGCCCACTGGGAGCACCTATTCACTATTGTTAGAAAGTACTATATATATAAATAGAATACAGGGACCAGAATATAACGTGATCTATATCCTTCTTTTAGATTCAGCTTGCTCACAAACTATATGTCCTGAAGATGATCTCAATTAGCTGAGATCGAAACGCCGTCGACCCCCTACAACAGGAACTCCTTACACTCTGTAAACTCTTGAGGAGTTCCAATATTGTTGTCAATGCGATGTCTTTGTTTTAAGTCACGCTCACTTTTTCACGTCACGCTTGTTGTCACTTACCTGTGTGAGCACCTGAATACTATTACGACTAATTGACCTCAAAATAAACTACAGTCTTAAGTTGACCTATATGTCCCTGTTTTATACTACTTGCCGCTCCCACTAACATTAACTGCCTTCCCTAATTCTATCGCAGTGCCCCCCGAGGGGGTCACTATTTTCTTTGGACCTCTGGGCCACCACAGAACCACTGTTTTCCTAAACATTATACTACCCCAGGTTCACATATCGGGGTACCCTTGTCTTCTTTACTACTTATTGAAAGTTGGCATTTTCTTACTTTAACCATTCTGTGCCTCTGCCTGTCTCTGAATACACGTCTAAGTTGGGTGACAGCTGGAATTTTGCAGAACTGCTTTTAAATGTAAATTGTACCCAAAGTCGATCTTGGTGTTGGGGCACTTAAAAATACTACAAGATTTAGGCATATTAGGTAACCCCAGTGTCTCCCCTTGATGTCCCGGGGGGGGGGGGTCAGGTACTTATAAGGAGTTGTAAAAAGATATTATATGCCATGGCTATAGAGAATTTGCACATTTCACTTCCCTCATTGTAGTAAAGTGCTTCTCAAAATCGACTTTTGTGCTAGGATACTGTGGAGTGAGTATCTACATTATATTTGTATATTCAGGACTTCTAAAGTCTCCCCTAGGTGTCCCAGGGGTGGGGGGTCATGTAGCTATAAGCAGGGCCCTTATAAAAGTCGTTTTATAGTCCCTGGTGTTGGACAAATCGGACATTTCATTTTCCCCTTTGTAGATCCCCAGCCACATAGGTTAACATTGCAATAGTTTATAAATTCATAACTAATGCAAGGGACAACCCAAAAACATTATTCAAGGACTTAGGTTATGGTATTGATAAATCCAACAATATGCTGTTGTTGAATTTATCCTAAAATGTACAGAAAAGAAGTTATATGACTTTCTTGTCTGTAAGCCAAAATTCAGCCTTCCAGTGGTCTTCCCTGATTGGTCAGAGTTAAGTGGATTAGCCAGGCTGCTTTGATGAAGTGATAAGTGGCACCCAGGGAGAAAGGCTATCTCTTGTAAGAGGACACTGATCCACAGGAATGCCAGAGCAGGGGGGAGGGCTCGTAAATCCTCAGCTTCAAAGTTAGAAAGGGATAAGCAGAGATCCAGATTCATCTACCCCCTTCCACTCTGAACCCAGCCAGATGGTAGGCTTTAAGAAGGAATTTGCAGATGTAGGAGGGAGGGGAGCTATAGAAATGAGCCATCCTGGAGGTTGGTTTAGCTAGCTCTTGCTTCCCTGCTGAGACTTCAACCATATTGAATTTTGGAAGAATAGTGCTTTCTGCGAGATTATTGTGCTACACGTTGGAGGAAATGGTCATGCTTTGGGATGTTGCCCTGCACCTCATTGGACAGGAGTGCCCTCCTGCTTGATCCCAGAGAACACTGAATAAGTATCTGAGAGGGGCAGAGCCTTTCTGATCTGCTGCTTGAAACAAGAGAAGAAGAAGGGTCCATCCTTGAAGGTTGATTTGCACCATCCAGGCCCTGCACTCTGACTGACTCCACCTGCTGCACAATCTGGAACTACAGCCCTGTGGACCTCACTTGCTTCAAGAGGAATAAATAGTGGGCTTCCTACAAGCTGCAGGTTAACAGAGCTCACCTGGACTATCACCACCAAGAATCCCCAGCCTGGAGTGCATCCAGTGGATTTGTAAGGGTTTTGTCCAAGTGGATTGTGGCAAACTTTCAAGGACCATCTTGGAGATTCCAGACCCTTGGATTGTGTTTTGGACCCTTTGGGACCCCAAAAGGAACTTCAGGAAGAAGTTCCAGAAGTTTGGAACAGTTTTGGAATAAAGCTCCATAAGTGGACCGACTCGACCTGGCCAGCCAAGCCGGCAACCCTCCACCACGAGCCGGCCTGCCCTCCAGGTTCGTCTCACTGGAAAGCTCCGGAGGTCTGACTTCCAGAGTTTGACAGGGAGCTCATCGAAAGCCAAGCTGGCGAACCCCTACCGAACCCAGCCTGGTGAAGAGCATCAAGGGACCCCGGGAGAAAAAGCCCCGTAAAAGTTTCTAAGTCCGATGGTAAAAGACTTGACTGGCTACCACCTTCAGTCGTGAGCCGGTCTGGATCCCTGGTTCGTCCCACTGAAACGCTCTGGAGGTCCGACTTACATAGTTTGACTGGAAGCTCATCAAAAGGCAAGCCGGCGAACCCTCACTGAACCCAGATTGGTGGAAAGCATCGAGGGACCCCGGCAGAAAAAGCTCCAGGAAAGTTTCTAATTCAGAAGGTAAAAACTGTGACCCAGGCTTACGGCGAGGGGTAGCTGCGCAGTGCTCCATCGCTGTTGGCCTGAGACTTTGAATTTGTCCCAGTCTAGCGCGACCAGAAGTTCCAACAGGCGCTATAAGTTTCTATGTGCTATATAGTGCTAAATACTTGAAAATTCATATCTCCGGTTCCCTACATTGGATTTTTTTTGTCTTGGTGTCATTTTAAAGATAAAGATATTTGTTATTTTTATAAGTTGGTGTTGGATTTTTATTTTGTTTTGTGTCTTAATTATTTACTGAATTGGTGTTTTTAAATGCTTTACATACCTGTCTCTGAAGTTAAGCCTGCCTGTTCGCAGCCAAGCTACCAAGGGTTGAGCATGGGAATAATTTTCAGAGACCTATTCTGAGCCCTAGACTGTGTTAGTGGCCTTATTGCCAGTGGTAGATATATATTTACCACTATTAATAACCCACTTTCCATCAGTGTGATGCATGTTTCTACAACCTCAACACAGTCATGGTCAGGGGGTCTCATCAGAATCACCTATTACAGGTATTAATGTTGCCAAATTAACAGGTGGGCATCTTTTTGTTTTTATTAATGGTCTTTTTTATTGAAAACAAGTTTCACAGATCAACAGAGCAATCATTACATGTAATGTGTTCAGACACAGTGTCTTTAGTCACTTCGCAAATAAGGATACCAGCAAATGCAATCACTGTTGCCATCAGACAATAGCACAGCAAGGTATCCTACACGTGTGGCAAGAGGGATTCTCAGTTAACGGAACAGCTCTGAGAATCTGGCATAGACTTTGCAATTAGAGCAAAACAGTAAAATACAATCAACAGAGTGTAAATGGTCGAAGTAGCTGAGTGCACACGAGTCCAAGGACAGGGAGGCCCTGTCTTCACCTGGTAGACAAGGGAGGGAGGTTGGCGGGAAGGGAGGTGCAAGAGACATACCAAACATTCCAGTGTCACAATCCACCCAATCCTAGATTAATTCAATCGAAGAGTTGAAGCAAGTGTACTCCAGGCATATAAAATAATCAATCAAAAGCTGCCAGGTATGAGTAAACTTGGTTTAGGTGTACGCAATCCTATGGGCCAAGAGCTCCATGGCCATAACGTGCCACAAGCAAGTAAACCAGGAGGCCACAGGAGGGGCGGATGACTGTTTCCAGTGAAGGGCAATAAGTTATTTTGCAGCCCCCAGGATGTGGCCTGCCAGGCACCAATCCGTGTGTGTTATAGCCTTGAGTTCCATAGGCCGTATATCCAGGATAATAGTAATGTAGGAGTTCGGTGGGGGGAAGTCCAGCGCACCCTTGATGTGGCCCAGAATTTCTTTCCAGTAAGTGCTTATGAACGAACATGACCATCAAATGTGGTGAAAATCTCCTGGGGATACATTACAGCGCCAGCAAAGATCGGATGTAGTGCAATAAATAGCATGAAGGCGGGTCAGCGTATAGTACCACCATGTCATCAGTTTGTAGGCCATCTCACGTTGTGGTATAATGCTGTGTACTCTGGGGAAAATTCGCCAGAGCATCTCCCATTGCTTTTGCGAGATGTCCTCAGTGGTGTCTGAGTGCCATTGTGTTTGATATGCATGAGAGCGTGTCATACCGGAATGTTGGAGAATTTGGTAGGTGCGGGAGATCAGACCTCTTGTGCCATTATAGGCCCTGACTAATGCTTCAAAAGGGTTAAGGAGTCTAGTCACATCCTGCGTGTTCAGAGGGTGGAGTGCCCAGTTACACAATTGGTAGTATTGCAGGCGGGCCGTTTCAGGTATGTGAAATTCCTGTTTACAGTGATCAAATGTTTTGAAAGAGGTGCCGACGAACAGATAGCGCAATGTACAACAGTCGCCCGGTTCCCAAGTACGGAATGAATGGGGTTCCAGGGCCGGGGTGAAGTCTGGATTGTGTGTCAAGGGAGTGTTGGGGGAGGGGAACGTGGTAAGCCCGTGTTGAAGCACAACCTTGCCCCAAATTTCAAGGACGGTCCCGGTAGGGGTCGCAAGATAAGCACTCCATGGCTGTGCATTTTTAGGGAGCCAGGCAAGATCCCAGAGAGGTCTGCACCAATGTTTCTGGCTCTCTCTCACCACCCACTCAGATATAAAGCGAAGGTGTGCCGCCTGGTATTACTCCAAGAGATTGGGACACGCCAGTGCACCCCGGTCTCTACGGAGCATTAAAATTGAGTTGGAGAATCTGGGCCATCTCTCTCCCCATATAAAGGCACAAATATCCCGTTGGAGATGTATGATACCCTCATAGGGAATGGGCGTGGGGAGCGTTTGGAACAGGTATAGGAACCTGGGAAGGATGGACATCTTAACGCCGTCGAACCGCCCTAGTCAGGACACGTGTAGAGGCAGCCAATGACGAAGGTCGTCTAGGACAGATTTTCGATATGGGGCCCAGTTAGCTCTCTTCCAGGTCGATAGGTTAGGGATCAGCTTGAGGCCTAAGTAGCGAATGTCATGTGGGGCCCACTGGAAGGGAGCGAGAGCCTGGGTAGCGGGGAGAACCTGCCTGGGTATTGTGATATTTAATGCTTAGGATTTAGACATATTGACCCGGAAGCCAGAGATCTGCTCAATAGCAGTTAAAGCGAGGACCACTGCCGGAAAAGAAGACATGGGCTGAGTGAGCGTAAGCAGAAGATCATCTGTGAACATGCTCAATTGATGTGCTCGGCCTCCAAAGGGGATGCCAACGATGGAATCCGTCTGCCGAATGGTGATAGCCAGGGGTTCCACCACTAGGGCAAACAATAAAGGCGAGAGAGGGCATCCCTGCAGAGTACCTCTCATTAGGCGTATTGGCTTTGTATGAAGGCCATTAGTCTGAACGACAGCAGTGGGGCATGGTAGGAAGCCATAATACGAGATATCATGCTCGGACCTAGACCAATTCTTCTTAGCACCGCTGTAAGAAATGGCCAGCTGACCCGGTCATAGACCTTCTCTGCATTGAGTGAGAGAAGGCAGGAGGGTATAGCACGGCAATGGAATTTCTCCACTAAATGGGCGATCCGGCGGATGTTATCCACCCCTTGCCAGTTACAGATGAAGCCAACCTGGTCAGGGTAAATCAAGCCAGGAATATATGGCTCCAGGTAATTCACCAGCATCTTGGTATAGAGTTTAAAAGTGCAATGGGACGGTAAGAAGTCCACAGGAAGGGGTCCTTGCCAGGCTTAGGGATGAGAGCAATTTCTGCCACCGCCATCATCGGGGTGAGGCCAGATTAGGAGGGGAATGCATTAAAGAGCCTTAGCAGCCAGTCCTGGAGGAGAGGGAGAAAGGCTCGATAGAAGGCAACGGGAGTCCATCAGGCCCAGGAGTTTTACCTATCAACAGATTCTTTAGGGCCTGCTGGAGTTCGGCAAGGGAAATAGGGGCCTCCAAAAGTTCCGCGTGGGCCGGGTCAATAGGATCCCAAGTGCAGAGGCCAAGGTAGGAATCTATGCATGTGCGAGAGGCCCCGTCCTCAGAGTAAAGAGCCTGATAAAAATCATAGGAGCACAGAGAAACCAGCAGCTACCGGGGAAGGCGAGGGGACTCCATCCTCCAGCTGCAACGCGGGCCGACCACCGCAGCCAACGCCAGTGACGCTTGTTCTGCGCCAGGAGGCGCTTATCAAGGCTCCAGGTCTCCCGCAGCGCGGGACGGAGCCCGAAGGAGACTGGGATGGGCCCCCCCCTAACGTCCGATCTTCGGGGGATCTACTGTCTCTAAGAGGATAATATAATCAGTGATTACCTCAAAATCCTATTACTCCATCGACTAAGGTACCATTTATATTCTCTTACTCTCATTGATAAACCTGAACTTGCTGGGCGCTACTGTTTGTGTCTGTGTTCCCTGTTTGTATATTATCCCGAGCTTGGCACTGTTGCACCTTTGGGATAATGGGTAAACGTAAGGCAGGTGAGGCTGTTAAAAACGAAACTCTGGCCAAAAAAACTAAGAAATCTGGGAAGGTCAGAAGAGACGCGGCTCAACCAAACCTGCAATACCTGGCTGATACCTTATTGAGGAAGTAGAACAACTTTTAAAAACTAGTGGGGACAAAGGGAAAGAGAGGAGCCAACGGCAAATAGTCCCAGCGATGTTAAAAAAAACGAAAGTCTGCGAACAATCAGACGCGATTACTAGTGGTGTTTGTGCTTTATTGGAACTTGTGGGATTATCAAATGTGTCAGTTTCTGAGAGGATCGATTTGTGTAACCCAACAACGACTACGACTACGAGCTCAGATTGGTCCTTGTACCCTAAAGTTAATGTTATTGCAAACGTTCCTTGTCACAATCGCTTTGAACCGTTACAGTTGGTTGGTGAATCCACGGGACCGCAAACCGAGCCCAAAGATACAAATCAAGTCCTACCCGTCAATGTTGCCTATGTTACCAAACAAGACATGAATGACTGTCTTGAAAGGTTGGATAACAAACTGGACCATCTTAAAAGTTTAATCTTATTATTGTCGGACACAGTTAACAAGTTACCAACTAGTCTTTGCTCTTGTAAGCATGATGTAGCTTGTTAGAGGGGGGTCATAGATCCCTTGCCTATAGCGCAGACCTGTATGACTTGCAAACTCCCCCCTCCCGCATCTTTAAGTACCGCATTGTAACAGGAGATTCCCACTACTTATAACAGACCCCAAATGGGGAAAGTGACTAACCCAGGGAAGTTGTTAAACAGTTCTCAATATGTAGCAACTAAATTTCGTTCAGAACCATCAAGGCCACTAAGATCTCAGAACCTATTGAGTTGTGCCACCAGCAACCCGCCTACGGCTATTTATCCAAGGAAGTTGGGAGATCACTACTCTGCTGGCAGAAGTATGCTGCCCAACACTAATCCTTTGATGCCATCTTGTAATCCACCAAGGAGACCTTGGGAAACTGATCGTCATTTGGCCACATTAGACCATTCTCGGTCCGTCTATATGACTCAGGTCCCGAAGCTGAAACGTGGCACGTACGAAGACCCGGATGCTCTGATCAATAAAGTTATTAATTGGCTGAGAATTGAAAGGAAATGTTACTCAGTAATCAGATCCGATATCGTGCTGGCCAAGAGGTACACATCGAGCTCATCAACCCATGATTATATACAAGTTGCTCTCTCTTCTCACTATCTGGCTGAAAATCTAGTCAATTTCGAGTTACGCACTTGAAATTTGCATGGGGTTCAATCACTGGGTATTAGATTAAAGGCATTTCCGCCATCCCGTGAAATTTTATGGAACTCCATTAATGCTACAACATCTTTGGATGAAATTGACTGACTAAGGTTGACCCCTAAAATGGATTTTAAGTCACCAATGAAATCGAGCAACTCAAAAGAAACCAGTAGACTGTCCCTCGTCTCTCATGTCATTGTGTGTTCTGATGCTATTGTTTTATCTCCTGCTGATCGAAGTAATGTTCTGGGTTACTGTGCTGGGGATGAAGTGATTAATCACACGGGCAACCATCAGGCGGAGATGGTAGATCTATGTTCCCCAATAAGGAGACAGGGACAAACAACCCTTCATGCCCTAGGGTGCATTGATGCCCTAGACTTATTACCTGCTGACCCAAGTAATTTGCCTGCTTATTGTGTTGGGGACGGAAAGATCAACCATACGGCCATTCATCGGGGGGGTTGGTGGATTCAACTACCCTTGATTTATCTTTTGTTGACCCAAGTAATCTGCCTGTTTATTATGCTGGGGACAAAAAGACCAACGATATGGCCAATCATCAGATGGGATTGGTAGATTCAATTTCCCTTGCAGAGAGCCACGGCCATATGGAGCTTCATTCAACTTCACAAATCCCTTGTGAGCTGGACAACAGTCTTTTAGTTAGCAGGTGTAAGCACCATGTTGGTAATAGCTTGAACCACTTAGGAAATTGTGGCCAAGAGGAGCTATCAGCTGTCTCGACTGGAAATGAGCAGAATGGGCAGAGTAACCCCCCTCCTTTTCTTAAATTACTATCTTGGAACATAGCTGGTTTGGGGTCTAAATTAGTTGATACAGACTGTAGGGCATATATAGCCAAACAAGATATTTGCCTGCTACAGGAGACGTGGGCAACAGAAAAAGTATCTATTGATAAGTTCACTTGTTATAGTGTGGAGGCAAAACCCACTATGGGAGAGCTATAGGTGGGCTTATGATCTTAATTAAGAATGGTTGCGCTAGCAGTTGTACGCTGATGGCGATTGATAGTTTGGACCTAATGGGGACTACTGTGACTTTCTCGTCTGGACTTTGCCTGTCTATTTTTAACATCTACGCCAGGAGCACAAAGGGCCTTGATAAATCTCCCATATTATCCCTCCTTGAGGGTTTTATGGATAAATTGGAACCAAACATAAAAATAATAGTAGCCGGTGATTTCAATACCTCCTTTGAACCATCGACTTATCTAAATGAGATAACAAAAGAGGAGGATGAAGTCTGGGGTATCCAACCATTGTTAGGTCTCCCAAAGAAAAAGTTCTCAAATGTTGCACTAGAATTGGCTTTGCTCACACTAAGCAGGGGCCTTAGAGCATGCAACGGGCGCACTCCCTCTGACCTCACAAGGGCAGTAACATATAAAAGAGGGGTTTGTAACAGTACTATGTGTTAGTTGATATAATACTGTGGCCACTCCTACATGATATGAAAGTGGTGACGCGATTGGATAGTGACCATAATTCTCTTGAAGTAACCCTGACTGGCGACTCTCTGAACCAAGACAAAAATCGCCAGATAACTATTGTCCCCGCTCCTTTGGTAGCAAATAATCGCCGTTACGTCTCTTGGCCAAATGTTATGCCAAGCCATAATTTATTCACACAGATTTATAAACTCTATGTAACGTTTTTTGAATCATATGAAGGGTTGAGTGAGGATGTAATTCCTATTCTAGATATACATATTGGCTTATTTAAAGCACTACGGGATTTTTTAAAATAAAAGTTAGGACCATTAAGATCCCTAACCCCTCTAAGGTGGAGAAATGGTTTAACCAGGCTTGTAAATCAGCTAAGTCAGCTTTGAGGAAGGCTATAATAGAGGGGAACCGTGCCAATATCAAGGGAGCAAGAACTCTATATAAGTCAACCCTGATCAAAGCAAAGAGGAACTGGGAAAATAATTTATGGCAAGAAATTTTGGACGCCAGCAAAAATAATGACATTAGACTATTATGGCGTCTTATTGCCCAAACCAAGTTAGAAAAGCCTAATTCCCACCACTATAATATTCCTCCTGATAAATGGGTGTTACACTTTTCTAAACTTTATGCTCCAGTTGAGTCTTGGGTTTTTAATGGCACTAGCACTTTAAATGCACCTCTAGTAGTGGATTCTGCCCCTTCTATTGTTTTAAGTCTGGAAGAAACATCCAGAGCGATTGATTCCCTGAAATCCGCAAAAGCCCCTGGCCCGTATAAAATTCCTGGTGACCTGTACAAATCGGAACCCTCGATATGGTCTTCATATCTTAATATGTTGTCAAATGCTATAGCAGTTGGGGGGAAGGTACCACACTCCTGGCTTGGGGCTGAAATGATAGCGATATATAAAAAAGGTGATGCAGGGGAGCCATCGAACTACTGGCCCATCAGTCTCATTGATAATGCCCCAAAAAATTTCTTAAAGCAAATTTTAGTGAGACTTCTTGATTGGGTAAATGTTAATGAAATTTGATCCCCCCCTCCAGGCAGGTTTTAGATCAAGAATTAGTACGACAGATGAGATTTTTAGATTTGTTGTTTTATATTGGAAATATGTTTTACTCCAGAAACAAAAACTATACATGGCTTTTATTGACCTCAGAGCAGCATTCGACCTTATTCCTCGGGCTGCTCTTTGGCAAGCCCTGGCAAATATGGGGGTCCCAGCTAATTTAGTACATCTAATAAAAAAACTGCATATAAATAACTACGCACAAGTTCGATGGGGCCCCATTGGCGTACTGACGGATCGTATACCTATAGAGAGAGGAGTCCGCCAGGGCTGTGTTTTAGCGCCTACCTTATTTTCCCTGTATATCAACGATGTTGTGGACGTTTTAGAACAGTGCAGGAATGACTCCCCAATTTTGAATAATAAGAAGATACCGATTTTACTTTTTGCTGATGATTCGCTCCTTTTATCGAAATCACCAATGGGCCTCCAAATTTTAATTGATATGTTTTTAAATTTTTGTAACTCAAGAGGTCTAGAATTAAACATAAATAAAACCGAGTTTATGGTGTTTGAAAAGTCGAAGAAGGGAAGTCGAAGTATCCATGTAGGTAGCGAGGCTCTTGATAGAGTTCATAGCTTTGACTACTTAGGGGTTAGACTCATGGATAATTTAAGGTGGACTAGCCAATTGGAAAAATCTACATTAACGATTGAACACAGACCTAATGCTATTCTAAGGTTTTACAATCAAACGTCATTGCGCATAATTTCCCCTGCGGTGGAAACTTACCGCGCAACTGCACAGGGAGCTGCTCTTTATGGGGCGGAGATTTGGGGCTCTGGGAATTTACATTCATTGACGATTGCTGAGAATATTTTTTTTTTTAAGGCTACGATCATCTAGCTCTCCTCTAACCCCCATGTACTCCGATGTTGGGATAAAAAGAGTTGCCGATTTGGCTACTTTAAAAACCCTAGCTTATTGGATCTGACTATGGTCCACACCTGTACTTGGAGTTTTTAAAGACTCACTGGTAGAGCTATTGAATCTTCAAGGAGCCTGGGACATCCCATGGGTCAAAGCCGTCACAGGTTGGTTTTTTAAACTTGGATTGCAGAACTTGTGGGATGAACCTGGCTCCATCATAAATCAGATAATAAACTGTTAAAAAATCGATACTGGGCTTATATTAATGACCGTTATGTTACGAATATCAATAATGGGTCTGTAATCAGCACTTTTTTAGATCACAAGTTTACCCCCATGTATGAAGAATTCCTTGATTTAATATATCCATTCTCAACTAGGAAGTTGTACATAAGATTCCGTTACGGGATCCTACCACTGAGGTCTTTTACAAGCAAATGGTGTACTAATTAAGATCTCAAAATTTGTCCCACATGTGGTTTGAGTAACGAAGATGAGAAACATGTACTGTTCTTCTGCAGGGAGTACCATTCCATACGTCGCAAATGGCTAGTTCCAATCTGTTGCGACTTGGCTACTAGTAGTAGTCACCTGGAAGCTTTCAGGATTTTAAAAAGCGATACGTTGCTAAAAATAGTATTTGCTGTTAGTAAATTTTTACAGGCGATGTGGTACATGAGACTAAAAGTTTTAAATGCTATAGATTCCTATGTTTACTAGCTGATTGCTTTACTTGATGTATTGTAACTTAATTATCTGCTTGCACTATGCATGATCACTTTTTGCAACTGTTGCACAGCCTCCATTGCACATCCGAGGCCAACGCTGCAAATGTGCAGGTGGCTTTTAGCTATTTGTTTTGTTTATCTTCTAAGTAACATATATTTTAATATTATCTTGCACTCTAGTATCTGTCGCATTTTGCAGGGCCAAATTGTGACCTTTAACATATCTACTGCCTGGTGGAATATTATGAATTGTATTATGAATTTTTAGAAAAGTTTTAATGATTTCCTTGATTGCAATTTTAACAAGGTCATTGTGATTATGCGGTATCAGGGTGCATGTAGGTCCCCCTTTTTAGAAAATGAACTATATGTTCTATTCTTTTTGTTATTGTCTACTAGTGCTTTTGTTTTATTTGTTGTTGTGCATACTTTTATGGTTATTTAACCAAATAAAGTTATTACTACTACTACATAGAAGGCCTGTTGTTTTGCCTGTTCAGTGGTAACCCAGTCACTGGTGTCGGTCTTGATCTTGGCTATATGCGTACAAGCATGTTGCTGTTGTAATTTGCGTGCTAAGAGTGCTCCCACTTTATCTCCCCACTCGAAGTATCGCTGTTTCAAAGCAAGCAAGGCCCTATCTGCTTTTCTCATTCTGTGGGCACTCAGTTGGCCGATATGGAGATGTCCGATATGGTGACAGTTTCGAGATCCCTAAGGAGGGAATGAGTGAGAAATAAATAGTCTATTCTGGAATATGAGGTGTGGACATGTGAATAAAAAGAGAAATCGCAGGTGTCAGGGTGTTTGCACCTCCAGGCATCCACCAAGTCTATGTCCGCAAGGTCTCTTTTGAGTGCTGCCAATATCGCCCCCACACCCTGAAAGGTGGAAGTGGTACGATCCAGCCGCGGATCCCAGACCAAGTTCAAATCTCCACCCATGACAATATCTCCAGCCACAGATGTCTGCTGGTCATGCAGAAAGTCTCTAAGGAAAAGATCATGTGCCTCATTAGGGGCATAAACATTCAAGAGTGTGAGGAGGTGCGAGCCGCATTGTATGGTAAGTTTCACAAAATGACCATTGGTATCACGGACTATGGTAAGTTTCACAAAATGACCATTGGTATCACGCACTGTCTTAAGTACATGTGGGCAGAAGCCTGCCTTACACATAATGGTCACTCCCGCTGTTCTAGTGGTCGTATGTGCACTAAAATGATGGGGGTATTTCGGGTGAAGCATACAAGGGCTGTCAGCCTTCAGGAGATGAGTCTCCTGGAGGAAGATGACGTCTGGGTCATGTGAAAGGAGATAGCGCCATATTTGTTTCCTCTTATTTGGAAAGTCCAGACCCTTCACATTAAGGCAAAGCAATTTAGTGTGTCGAGGGGAGGCCATTGCCAGGGAGAAGAGGGTATCATCTAGTATAGACAAAAGGGTATGCCTGGGGATGGTATGGTTGCATCCCAGCAGGGTGGCATCAACCTCAGAAGTGCAGATCTCAGAGCAGGGCAGGGTGAGTGATAGGATCCCATCAAGAACCCGGGGAGAGATGGGGCCTGTGAGGGGGTGGGACTGTTGCATGCAAGCAGATATCCGTTAAGTGCAGACAGAGGCAGGATAAGGGCACTCCCTTTCTGAGTAGTCGACCTGTAACAAAAGAAAATGACAAGAGAACAGTAAACTACAGCAGGTCAATGGGTCCTAACAGCTGCATTCAAGTTCTGCTGCAACCAGCACACAAGTACATCGGCCACAACTGAGAAGCCACTCTCCAGAGGC
The DNA here is from genome assembly GCA_963921515.1 of Calotriton arnoldi. Classification (NCBI taxonomy): domain Eukaryota; kingdom Metazoa; phylum Chordata; class Amphibia; order Caudata; family Salamandridae; genus Calotriton; species Calotriton arnoldi. Next base: position 4,069,396 of record CAWUFW010000537.1, read on the forward strand.
GTAAATCGAGGGGAGTGCCCAGTAGCAGGAGGCAACCCTCTGGCCCCAGGGGAAGCATCCCATCATAGGATAAGGGAGACAGCAGATCCAAGACATCATCCACGCATCCTGGACCCCCGCAGCCGGCCAGGATCAAAACCACCAGCTAAGGCAGCTCATGCGCATATAAGCCCTGCATTTCTGGTCCAACACAGTCAGAAAGAGCAGGAAAAGCCGGTGTGCATCCGCCGCATCGGCCTCGGGGCACCAGCCAAAGTCCCAGGCGAGCAACCCGGTAGCACTGTGTTCCGGCACTCACAGTCTGTGTCACAGGGTTCCCCAACAGGGTGGGCTTAATGCATTACACCCTCTCCATCCAGTTTCGCAGCCATCCGTAGTGTACGTTCATAGAGAACCTGTGGTCGAGGGAGCTTGGGAAGGCATTGAGTCCATATCACGGAGGTGCTGAATTATGTCTCTTTTGGTATCCTGAGATGTCGCGCCTGTCTGGGCCCTGCCTGAGTGACGGAGCGGCACCAGAGACCAGACAGGCCTCAGGGATTCCCTGGAGGGTCCGCCTGGAGCCCGAGCAGTTGCTTGGCTTCGGCCAAGGAGCGGATTGCTAGTCTCTTGCCCTCCCATGTGAACATGAGAACAAAAGGATGGCCTTTCAATCAAAAATTGGTTGTGGCCCCTGCACTACAAGTTGTGAATATTTACAAGAGCTTTTCTGCTTATGAAGTTGGGAGGTGCTCCTGGGGTATCGTTCTCCGGACCAGAACGTGACGCAAAATTAAAGTAGCATTCCCCCCATGGGGAATGTCCCCCTGGGCACCAAGAAATCCTCAATAGAGGCTTTAAATCCTTTTTTTTGAAGAATTTTTGCTGAAAAGAATGACAATGATTCAAAGAAATTTTTTTCATCTGATGTATTTGTAGCCGTTATTACATGAATTCACTTCATTCACGAAGCATACTAATTAACACGAGGAAAATAAATTAATAAATGAATGATTATTATCATTCATTTATTAATTTATTTTCCTCGTGTTAATTAGTCTTCGTATTACGTTTACAGATTCTATCCCCTGATGAAGGACAATTTGTCCGAAATGCATTGGGACGATTAAAAGGAAAACCACAATTGTGAAAAACTTTATTGATTGAGTCACAACTCAAATGCATCATGGAATTTGTATGCTTCGTGAATGAAGTGAATTCATGTAATAACGGCTACAAATACATCAGATGAAACATTTTTTCTTTGAATCATTGTCATTCTTTTCAACAAAAATTCTTCAAAAAAAGGATTTAAAGCCTCTATCGAGGATTTCTTGGTGCTCAGGGGGACATTCCCCATGGGGGGAATGCTACTTTAACAAAAGGATGGCCCCATTGGTAATGTATGTTAAGGTCCCACAGCTTGTCAGTGATTTGCCGGAAGACCCTGCGAGAGTTACAGGGGGGAGGTCCTGGAAGAGTTGAACAGAATAACCATGGTACTTCAGGGTAGCTTTGCTGCACACCGCTCTCATGATTGCCTCCTTTTCAACAAAAAAATTGACGCGTATCAGAATGTCCGGGGCAGACTACGTTCGCCCCCAAGAAGGCGCCCCACAATGTGCCCTGGCCAACGCCAGAGGGCGGTATCATCATCGCCACGTATCGCATGGAGAAGCTCAGCAGTGAATGCCATGATATCGCTGCCCACGTCTCCCTTTGGCACCCCCTGATGCAGATGTTGTTCCGGCGGCTCTGATTTTCAAGGTTTTTCGCTACCCGTTAGGGATTTTTGCTACCCTCTGCCAAAGAATTTCTTGGTCTTCAGAGCGAGTGTAGATTGTACGTTCTAGATAATCCATTCGTCCTCCCAGATCAGTGACCTTGCGGCGGATATCTTTTAAGCAGGACTTAGAATCAGTTTTCAGAGACCCAATCTCGCTATGAATTTCTTGTAGAAAATGGTCCATAAAGTCTTGAGATATGGGCACAGATGATGTGGCCCCCGCCATAGTAGGTGGAGGCGGGGCAGCGGAGGCCACGTACGGCACTGGGGTTTTGCTACACAGTGAGGTAACTGGGTTGTCTCTCGCAGGCCCACTTGGAGTGTCCTTCCTTGTCTTGCCGTGGGGCATGACAACCATTCCCTGTGAGAGTAGAGTTGCGAAGAACCACGGGGGCCTGAAACCGGGGTCATATCGGAGGAAGACCAGAAGGGGTCCAGCAGCCCAATGGATCACAGGCCACACAGCAGCAGCCCAGGGGAGGAGTGTCACAGAGGCAGCGGTTTAATTGGCCAGCCAAAGAAGCTCCAGTGCAGGTTACAGCGTGAGGGTTATAGGGAGGATACGTGAGATGAGGCACCTGACCCAGGAGTCACAGGGAGGGGAGTCCAGTGCTCAGCACACCTTCTAAGAGGTTGTGGTCCCCTCTTTCCACTCTCAAGGGAGTCAACCCTCTAGGGCCCCCCCCAGAGGTGGCAGAGTGTGGGTAGGTTAGCAAGCCCAGCGGATGGCAGAAGGACAGGTAGAACAGGCCGCTGCAGTGCTCCCCGAGGGTGGTGCCTTCTGTAAGTTAAGCAGTCTCAGATGCGCAACCCCGCCAGCCCCGCCATTCCACGCAAAACAGGGTTGGTCGTCCACAAGGCAGGCAAGAGAGTCAGTGGAGGGCACCCAGAGTCGGCAGGGGGCAGCCGCTATGGCCAGCAGATGTGAGGGGGGACCCCTCAGTGATACACACACAGCTCACCCCCAGGGCCAGGCCACCAGGAAACAGAGTCCCCGCGCAAGGTGGCTACCATACATCAAGCCAGGATGAAGGGCTGAAAGACTGCTAATCTGCGGTCCGAGTGCAGCACCCCAGGCAGTCCTAGAAGCAGATTGGGGCCAGTCCCCCTGAGGATAGCAAGGGCCCGCTCCTGGCCTGCCCCGGGTATCAGATCACTCACTGGCGGGGGCACAGGCGGGTTGCAGCTCTTCAGGCGTAGTCGACGCCCGGCCTCTGCTCCTCGCAGCAGGTCACTCATCCACCGGTCCAGGAGCTGGGGAGAACCGCAGTCCAGGGGCCCCCACAGGTGGCGGCACGCTCCTGCGCACCCAGGGATGGGCAAGGGCCGCCCGGCACCAACGCCTGCAGCGTAGTGCCCCGGCAGTCAAGGGCGAGCCCTGAGGTTCCTAAAAAGGCGGCTCACCCAGTCCGATATCTCCCGCGGGGAGGGGCCATTGCTCTGTGGCTGCTGGTGACAGAGGTGAGCAGTGCCCTCAACACGGATGATTCGCCTCCTCAGGGCACAGGGGATCCGACACAGATAAAGCACAGTCCGAGAGCCCCACGTGTCTAGAGGAACCACGCAGCAACCAAGACGGAACGGCTGGTGGCTGTATCAAGGCCGATTACGGCCCAGCACAGCAGCTCCCAGTCAGAATTCCTCTGTCCCACCAGTGCACCCAGCCGCACCGGAGCAACCTTCGACTGCTGCAGGGAAAGCCAGGTCACTGCGGGCCAGGTTCAATGATTTCTGTGGCTTATGAAAGGCCGCTGCTGTCCGGAGCTACGACAAGACCATCCTACTCCATGCACTACCGGCCCATGCCACCCATGCGCATCTTTTAATAGTGATATTAGTGTTAGACAGCAAGGTGACCTCATAATCCATATCCCTGGCTGCCGAAAAATGTGTTGCTGCAGATGACAACAGCTGTACCGAATGTGGCACATAAACAGTATAAGGGTAGTCCAACACAATGAGAGCCCTGCTTTCTACCATCACAGCCACTGCACTGTCGTGGCACTTTCAAACAAGCTGGGCACCCAATCACTGCTGAAGGCAAAGTCACAGAGTAGCATACCACAGGTCTTTTTCCAGAGCCATGCTGTTGTGTCAGCCCACCATTTGCAAAGCCATTTTGCTCTGACACTTAGAGATGGAAGGGCAGTTTGGAATCAGGCATCTCCAGTGCTTGTGCAGTACACAATGTCTCTTTTGGTTTCTTGAAATAATCTGTAAGTTCATTATTCCATACAATGTTGTTGGGTGCATCTTTTAGTGTACATTTTCTCAAGATGGGATCATAGGATCTGCACTCCGGTATCTACTGCAGCAGTAGTGCATCTACCCCAGGAAGGACATCATTCCTTTCTTGGTGGACAGGGGCTGCATGCCCTGAATCAATTTTATTCTGTCAGATGATATGCGGCGTATGACTTTGGATACCACATAACCCAGGTAAGTCATCTCTTTTTGGCAGCACTGTCATTTTGACAATAAGGTTTTGTGTCCTCTCTCCTGGAGGTGATTCAGCAGCACTACAGTGTCTTTTTCGCACGCCTCAAGTGATGGAGATGCCACAAGGAGGTCATCAGCGTACTGCAAGATGACGCTACCACCTTCCAGATGTAGGCTGTCCAGGTCACTCTTTACTGCCTGCCCATAGACCGTGGGACTCTCAGTGAAGCCCTGGGCTAATCATGTAAAAGTATATGGAGTTTCTTTTATTGTGAAGGCAAATAAGAACTCACTTTCTGGATGGACTCTAATGCTGAAAAACGCAGAGGAGAGATTTATGACCGAAAAATACTCTGCCTGTACAGGTATAGAAGATAATATAGTATTAGTGTCAGGAACAAAGGCGCTAAAGGAACCACAATGTTATTTATCTGGCGTAAATCTTGTATGAACCTATACTTTCCTGTATTGCCCTTGGGCAGGAATAATAGGACTATTACTGGGGCTAGTGGTCTTTTTAATGATACCCTCTAGTAAGAGAGACTCAATCACCAGTTTTATTCCCTCCTCTCCCTGAGGTGTCAGTCTGTACTGATGCAATAAGGTAATTCTGCATTCTCCTTATGGGGAGGGCATGTTTTCAACAATCCTGCCTAATTTTTGTGTTTTGCCCAAACCTCGGAGTTCACTTGCTCAAGAACCTTGTTTTTAGTCATCTGTAAAGCTATATTCCCTTCAAGCTTATCAAAAACTGCAGTCCTGTCATTTCTGAGCATGCACAAAGTCCAACACCATCCTTCACCATCTGCCAACACAGACACCGTTCCCAAAGGAAACGTAAAATAATTAGTTCTTGCTAAGTCCTGAAGGCGTTTGACCATGGGGCCCAAATCTTCAGGGAAGAAACCTGGTGCTCCAGCTATAGACGTGTGGTTGTGAAGCTGATACTTGAGCTAACCTCTCTTCCTGCTCACTGCTCGCTGCACACCCTTCCTTGCCTACATACGAGTCCTCTAGCAACTCCATTGTCCAGTACAAGTTTTTATCTGCCATATAGCCGTACCTTTCAGGCACTGGCCCTGTAAAAAATGCTGCAGTACAGTGCACCGGCCCTGATACTAATGTCAACTTCAATAGCTGTGACCAAATAAATTTCAACGCCAGGGCTGTATTTAAACAGTTCTTGAAACATGTCATTTTAGAAATCTCCCTGTAACGGTGTATATTGGTATTGTGTTGAAGAGAGAAGCAAGACAGGGGGTGCACGTAACACAGAATCCTCACTTAATTTGCAATTAGTTAGCCCTCTATGAGCCAATTCTAACTTGTCCTCAGGTACTTGTAAGTAAATCCCATTTTGTGAAAATATAATGTTGCATGCAATTTGCAGAGGAGGTCTCTCCCCAGCAAATTGATAGGTGCATCTGGTGACAAGAGAAACTGATGGGTCATTTCATAATCATCAACAGATATTGATAGGTGGTTCTATTAACTCTTCAAGCATCAGCATTCCATTCACAGCCACAGTGGTCACTTTCTGGCCACTGCTGGGACCTAATTTGTACCTTACTGCTGGTATGGTTGCCCCACTGTCTATCAAGAAATCAAGCTCTTTACTTCCTACCTTAATTGGAAACATGGTATTCTCCTTGGGTGTGTCTGATACCTTCATCATAAAACTTTGCTGGGGTTTCTGCAATTTGGGTCACTGGCTTTCTCTTCGCGTTGTTCTATGCTGAGCCGTGTTGTCCCTGGAAACGGTTCCTCATGGAGTGCTGTGTCTCCTAGATGTCTCTGGGCATGGGTGGTGCTGATGGCTGGACCTCATTCCTATCCAACCTGTCATTCCTATAATTTCTATCATATCTGTCATTTCTATTATTACTGGTATTTCCCTATCAGTCTCTCCTATTCCCTCTTCTTCTATTATTTCTACACAGTCTCCCCCAGTTCCCGTACTTCCAGCAAAAATGACACTGATCCCTACTCTTGTCTCTTCTCTGGTATCCTGTCCTCCATCCTGTCTATGCTGCGTCCCCTGTTAGTATATTCCCTCTGGGCTCTCCTCTCTTTGCAGGTGCTGCAACATCATCCCTTTGTCACTTTTAGCTGTGTCCTTCTTTACCTTGAAAATATCATCCCTTTCCATATTTATCAAAAGCATGCCCAACTCTTGATATCCTTTAGAAGACCAATCAGGGTGGCACAGTTTATAGCTATGGGCTACAGATGCTAACAATCCATTCTTTAGGCTAATGCTTTATATGCCTCTGTTGTTTGTGGTACCCCTTCACTATTATCCCATGCTTCATTATACCTTAAAATGTAATCAGCCTCTGAATTGTCTGACTTCTGCAATGTGGCTGTAAGCTGAGAAAAATCACCATGTTTCACTGCTATGCCATTAATTGTGTCCCTTACAGACTCTAACCAATTAATCATTGTATGTTCTGTGACATTATTAGTCAGGACTGTCCAATCTCTTTCCAGTGGAATTTGGAACGCACTTTTTACCAATGGCCATCGGCTCCCATATTCAATCTTCAGTAACATTTTTACATCTCTAGGAAGAGGGGTAAGGGCCATGCACATTTTATGAAGCCATTCATATTATTTCACACTTTCTGTGAACGGGTCAGGCGCATCCTTGGCCATCTGAGCCGCCTCCAAGGGAGTCCACGGCTTTAACATTGCTGTCCCACCCAAACTATTTTTGGTGCAGTTGTTTTAGTGCTCAATAGTATTTCATCAGTAAATGTGTTTTCACCCTTTCCTTTAAGCGCTCATGTGCGTGACTGTGTAAGTATTAGTTGTTCCCTGTTATCTATCTTATCCTGAAGTTTATTAATGGAGCGTTGCATTTCCTCCCTGTCAGTGTTCACCTCCTCCTAGAACTCGTCTGTCCCCCTCCTCAGTTGAGCTAACTGCTTGCATTCCTCCTTGTTGTCTTTCTCTTCTGCACTCAGGCCTAAATCCTCCCCCAGGTGAGAAGTTGAAACCGGTGTTTCTAAAGCATGTGACATATCCCCTCCAAAAAATAGGTGTTCGTTCATGACTGGAGTTCTGAAACCACTTTCTCTGGGGCTAGCTGGCGTGTCTGTTGCCCTCGTTAAATCCCCTTCCAGGGATTTATTAAAATAAGGGACACGTGTTGAACCCGCTGGTGAAGCGTATGTCTGTGTGTGTGTGTGTGTAGTTCTTCTCAGATTGTAAGTGGGGGCCTGAAAGAGATGGATAAGTAGAAGATGTGGGAGGTGGGGCTGTAAAATGAGATGCAGGAGGAACAGTCCCTGTAGAAAAGATGCTTTGTCCTGCGTCGGGTGACCGTTCCCATTGCCGTCTCTACCTGCAAAGCCAGGAATTGAATTCACCACTTGCATTCAATCGCTGTCTTTTCCTTTCTTCTTCAGCTAACAACAAAATCTCCTCCTCATTCAATGCACTCACAACTACTTGCTCACCGTCTGTTTCTTCTCCTAGTTTGACATAAAGGACTTGAGGCTTAGAGGCCATAAACAGTTTATTAAATTTATTTATGTCAATAAGCACATGTCTAGGTGTCCAGATGCACAGCAGAACGGCAGCCATTTGTGAAGGAGAGGCGTTTGGAATTGCTCTAACCCTGTCTACTTCAGCTGTCCTACAGCCACAGAGTTTGCACAATGACAATAAATGCTGCTCTGTTAACAAACAATTACTTTGTTCTAATAGACATTGGCTATATGTTGTGGGCCAGTTGTTCCCCAGTTCTAGTTTCTTTTTCTTATTAGTTGTTGCACACTCACTGTTGCCCACTGCTACTGCAGAACAGTTCCCAGACTCTGTGCCAGGAGACTGTTGTTTCGCCTTTCTTCTTTATAAGGAGATCTTTCTTTTTAGCTGTTGAATGCCACTGCTGCAAACAATCACTCATATAGTGCAAATCCTATGACGGGCCACCCCGTAATTCCATAGTCTCTGTCAAATATTTAATATCATCTCTCTCAAGAGAACCAAATTTAGGACACCTCTCATTCCCTGTGCATGTCCACAATAGTGCGTAAAACAGGCGTACATATTTTAGACAATTCATCTCCTCTACTGCCTGAGCTGCAGAGTTATCTGGTGGTAATTTAAACCTTTCTCTCGTGCCAGATGTTTAAACAACTTTTGATTCTTTTTCTGCATTTGGGGGCTTACCACCTTCCTGTTTCCTTTAGAATTTCCGCTGCCCATTGTGCCTTTCACTCACAATATGCACTTACACTCTGAAAGATAAACACAACAAAATGTATCCTGCAAGAAAAAAATGTTAGACAGTGGACAGAGAGAGAGAGAGAGAAAGAAAAATCAACAGCTGTCGACAGCTCATAGACAACACATAAAACAAGGTTGCTATTCAATGCAGCAATACACCGCTTCACCTACGATTCAAAGAAACACCATTCTATGCGAGAACGCAAGGAAAGCACATCTGAACATCACCATCAGTCAACATATAATTCAAATAAATGTATTGATCAATAACCAATTCCCTCTGTGCTCAGTTCAAAATCCTTTCCCTGTGTTCCTGTGCAATCTGATAATCAGATGATCTCTTTGCCCCACTCCAGGAGGGTGCCCCTAGGGTTCCCAAATCCCCTCCGGCACAGGCTCTTCTGCATGGAAGTTACGATTCCCCATAGGATTCTGCCACTGCCAGCTAATCTTACTGGCACGGAACAACTCATAGTTGACTCCTCAGTCCCCTGTTTCACGTCCAAAGAGGAGGGGTGACCCAGCTCTATTCTAAGTGTTGAAGGGCCACAGACTCAAAGCACTTACCTCCACCGGTGTGACACTCCACACTCCCCGTACGGGCCACCATTTGTTAGGGAATAACTCTTGTCACCTCCCCGAAGTGATGAAAGGAAGACACCAGACACAGCAGGGGCTCAGGAACAGGTAAAATGTATTTGTAGGTACCAGTGCTTACACCTGTCCACACCGTACAGACAGGCTCTTTCTTCCTTTAGTGACCAGCGTATGGACCTTACAGTACAGAACTGCAGCACAAGCATAAACAAAAAAGTCACAGTGCCAAATATGGGCAAACATATAGAAATGCTGCACAAGCCCAATAGGAACATAAACAGGTGTACAGTGTAGGCAGCTTAAGGAAGCTATGACCTTGTGTGTGGACTGTCCTGATGAGCTAAACTAACGTGGGAGACAGGAAATGCATGGAGACCGCTAAGTGGGGGTCTGCACAGCTGTTGGAGCTGTCCGACAAGGTCAGAGAGGGAGCCTTGGTCCAGGGCTGGAATATGATCTGAGAAGGAAAGGCTGGTGCGGATGTATGACGTCACAACGCAAACTTTTACAACACAGTTTTTACAACGCAACTTCCATTACAACGCATGTTATTACAACGCAAGCCATTACAACGCATGTACCATTACAATGTAAATTACTATTCTAACACCCCCGGGTGCTTACCTCAGGGAAGCTGCTGGTCAGTGAGGCATATGCGTTGTAATGGAATGCATTGTAATAGCATGCGTTGTAATGGAACTTGCGTTGTATTGGCTACGTTGTAAAGCCATTACGTTGTAATGCCTGCGTTGTAATGGATGTTTCCCAAAGCATGCGCGTGGAGGACCTGGCTGGCAGCTCCAAGCAGATCGTGAAGGAAGAAGTGGGATAGCTCAGTAGGTTGAGACAGTGCAGGTGAGAATTGGAACTAACTATGTTATCTATGTAGTACATACATGAAGGACGTTCCTAGTGAACCCCATTCTAGACTTCATAGTGTCGAAGAGAGTGGGATGTTGAAAGGTAGCTGAGCGATTCAGCAGTATCAGGGGGCGGGGTCACCTTTATCTGTGATCTTGAGGGCATTGTCCATGATTGGCGTTAACATGACCTTGACGTTATGCTTAGATTACTTTTTCAACAATCTTGCTGATTAAGTGTACATAGGTGGTGCAATGCCTGCTTCATGTCAAGGCTCAATGGCGCAACCCTTCTGTCTCCTCTGAAGCCCCACATTCCCAACACTGGTCATTATTTCAGTCAGCAGTGTTCATGAAAACACAACTTTTATGTTTTCATGAACACTGCCAGTATGCAGGTCAGCCCTTTTTTGCCTCATCTTCAGGTTCCCGGTGACAGGAGGTGGATGAGGGAGCTGAGAGGGCTGAGGCAACATCCAGCTACAGAGTGCTGTTAAAACACAACACTCTGTAGGTAGATGTCTGGAATGCGCATGTCTGAGGGGCGTAGTTCAACTATGATTCCCTCACACAGGCACAATCCATTTTATTTAGCAGACATTCTGCACATGCCACAGGCAGCACAATATGCCTGCTAAAATTTGGCTGTCATCAGTGCATCCCTGAGGTCAGTGGGAAGCCACATAGAGCAGCAGGGACAGGATCCCCAGCTCTGTCCCAAATTCGTATAGGGCTGTGCTTTCAGTCCTATCGAGAAGCTGGGAAGAGGGATGAGGCGAGGTCTTTCCCTTTTCAAATCTACCCATAAAACTCTGGCTGGCTCCTCATTAGGAATTATGGCTTGCTTGGTCCAATGAACCAGATTTCTGCTCTGCTGAAAAGGAAGCAAGGTAAGTAAGGAAAAATATTGTTCCTTTGTTCATGTGTGTATGTGTTTGTGAGCGGGTCTGTGAGTGACTGAAAGTGAATGGGATTGTCCCCAGTTCGTTTTACAAGGCTTTTGCAATACTTTTAGCTTCTCACTTGACGAAGGTTTGTACCTCTTTCCTAGACACTACACGCGTCATGCCCTCTATGATGGAATCCCTCCTTACTTTGATATTGAAGCCGGGTAAGGACCCCCAGGAGTGTGGGTCTTATCATGCTATAGCTCTGTTGAATAGCGATTTGAAGAGCTACACCAAGATCCTCACAGCTCATTTGAGTGAGGTTTGTCCAACACTGATGTCCCCAGATCAATCCGGTTTCATTAGAAACAAGTATACAGGCGATAATATCCGCCTGCTTCTCAGCGTAGTGAACAGAGCCTCTGCAGCAGGCGCACAACTTCTACTGCTACCTTTGGATGCGGAGGAAGCTTTTAACTGGATAGAGTGGACGTTCCTCACTAAGCCGCTCAACCGGACAGCCCTGGGTCCCCATATGAAGACTTTCATCCTTGCTAATTATAAGGCCCCAACTACCAAGATTTGCATCCGCTCCCATTTCTCTGACCTCATACATTTAGCCCAGTGCACGCGCCAGGGCTGCCCTCTTTCTCCCTCCATTTTTGCTCCGATGATGGAGCCATTGTTCCAACACGTGATGGCCAATCCTGATATTACAGGCTGGGGGACAAGTTAAAATGGCCAATTTTGTAGATGCTGTTCTCTGCTTTCTCACTAATCCCTAAGTCTCTTTCCCGGCATTGATGTCGGAGCTGGACCATTTGAGGGAGGTGGCTAGATTCAAGATAAACCCTAAAAAAATCACAGGCAATGCAGATGGCAGTCAATGTGGAGGACAGCGGACGAAATCTCAGCCAGATAATGCTTTCGTCTGGCCCCTGCTGGAGTGGACTATCTTGAAGTGGTTATCCCGCCCCTAGTGACAGAAGTGTTTAATTGCAATGTGTCCTGGCTTCTGACAGACCTTGTCAAAGAAATATATAGATGGGGTCAACTTGAGATCTCATGGGTGGGCAGGATATATTGCATAAAAATGAACTTCTTGCTGAGACTGCTAAACCTGTTCCGTTCTCTACTGGTGTAGAGCCCTGCAGACACACTGAAGCCCATAACGCAAAGGCTGTGGTCTTTTATATGGGACAACAAACCCTAGTGAATCACTATATTCCTCTTGGTCAGAAGTCTGGAGGAGGGGGTATGGGTGTGCCTTATATTGGACGCTGCCTTCTAGCAGCTCAGTTGACCTCAGTCTTGGTGTGGTGCTCCCCTGATAGGGGCAAACCTTGGAACAGGAGTACTGCAGGCTGCCGCTTCACCAGCTAATATGGCTGCCCCCTAAAGGGCGATGAGTTAGGGGTCCACTTTGTTGGATGATTGAGATGACCCTACATCATTGGAATGTTACAGTTCAAGCTCGGGGATGACGACTTCCCCTTCCCCTCTCACCCCTGTGATTGGAAACCCAGATTTCCCACCCAGCATGATGGACAGGGGATTTCTTGCATGGGCAGGAGCTGAGACTCTCTGACTTGGACAATTGTCTGATAATGGTGCCCCAAAGTCCAGGGATTAATGTGCCAATTACTTTTTGCTTCATCCAAAAGACTTGTATAGGGTGACACAGCTCTTACACTGAGCTTGCAGGACAGAGGTCCGGGCCTCGGGGACGAGGGAAACCACAAAGATTGAGGATATGTTTTCCGACAGCAACACAATGAAGATGTTAGTGAGGCACTTGAGAAACCCACCCCTCTCTCAGATCTTGCATGCCAGAAAATGGTCTGAGGACCTCGGTCTTGACCTGACTGAGTCAGATTGGATCCTAATTTGGAGGAGGACAGCGAAATCTTCTATACGTCTCCAGCATAAAGCCAATGACTGCTGGAGGGGAAATTACATACACATGTGGTGGGATTGCTTCCGGACTATTCTGTTCTAGTCCCAGGTGCTAGAGCCTGTTAAAGACATAACTACTTCACAGTATTGAAGTACTCTTGGGTTTGATGGACGATGAGGGTTGGTGCCCCACCTGCAAACTACTAACTTGCTTACTATTGGCGGCCTGATTAGTGGTCACCCAGAGATGAAAAGGCCTGTCCCTTCCCACCATCAAACTGTGGTGGTCTAAGGTGTGGACGGTCCACACAATGGCGAAGGTTACTGCTACGCTTAGGCAAACACTACAGACTTGTATTAAGGTATGGACCCCCTTCCACACAGGCGTGCAATGCCCATAGGGCTGAAATGGCTTCAGCCCCCCCCGTCGTGTTTCTCAGCCCAGGCTGCTGCAGCTTGAGCTGCTGTGGGCTCAGCTGGGCAGTGTCTGGAGTTTTGTCTCTGGCACGTCTGAGTTTTTCACAGGTCTTTAAAGACCATTTGCATATTTACGAACCTTTGCAAACCGGTTACGGAGGCTTCGTTTTTTTTTTTCTGATTCCGGTACCCCCTGGGTCCCAACTCTGCCTATTCCTTACATCTGTATTTTACATTTACCTCCGTAGTGTGAGAATGAATTTCATGAAAAGGAATATAAAGTAGGGTTGCCAAAAGAAAATGCCAGCCATGTGTTGTTTAAAGAGCTTGCAAAGCCCTCCTCTTGACACTAAATAGGGTTATAAATAAAAAAAGTATGTATTCATTTGTAAAGTGACTTCTCTGTCTTTGTTCCCTTTAATTATCAGTCATAGAACATTCAGGCAGCCATAGAACACAAAAGTGCTTTCTATTTATATGGCTTTAGGTGACTGCTTATTTTTGTGCCGTCTGGGACATCAAAATAATAAGCTGGAAACCCTAATCATAAGACTGGAAGTTTGTTGCAGGATCAGCACATTATTTATTTCCTCCACCCTCAATCCCTGATTAGTGCCATAATAGCAGGGCCTTAAGTGGGCCGGGTCCTGCCGGTGCTCAGCACCAGCAGTTCTTAAAAGCAGGTGCCGAGACGGGTCCCTATCAGGCTCTCCATTTTCACCCTAACACTCAGAATGGAGAAAACAAAATCTTAACTGCTGCAGCAGTTCACTGTTTTGATGTAACTTTAATGTTATGCAGTTCTGTATTGCTAAACTCGAAGTGCTTTACATGAGCACCAAAAAGTACATCTTCATTTATTTTTTGGTAGGCACAGGTGATTAAGTGATTTGCCTACAAACACAGTATGTTGAGCCGACTCTGAGACTTAAACCTGCTTCCTCAGCTCCAAAGTTGGCAGCTCTAGCCATTACATCACAACCTCTCGCACAAGAACTAAAACATTTTCAATATTATATACAACAAAGCCATAGTTGTATGTATGCATGTAGTATATTTATCTTATGCACTAACAACATTTGACAATTCCAAGAGTCCTGGCTTGTTGTAGGTGTAATGTTACTTATGTGGAGGCAATAACAGAAGCAGCAAAATACCAGTCGGGCTGCACATTATGCTGAGCACAGATTTTTAGCATAAATGTTTTAAGCCACGCCCTTAATTATATCGGCCAGGCCACTTTAAGAGACCCCCCAGTTTTTCCATTTCACTTAAAGCCCTGCGTACTAGCAATAGTTCAACTTATATCTGAAACCCTACGCCACCGTCAATAACATGCTGAGTTACTTCAAGTGTCTGGGAATGCACCCTGCATTCAGACAACTCACTCCTCATTTTCTACCTTCACTTTGACGCTCACCCTGTACTCACAGTGATCACTCTGCACTCACAATGCACTTGCGCTGTTCACCCTGTACCTCACGCTGGAGTCACACAAGCACACTACTCACCCTGCACTCATCTGACACTTTACTCACCTGTCCCATTCATTGCTCAATCTGCAATCTCACTCAAACAAGCCCATCACTAACCATGCATTAATTCGCCCCTCTCTGCACTTACATGTGCACCCAAATTCATATGGTCACCTCACTCACCCTGCAGTCACACTGTCGTATCGCTCACCATGCATTCACATGGGCACTCCTGCCACCCACACAGCACAGAGGGTTAATGTGCCTGCTCCAAAGAACGTGTACCATTCAGATCACAGAACTGAGTGTGAGTAAACTAAGAGTAGTGCTATAAAAAAATGAAATGTTTGTCAGAAAGGTGCTATAGAGAAATGAGGTGCATTGTTGGTGAATGGTAGTGAGGGAATTCATGGAGAAGGTGGAAATGGGGATGGGGGTGCCCAAAAATATGGTTGCACCGTGTACGACCAGTGCTAGGGCTAGCCCTGGCTGGGAGTGTTAGCCCCCCAGAAGTTTGGGACTAGTTGCGCCCATGCTTCCACATGTATGTTAAGAGGGACAGGTTCACCCAGACTCCCAGACTTGGTGCACAGGGCGGAGACACTCAACTAACTCCTTTTGAACCACAACAGCTCCTATCTCTGAGACGCTGGGGGAGACCCTACCCCAGAGTTAACGCAGATGATGGATAGGTAGATCGAACAGCGAGATTGGACAATGTGGCCTTTATGTCCCAGGGAGTTGTGGAGCCTGTACCCATGTGTGACAATGATCTAAATTGTACTATTCCGATGTACCAGATATTGAATGCTCTTGTACGACCTGTGCACTGGTGATAACCTGTGTGAGCTTGTTAAAACTTTACAGCTGTTTAAGAAGGTGAATGGGATTGAGTGAAATTGTTAGTGTGTTTATGAGTGTCAATGAGAGTGAAAGTGAGTGAGAATCTGAGATAGAGTCTGTATAACTAAGTGTAAGTGAGTATGAAGAACTGAGTGGAGTGTGAGTGTGTTAGAAGGAGTGAGTGATTGAAGGTTATGTCAGGGAGTAGAAGTCAGTCAGGGGTGTAGTTATTAATGGTGCAGCAGGCACAGTTGCACCAGGGCACAGCCGGTCAGTTTGAAAGGGTGTGTGTGTGTGTGTAAGTGTGTTTATAAGTGAGAATGAGAACCAGTGAGTGTGAGGATGTTTGTGTGCGAGTAACAGTGAGTATGAATGAGAATAAGTGAGAGAATGTGAGTTATAGTGAGTGAGGGGGAAGAGAGTAGTGTGAGTGCAAGTGAGTTTGAGTGAGACAAATGCGGAAACAAATGGGGTGAACTCCTGGCAGGTATTACGCTCCACCACTTTCAAAGATCACCATCTGCTACTGCCATGATGGGCTGGTAGATAGCAACTTCGACAATATTTAGTGTAGATTTGTTCAGGAGTGAGTTCTGGGAAGATGCCTCGAGTTAGTGGGGGCGAAGACAATGGTGAGTATGGGTGAGATAACTTCTCTGGAGAGATTTACAATGAAGGAAGATGGTAGGACACCATATTTATAAATTGTAGTTTTAAGGGAGTTAAGAATGTCAGTGAAGTCTGTGAGAGCAGTCGCAGCCTGCATGACTCGTGGGTGGATGGGTGGGGGGGTTGCGCGGGGAGGGGGGGCCGTCCGTTTAAGAAGGTACGATAAAATACATAGGAGGAGAGGCACTGTAGTGCGTTTAATTAGAGTATATGGCAGACACTCTCCAGTATAGTAATAGTAATATAAAAACACTCTCTATTTATTAGGGATCTACTAACAGACCACTCTTCGAGCCTGCAAAAGAAATATAAGAATAAGTGCAAATATCAACTCCTTTTCATTCAGGTGAGAATAATGAGAATGCCCTCTGCATTCATACAAATGAATTTAGTGATCTAGATAGGTATCTCTCAATTGAGTTTGTTGATGAAGATATGTTAACAGCAATATAGGCACATATTGCCATTAGTGGTCTCCATTCCCCTAGACAAATGGGTTATTTTTTAGTAGGGAGAGTGTAAAATTGTAGGTATATTCACTTGTTACACAGCGGGTTATTGTGGTTTGTTTTTTTTGGGCCCAGAAACTGTATACAAATGTGGGGTAGCTTTAGAAGCGTTTTAGTAAAAACCGTTTCCTTTCCCTCTTATCTTGAAGGTTGCAAGCAGGAGTAATGTCATGCTTAGAAGTGATAAACTTTAAACATCATCATGAAATGTTTATATGCAGTGAAGACAATTGGAGAAATATATCTGATGTAAATGGCATGAGCATATTGTATAAGGAGATCAAATTGAGTCATAGCACATGTGAGCATATATAAAATGAATTATGGAATTATGAGTTGTGCTAGCAGATTGTCACTGCAAATTTTGTGTATAGTAGAATCATTTTAAGGTTTTCAATTAAAAATATATATTTTTATACACTTGTTTATACAGGGTATAACAACCTAATGTACCACAAAGAAAACTGAACATAATGACTGTCTTGATAAAGATGGAATAATCAGATACCCATCGAAACGCGTCGATGCATTTCTGTACATTATCCCGAGGACAAGTTGGACCTGTAGATACAAAATAGAGTATATGTATCCAGGCTAATTTTGCTAAAATTATTCCTAGGGAATTGTTGAGTTAAAAGACAAAGTGTACTGTCTATCATTGTTCTTTTCCCTATTTTTTAGGGGTCTCTGTGGTAAAAGTGTCATAAGATGTTATGTTATGTCCTGATCTGATGAATTGTATTGTTTTTAATTATGTTGAATTGATGCATTGTGTTGTATTTTAGGTGTTTTACTATATAAATTGTGTTTTTAATAATATTCACATGTACTAAATAAATAAATTGACCCTTTTTGTATTGCATGTGATAGTGGTATCATTGTTTGAGTGTGTTAGGGTTTTTGAGTGAGATCCCCTCAAAAAAAAATTTCTATGTGCTTTATATGAATTAAGAATTCCACTAATGATAGGGTGTTCTTGTTGATTGAGTAAATCAAGGGATAATTTGTTTTTTGTACTGGTAGTACCCCACTCCCTTGGTAGCCGACAAGGGGTCTCTCTCTGTTTAAACACATTAGTACCTTCACCAACACTATTTTTGATCCAAGACGGTGCAAGGTTAGTGCCCGGACGTCTTCCCCGCATGAGCTCAAAAGGAGACTTACCATCTTGTTTGTGAGCAGTGGTGCGATAAGTCCACACCATCTCCTGGACCATCTCATTGGCAAAACCACCAGATGCACACGACATTTGTATTATTCCTTTGACAACTCTGTTTGCTCTCTCACATACACCGTTCCCTTGTGGGTTGTAAAGGGAAGTGCGATGGTGGGTCACCCCACACCCAGACAGGAACATACGCATTTTATGTGAAATAAGCTGAGTACCATTATCTGTTATGAGTACAGAGGGACAGCCTTCATCTTGAAATAAATCTTTAACCGCTTAACCACGGCGCGAATTCCGCCGCGGTGCGGCGGTTTAATTAAGTGGGCGGGGCCGCGTCGGCCAACGGACGTGCGCAGCACTACAGAGGTAGTGCTCGCGACGGCCGTTGGCCGACAGAAGCAGCGAAGGGGTTAAGGAACAAAATGGTACAATCAGTGGTGATGTCTTTAACAAATCTGACAGTAAGCCATTTAGAAAACATCTCAACTACAACGATGGCAAAACGTTGAGCCGCAGGCAATTCATCCATAGGTCCGATGAAATCAAGACACACACTATGCCAAGGTTGTTCAGGAGTAGTGATATGACTCATGGTTGAGCTTGAAGCAACTTTGAGTCTTTTCTCACCATCTCTACAAGCAGAACAATTCTCGACCCAAGAAGACACTTGTGCGTCCATGGCTGGCCACCAAAAATCGGCCTTAATCCTGCGCTGAGTGAGAGTTTGCCTTAAGTGTCCTTCATGGGCTAGTTTTAATAATTTCGGCCTCAGACTGAATGGAGGGATGAATCTGTCACCTCTCATAAGAATACTGTCACCATATACCGAAAGTTCATCTAAAACTTTAAGGAAAGGACGGACCGGGGGTTGTACACAACTCTCACGCCTGGCACCCAATTTGACCATGTCAATGACTTTAGTGAGGACCAAGTCTTTCGCCATAGCAACACACCACTCATCTTTCGTAAAAGTACCATCACTCAGGGTCAACACATCTTGGACAAAAGCTACAGCCCCTTCATCTTGAATTTCTTGAGAATCACCTTTGGAATCTTCACTCTTGACTGAAAGTCTAGAGAGACAATCAGCCTGTACATTGCGCCAACCTTCGATATAAGAAATGTCATACTGATATTCCTGAAGCCTGGATGCGAGTCTTGCTAGTCTAGGGGAACCCTTACCAGCCCCACCAGGAGACAAAACACGAACCAAAGGCTTGTGATCTGTCTTAACTTGAAACTTGGTACCCCAAAGGTATGTCCTAAAATATTGAACACCCCAAGCGGCAGCCAAAGCCTCCTTCTCAATTACAGAATTATTCTGTTCAGAAGGAGAAAGGGTACGGGAGGCAAAAGCGATGGTTCCCTCCCCCTCAGCATGTTTCTGTAGAAGTACAGCACCTAATCCTGTGGCACTCGCATCCACCATTAACACTGAGGTACGCCTGATGTCAAAGGGTGCTAAGACCTTAGACTCACACAATTCCTTCTTGATAGCAGTAAAACAATCAGTATGATTATCACACCAAGAAAACTTCACTCCTTTTTTGAGTAGAAGTCTCAAAGTTAACGTTTTGTCCGAGAAATTCTTCACAAATTTAGAGTAAAACTCTATAAGCCCCATGAACGATCGGAGCTGATCCTTATCAGTAGGACACGGAGCTGAATGTATAGCCTCCAAAAGATTCCTTTTGGGTTTAACTCCCTGTGCTGAAATTTCATAACCCAAATACTCAATGTGTTGGACCAGAAAAGAACATTTTTCTTTACGTAAAGTAAGACCTGCCTCATCAATCCTGTGCAACATGGATTTGAGTACTTGATTGTGATCAGAGATAGTGTCACCAAAGACAAGAATGTCATCTTGGAAAAAGACGGCCTTTTCTATTCCCTTGAATATCTCTGTCACCATACGCTGAAAAACGCTGGCCGCAGAGGTCAACCCACAAGGAAGTCTCGTAAACTGAAATGTGCCCTCCGTGGTTATGAACGCGGTCAAATGTTTGGAATCATCATGAAGGCGAATCTGATGATAGGCGCTCTTCAAATCTAATTTTGTGAAGAATTTCGCACCTTGTAAAGTGGACACTAATTCCCCAATGTTGGGGAGGGGAAACGTGTCTGCTACAACATTTTTATTAAGGGATCTTAAGTCCACACAAAATCTTATTTTGCCATCGGCCTTTTGAGTAATAACGACCGGAGACACCCAAGTGGATGCCTCCACTGGTTCAATTACTCCCCCTTGTAACATTTCATTGATTAATAATTTAACTTCATCCCTAACCGCAAGAGGAACCCTCCTCAATTTGTGTTGAATAGGGACAACATCTTTCTTTAGTAGGATTTTATGTACATAACCCTTCAACTCTCCCAACTCATTTCTAAAAACTCTGCTTGCATCATGTAATATATCATTGAGTGTAAATCATTCACGACCATGACTTGGGAAGGTGCTCTAGGATTGACAATAATATGCAAGTCGGATTGATGAATCCACCCAAGAATTGGTGGCCCATCAATGGAAACATACACTTTCCCCTAGTAGACCTGTCAGAAAAAGAGATGTCTGAATCGAAATAGCCTAACAAATCTATATTGTCACCTTGATACCCTGTAGGGGAAATATCACTAGGTTTGAGTATTTTAGCACCCCATTCTTTCCTAAACATGGGCTCAGGGATTATTGTGTATCTTGAGCCTGTATCCACCATGAGGGTTACATCATGGCCATCAATAATGAACTCAGCTTTAGGTCTTCTCTCTCTCTTTCATTAAAGACATCAGTAATTGAATCTTCAACAATTAAAATTTTGTCTCTCTCCCTTCTAATCTCTAGGTCGTTATCTTTGATAACAGCCACCTTAGGCCGACCTTTGTTCCTACACATTCTGGAAAAATGACCCATTTTACCACATTTAAGACACTCTTTGTTTGCGAAGCAAAATTTTGCATCAGATGTATGTGCATTACTGCCACATCTTGAGCAAAATCTAGTGGGAATCTTAACAAAAGTACTCTTTTTGTTGAACATTTTTCCTTTCGACTTGACTAGAGCAACTGACTCCTCATCTCCTGGTTCACTCTCAGACAAACCCTTTTCAGATACTTCAGAAATTTGTTGATGAGGATTAGACTTATGTAACTCCTTCATACATATTTCTGATTGTTCAACCACCTTGGCTAAATCTATAGCTATCTTTAAAGTTGGATTCTTGGCTGCCCAGAGTCTTTCCTGTATTTTCCTATTTTTACATTGTACAATCAGCTGATCGCGAATCAGCTCATCAGCCATTGAACCAAAGTTACATTTCACTGATAGTTCTCGCAATCGTGCCACAAAATCGTCAATGGATTCCTCGTTACGTTGCTTGTGTGTGTAGAACTTATATCTGTTCATAACCAAATTCTCTTCTTTGGCAAACCTCACTTCGAGTCTAGAAACAGCATCTTTGTATTCGTCAGGCAAGGACTGCCCACTAGCTTGCAACGCTTGAGGAAGGTATTTGAAGATACATTGAGCTTCCTTACCCAGAGCACTCAACAACAATGCTTTTTTACGTTTGGCAGAGAAGTCTTGGCCATCAAGGGTGTAGGAGAGTAGGATCTGCCTCTTATGTTGCCCCCACTTTTTTTCTGATGTTAGCACTGGTTTCTGGCTATAGTCTGGCTGGGTCCCTGCCAATCAGGGCCCCAGCCTCTCTGTTCTCTCTAAACGACATGGAGTGCACTCTAGGTGCACTAGTGATTGGATACTGTGGTGCCTTATGAGTCCCTAGTATATGGTACCTTAGGTGCCAAGGGCATAGGTACTTCACAGGCCTACCAGGGGCTGCAGCATATATTATGCCACCCCTGGGAAGCAGTCTAAATCTGACACCACAGGCCTGCTACTGCAGCCTGGGTGAGGTGGTGCTAGCACCCCTCACTGAGATATAGGTTTCCTATATCTCTCCTGCACACACATATAAACCTATCAGTCACCCCTAAGGCAGGCCCTATCAATCCTGAGGGCAGGGTGCTTGGCTTCTATGTGAGGGGGTGCCTCTGCCTGAGCAGGGCCCCTCTGCAGCTCTCAGAGTCTATTCTCTGGTGCTGTTTGTGGATGCGGTTAAACCATATACTATTTAAGTGCATTATATCCTCGCGGTAAATGCTAACTTTGGAATGGCTGCATCAAAACATGTCGTGTTTGGTGTCAAACATCTTGGAATACTACCCCCCGCCAATCTTGGCGGCGGGGGTAGCATTCCACCCTTCTAGAGGGATAAGACATGTACCTGCTGTGGAAACGCGGTAGAATCCTAAAGAGCCCTGGCATCACAAAATGGATGCCACCAGTCACAGACACTGGGCTGCCCTCCTGCTGATGACCGAAACTCACAGTGGAGGAAGCCCAACAATAGGCATCCTGTCACAGGGAGGTGTAACCACCTTCCAGACAGGGTTTAGTGTATTGGGGCTGGGTGGGTGCACTCTTAGAGTGCTTTGAAGTCCTGCACTGGGGGAGCAGAAGGCTCCTCTGTGCATATGCCAGTTCAAACCAGCTCAGGGGCTACCTGCCCCTGCTCTGGCGCGAAACTGGACAAAGGGAAGTGGGTGTAGCCACCCCCTCCCTTGACCCTCCCATAGGTGGGGTCATAGAGCTAGTCCATCCCCTCTTTTTAGTATAAGAGGGGGAACCTTGCCATTGCAAAGCAGATAACCCCTGGACGACACTCTACAGAAGAATCCTGGCCCTTCGACGTTCCACTACCTTTGGAAGACAGAAGAATCTCCCTTGGAGTCAAGGAGTGACTCCCCTGCTTGGCAGGCACCAAAAACGACAACGACGGTCGCAAACTACGCCGCTCCCGCCGGAGTCCGAAGTCCCTGCAGCCCAAGAAGTGGATTTCCTGACCTCTCCCAGGCCATCGTGAGTCCCCAGCGAAGCTGAGGCAAGTGGACCCCACGAGTAACGAGGAACCGCGACCCCTGGGTACCGTGCACTATTGTCGAGTGCAACCCCTTCACAACGTTCTACGAACCTGTGCTTTGGACCACGTGTGGTCCCGACCTCCAGCAGGAATCCCTCCGAAGATCAGAGGCCTACACCATCCCGAGTGACCGTGGGCCCCTGTTGAGTGATTCCGCCCGAGGTGTCTTCGCGATCCCTTGCCCGCTGGCTTGTGGGTCCCCAGAAGACTTCTTAACAAAACCAAAGGGCTCCCCTGGTTGCTCCAGGCCTGCCCTGACTTACCCTCGCTGGGTGAGTTCCTCAGACCTTGCTGGTCTGCGCCATCGACTTTTCTTCATCTCCCCGAGACTTGCTGCTGCCAAGGCTTGTTGGCTCCTATCGAGTTGCCGACACCGCAGTCAGCTGCAGACGTCGAGGGATACACCGAATCCAGCTCCTGGTTGTCGTCGACGCCTCCTGGACCACGTGGCTGAAGAGTCAAGGCACCCGCAACCGACCTGAAGCGACCGACGACGGTGGGCATCCATCTTCCTTGCCTCGGGTCACTGCCAAGTGACTTTGAACACTGTCCCCTCTGCTTTCAGGTCATCCTTCTTCAGAATCCAGGCTTGGATTCCACCGGACACTTCTTCAGCTCCCGCAAGCAGCAAGTCTTCTTTGTTTGCCATTGAAAACGACGCCGCGACCCGACACCAAAGGACACCTGTGCACCCGGCTTCCCTGGGTGAGGTAACTCCAGCACTACGGTGCTCCTGTGGGTGTGGGCCCTAGAACTACTTACCCTGTAAGTGACTTGCTTGTAGGTTCTCCCGAAGTATCCTAAAACTCTTTATTTCCAACCGCGACTTGCCCCATTGAAGTTAACGGCGATTCGCGCCTGTGTATCCACACTGCACGCGTCCCCCGTGGGTCCTTTACTTACCTGCCTTGGGTGGTTTCGTGAGGCCCCAGCACTTCTGAAGGCCCTAGGCCTTGTCTCCTTGCAAGTCGTTGTTTCTAAGTCTCTTACTTAGTATATGGTCTGGTACGCCCCTAGGGCCCCAGCCATATTTTGTGCTTAACTTATTGTGAAACGTTGATTTGTGCATATGTTTGTCTTCTAATCTCATAAAGAGATTAGTAGAGAGTTATTTAGAAATAAATACATATATATTTGATATATATACCTGTGTGGTGTCTTTTCATTTGGTGATTCAAGAGATTATATGGTAAAACAAGCTGCTTTACATTCCTCCGAGACTTAGCCTGAAGGCTGCTCTCCACAGCTACCACTAGGATAGCTTTCTTTAAAAGGTTGTCTTAAACCTATCTACCATAAGAGTCGATTTGCCCTGGTGCAAGGTGTCCACTTTAATTAGTGAACAGCATATACCAGGCCAACTTCTCACATTGGTGGGCAGCGTGTGGGATTCCAGCTTGCCATTGTTTTACCAGAAAATCTCTATTTGAATTACTAACTGAAAACCATTATAGGTACTCAAGGTACATATAAAGTCAAGCTTAGTATCAATAAGTTCTACTGAACTTAGAGCTGTGTGCCAAGGGATAGCACACCCTTTCCACAGCTCAAGCTAGGATCAGTAGGCCACAAACTAGTGTAGGTAGTACAACACTGCACAACACTAGAATGTCCTTAAAGGGTGGACCCAGTGGATCCACTCAGCCTCAGTATAAGGACATGGCTTTCTCTGACTTGAGAGCCATGTGTGTTGACAGACACCTGAGGATAGGACAGAGTCCCTCAACACTCCACCTGATAGATCTGCTGACAGCAGATGACCTTAGATTGGCTCTAGGAGCTAAAGGGTTTGAATCAGTGGGTGGGTCAGTCATAGTATCTGGGTCAGATGATGAAAATCAGAATGACCAAGACTCTGTGATTGAAGGGCCAGGCTCCAAGGGGCCTGAAAAGGACAGAGGAATTCTCCATAAGAGAACTGACAGAGAGGAGGAGAGGCACAGATCCCCTTCCAGGGAATCTGACCACTCTTATCACTCTGGCAGAGAATTTGTCCAGCAGAGGAACTCATACTTTCCCTTAAGAGAGACCTCCTCTGAGAGAAGGTGCAAACTGCTCCAGTATGAGGAAGCCAGAGTGGCCCTCAGAACCAAGCAGTTGGCACTGGATAGGGAAGCCCTGGAGATCCAGAGAGCTTCTAGAAAAGAGGGGTTAGAACCCCCTGGTGGCAGCAACAGTGTCCCTAGAGGCAGAGAATATATTCCTGACCATAGGAACCTGAGCAAGGTTGTTCCTCCCTACCAGAGTGGGGATGATATCCACAAGTGGATAACTGCTATGGAGAGGGCCTGTAGAGTACAGCAGGTCCCCCAAAAGCAGTGGGCAGCAATCTTGTGGCTCTCCTTTTCAGATAAAGGAAGAGACAAGCTCCTCACTGTTAGAGAGGAGGATGCTGATGATTATGAGGTCCTGAAGAGTGCACTGATAGATGGGTTTGGCTTAACCACTGAGCAGTACAGGTTAAAGTTCAGAGATACCCAGAAGGCACAGACTCAGGACTGGACTGACTTTGTTGATTGTGCAACCAAGGCTCTAGAGGGTTGGCTGGTTGGCAGTAGGGTTACTGATTTCAAGGGATTGTATAATCTGATGATGAGAGAACAGATCCTAAATAATTGCCAGAACCAGTTGTTGCATCAGTACCTGGTGGACTCTGATCTGACCTCTCCCCAAGAATTGGGAAAGAAGGCAGACAAATGGGTCAGAACCAGGGTGAGGCAGAAAACCCAGAACCAAGGGGGTGACACTAAGAAGCAAGATCCTAAAGGCTCTGAGAAAGGTGGGGATAAGTCAAAAGACCAGAAGTCTTCACAAGGGCCCCAAAAATCTGCATCTGGTGGGGAGTCACAGTCCAACAAGGGAAAAGGCCAAAAGAAGCCCTGGTGCAAATTCTGTAAACAGAAAGGGCACTGGACTTCTGATTGTACCAAGTCCAAAGACCAAACCACCACCACTCCTGCCCCTAAGGCAACTGTGCCCCCTAGCTCAGCTACTGGTGGAGGTGGTACTCAGAATAAGGGTGTAGTAGGGTTGACCCTGGGTTCTGAAGTGGATTCTGACCTAGTCAGAGTGACCACTCAGGCAATGCTGATTTGTGAGGGAAACATTGATATGTCCTTCCTAGTAAGCCCCAGTAATCTGGGCAAGTACAAACAGCAGCCTTTGATAAATGGCAAACAGGCTTTGGCATTTAGGGACACAGGTGCTAGTGTCACCATGGTGGCAGAGGACCTAGTGGACCCTGGACAGATCATCCTGGGTGAAATGTACCAGGTGACCAATGCAAGCAATGTCCAGACCAACCATAGTCTGGCAGTTGTGAATTTCTCCTGGGGAGGGGTAACTGGCCTCAAGAAGGTTGTAGTCAGTGCAGACCTCCCTGTAGAATGTCTGTTGGGCAATGATCTAGAGACTTCAGCCTGGTCTGAAGTAGAGTTATGGACTCATGCTGAGATGTTGGGCATCCCTGCAGAGGTATTTGCTGTGACCAGGTCACAAGCAAGAATGCATGACACTGAACCAGCTCTGGATCCTGGAACAATGGACCAGATGCTTCCCAAGAGGAGGAGCAGTAGGGTTAAGGCAGTGCCTTCCCCTCTGTCTCAGATCAAGGATTCACTTCCAGAGGGAGGTGAAGCAGAACCTGAAGAAGGAACTGCCCCAGAGGAACTTGAACCTGACCAGGTTGAGTTCTTGGGGGCAGGGGCCCTTCCAGGGAAGATCTGAGCAAGGAGCAACAGTGCTGCCCCTCTCTTGAACCCCTCAGACAGCAGGCTGCTGCTGAGGCTGCTGGGAGTGCTAGTGGGTCCCATAAAGTTTATTGGGATGAGGGACTCCTATATTCTGAGGGTAGAGACCCAGCCCCTGGAGCCACCAGGAGGTTGGTAATACCTCAGAAGTTTAGGGGTTCCTCTTGACCTTAGCACATGATATCCCATTGGCAGGACACTTGGGCCAAAACAAGACCTGGGACAGGCTTGTTCCACATTTTCATTGGCCACATATGTCAGAGGACACAAAGGAGTTTTGTCGCTCCTGTGTCACTTGCCAAGCCAGTGGTAAGGCAGGTGGCACAACAAAGGCCCCCTGATACCACTACCTGTGGTGGGGGTACCCTTTGAAAGGGTAGGGATTGACATTGTTGGTCCCCTTGACCCTCAGACTGCATCTGGGCACAGATTTATCCTGGTGGTAGTGGATCATGCCACCAGGTACCCAGAGGCAATTCCCCTGAGGACCACCACAGCACCTGTGGTGGCAAGAGCCCTCATTGGAGTTTTCTCCAGAGTGGGTTTTCCAAAGGAGGTCATTTCTGACAGAGGTACCAACTTCATGTCAGGATATCTGAAAGCAATGTGGAAGGAGTGTGGTGTAACTTATAAGTTCACCACTCCCTATCACCCACAATGCAATGGTTTAGTTGAACGCTTCAACAAGACCTTGAAAGGAATGATTAAGGGACTCCCAGAGAAGCTTAGGCGGAAATGGGACCTTCTTCTTCCTTGCCTTTTGTTTGCATACAGAGAGGTTCCACAGAAGGGGGTTGGCTACAGCCCATTTGAGCTTCTGTTTGGGCATCCTGTGAGAGGTCCACTATGTTTGGTAAAAGAGGGCTGGGAGTTACCTCTCAAGCCCCCCAAACAAGATGTGATGGACTATGTACTTGGTCTCCGCTCCCGGATGGCAGAGTACATGAAAAAGGCAACCAAAAACCTGGAGGCCAGCCAAGAATTGCAAAAAGCTTGGCATGACCAAAAGGCTGTGCTGACTGTATACCAGCCAGGACAGAAAGTGTGGGTGTTGGAGCCTGTGGCCCCAGCAGCCCTCCAGGACAAGTGGAGTGGCCCCCATACAATAGTTGAACAGAAGGGAGAAGTCACCTATCTGGTGAATCTTGGAACTCCCAGGAGCCCCCTAAGGGTGCTTCATGTCAACAGATTAAAGCCATATGTTGACAGGGCTGACATGGGCTTGCTCATGGCAACTGATGAGGACCAGGAGGAGGAGAGTGACCCTCTCCCTGACCTGCTCTCTCAGAACCCTGATGATGGGTCAGTAGATGGTGTTGCTTTGGCAAGCAGCCTCACTGACCATCAGCAAACTGAGTGCAGACAAGTTCTGCAACAGTTTAGACATATGTTTAGCCTGACCCCTAGTCAGACTACCTGGTGCACCCATGAGGTGGACACTGGGGACAGTCTGCCTGTCAAGAATAAAATCTACAGGCAACCTGACCATGTCAGGGACTGTATCAGGACTGAAGTCCAGAAAATGTTGGAGTTAGGCGTAATTGAGCCTTCAGATAGCCCTTGGGCTAGCCCAGTAGTCCTGGTACCCAAGCCTCATACCCAGGGTGGTAAGAAAGAAATGAGGTTTTGTGTAGACTACAGAGGCCTCAATGCAGTCACTAGGACTGATGCCTATCCCATACCAAGGGCAGATGAGCTGATTGATACTTTGGCCTCAGCCAAGTATCTAAGCACATTTGACCTCACAGCTGGCTACTGGCAAATCAGATTAGCTGAGGATGCAAAAGCCAAAACAGCATTTTCGACCCCTGGTGGGCACTACCACTTTGTGGTGATGCCCTTTGGATTGAAAAATGCACCTGCCACTTTTCAGAGGTTGGTGAATAAAGTTCTGGCAGGGATGGAAACTTATTGCTCAGCTTATCTAGATGATATTGCTGTCTTTAGTTCCTCCTGGCAGGATCACCTGGTCCACCTCAGAAATGTTTTGGAGGCTCTGCAGAAAGCAGGCCTCACTATCAAGGCCACCAAGTGCCAGATAGGGCAGAGTCAGGTTGTGTACCTGGGCCACCTTGTAGGTGGAGGCCAGGTTCAGCCTTTGCAGAGCAAAATCCAAACCATACTGGAATGGGTTGCTCCAACCACCCAGACACAGGTGAGAGCCTTCTTAGGCCTGACTGGGTACTATAGGAGGTTTGTCAAGGGATATGGATCTATAGTGACCCCCTTGAATGATCTTACCTCTAAGAAAATGCCAAAAAAGGTTCAGTGGACAGCTAGCTGTCAAAAGGCATTTGAAGACCTAAAGCAGGCCATGTGCACTGCCCCCATCTTACAGAGTCCAGACTACACCAAAAAGTTCATTGTCCAAACAGATGCTTCTGAGCTGGGTGTGGGAGCTGTACTGTCTCAACTGAATGATGAAGGTCAAGACCAGCCAGTAGCTTTTATTAGCAGAAGGCTGACCCCTAGAGAGAAACGTTGGTCAGCTATAGAGAGGGAGGCCTTTGCTGTGGTATGGGCCCTGAAGAAGCTGAGGCCATACTTGTTTGGCACTCACTTCATAGTTCAGACTGACCACAAGCCCCTCCTATGGCTAAAGCAGATGAAAGGTGAAAACCCAAAACTTTTGAGGTGGTCCATTTCCCTACAGGGGATGGACTATACAGTGGAACATAGGCCTGGGACCCAACATGCCAATGCAGATGGACTCTCAAGGTATTTCCACTTTGAACACGAAGACTCAACTGGTCAAGGTTAGTTTAGTGTCCCTACGTTTGGGGGGGGTTGTGTAGGAGAGTAGGATCTGCCTCTTATGTTGCCCCCACTTTTTTTCTGATGTTAGCACTGGTTTCTGGCTATAGTCTGGCTGGGTCCCTGCCAATCAGGGCCCCAGCCTCTCTGTTCTCTCTAAACGACATGGAGTGCACTCTAGGTGCACTAGTGATTGGATACTGTGGTGCCTTATGAGTCCCTAGTATATGGTACCTTAGGTGCCAAGGGCATAGGTACTTCACAGGCCTACCAGGGGCTGCAGCATATGTTATGCCACCCCTGGGAAGCAGTCTAAATCTGACACCACAGGCCTGCTACTGCAGCCTGGGTGAGGTGGTGCTAGCACCCCTCACTGAGATATAGGTTTCCTATATCTCTCCTGCACACACATATAAACCTATCAGTCACCCCTAAGGCAGGCCCTATCAATCCTGAGGGCAGGGTGCTTGGCTTCTATGTGAGGGGGTGCCTCTGCCTGAGCAGGGCCCCTCTGCAGCTCTCAGAGTCTATTCTCTGGTGCTGTTTGTGGATGCGGTTAAACCATATACTATTTAAGTGCATTATATCCTCGCGGTAAATGCTAACTTTGGAATGGCTGCATCAAAACATGTCGTGTTTGGTGTCAAACATCTTGGAATACTACCCCCCGCCAATCTTGGCGGCGGGGGTAGCATTCCACCCTTCTAGAGGGATAAGACATGTACCTGCTGTGGAAACGCGGTAGAATCCTAAAGAGCCCTGGCATCACAAAATGGATGCCACCAGTCACAGACACTGGGCTGCCCTCCTGCTGATGACCGAAACTCACAGTGGAGGAAGCCCAACAATAGGCATCCTGTCACAGGGAGGTGTAACCACCTTCCAGACAGGGTTTAGTGTATTGGGGCTGGGTGGGTGCACTCTTAGAGTGCTTTGAAGTCCTGCACTGGGGGAGCAGAAGGCTCCTCTGTGCATATGCCAGTTCAAACCAGCTCAGGGGCTACCTGCCCCTGCTCTGGCGCGAAACTGGACAAAGGGAAGTGGGTGTAGCCACCCCTCCCTTGACCCTCCCATAGGTGGGGTCATAGAGCTAGTCCATCCCCTCTTTTTAGTATAAGAGGGGGAACCTTGCCATTGCAAAGCAGATAACCCCTGGACGACGCTCTACAGAAGAATCCTGGCCCTTCGACGTTCCACTACCTTTGGAAGACAGAAGAATCTCCCTTGGAGTCAAGGAGTGACTCCCCTGCTTGGCAGGCACCAAAAACGACAACGACGGTCGCAAACTACGCCGCTCCCGCCGGAGTCCGAAGTCCCTGCAGCCCAAGAAGTGGATTTCCTGACCTCTCCCAGGCCATCGTGAGTCCCCAGCGAAGCTGAGGCAAGTGGACCCCACGAGTAACGAGGAACCGCGACCCCTGGGTACCGTGCACTATTGTCGAGTGCAACCCCTTCACAACGTTCTACGAACCTGTGCTTTGGACCACGTGTGGTCCCGACCTCCAGCAGGAATCCCTCCGAAGATCAGAGGCCTACACCGTCCCGAGTGACCGTGGGCCCCTGTTGAGTGATTCCGCCCGAGGTGTCTTCGCGATCCCTTGCCCGCTGGCTTGTGGGTCCCCAGAAGACTTCTTAACAGAAACCAAAGGGCTCCCCTGGTTGCTCCAGGCCTGCCCTGACTTACCCTCGCTGGGTGAGTTCCTCAGACCTTGCTGGTCTGCGCCATCGACTTTTCTTCATCTCCCCGAGACTTGCTGCTGCCAAGGCTTGTTGGCTCCTATCGAGTTGCCGACACCGCAGTCAGCTGCAGACGTCGAGGGACACACCGAATCCAGCTCCTGGTCGTCGTCGACGCCTCCTGGACCACGTGGCTGAAGAGTCAAGGCACCCGCAACCGACCTGAAGCGACCGACGACGGTGGGCATCCATCTTCCTTGCCCCGGGTCACTGCCAAGTGACTTTGAACACTGTCCCCTCTGCTTTCAGGTCATCCTTCTTCAGAATCCAGGCTTGGATTCCACCGGACACTTCTTCAGCTCCCGCAAGCAGCAAGTCTTCTTTGTTCGCCATTGAAAACGACGCCGCGACCCGACACCAAAGGACACCTGTGCACCCGGCTTCCCTGGGTGAGGTAACTCCAGCACTACGGTGCTCCTGTGGGTGTGGGCCCTAGAACTACTTACCCTGTAAGTGACTTGCTTGTAGGTTCTCCCGAAGTATCCTAAAACTCTTTATTTCCAACCGCGACTTGCCCCATTGAAGTTAACGGCGATTCGCGCCTGTGTATCCACACTGCACGCGTCCCCCGTGGGTCCTTTACTTACCTGCCTTGGGTGGTTTCGTGAGGCCCCAGCACTTCTGAAGGCCCTAGGCCTTGTCTCCTTGCAAGTCGTTGTTTCTAAGTCTCTTACTTAGTATATGGTCTGGTACGCCCCTAGGGCCCCAGCCATATTTTGTGCTTAACTTATTGTGAAACGTTGATTTGTGCATATGTTTGTCTTCTAATCTCATAAAGAGATTAGTAGAGAGTTATTTAGAAATAAATACATATATATTTGATATATATACCTGTGTGGTGTCTTTTCATTTGGTGATTCAAGAGATTATATGGTAAAACAAGCTGCTTTACATTCCTCCGAGACTTAGCCTGAAGGCTGCTCTCCACAGCTACCACTAGGATAGCTTTCTTTAAAAGGTTGTCTTAAACCTATCTACCATAAGAGTCGATTTGCCCTGGTGCAAGGTGTCCACTTTAATTAGTGAACAGCATATACCAGGCCAACTTCTCACAAAGGGCGTCAAGATAATTGTCAAACATGACTATCCAGTCTTCCCAAGAAATTTGCGGTGTGCCTGGTTCACTTAGAAACGGTGGAGGAAGTGCTACTGTGACTTGCTGTGCCATACTAACGCTAAAATGGCAAGTTAACCCTCTAAAACGAAATTACAAACGATACTGCAATATACTGCTAAATATAGAAAAATATACAAATACGAGTGAGTATGAAAATGTCACCTTATACTTGAATTATGCAGTCAATGTGGCCGCAGCTGTAGCGTGGTGTGCGCATCACCGAATGACAAGCACGTGTGAAATCCAGGGAATATATTTGCAAAACGAAATACGAAGTGACCTAGGATTGGTGAGCGTATCACCGTGTAGGAATAACGCTTGTTGCTGTAACCTTAGCAACACAGCTGACTACGTCAAACCTCTCGTTGCACGAAATCGTCAGCGTTTCAGCTGCAAACACTGAAATTCCAATATGGCGGCCTCACGTTGCGGGATGACGTCAGCACGTCACGTTGCACGTCACGTTGGTGAGTGGCCGTGTAGCAAAGCCAAACAAACAAAGTAGGCTGGAGATACAGTGACGCGTTAGCACAAAGGAATTTCGCTGCTAAGCAACGCATGGCACGTGTATTGAAGCGCGCATGCACGCGACACCACTCACAGTTATATAAATGACGTCGGACCTTCAATACGACCTCAGGCCACACCGGGACTTCCAAACTTCTTCGTAGTCTCAGGAAGGATCGCGGGTGATTGCCACAGGAGGTAAACGATAGTGCTGCACGCAGGGATCCACTGTCGGCGAGGAGTCGCTAACCTGAAAATCCTTGATGGCTGCTCTGATGAAGACTCGATGCATGTAGTCCGGTCAGCTTCTCAAATCGTCGCCAAATTGATGTAAGTAGAAATACAATGATGCAGGAGTCTTCTCAAGGTAAGTAGAGGTTTATTCACAGAGCACAGGTTATAACAGTACACCTCACCAGCTGACCAGACCACCAACTGACAAGTCTGGAATGCAGCTTGGTTGCACATAATGCACTAAGAACATCACAGGTATTCTGGAAGGATGGGGAGGAGAGGACACAAAGGAAGGGCTATAACTGGGAGACCATATTGAGAGAGATAAACATTTACAACAGCCTCCCTGTTCCAGAAATGGGAGCTGCAACAAAAATAATTTGATATAGAGAGGGTACAAAGCATTCTTGTGGTTTCCTGCAGGTCTGAAGATACAACATGAGAGGAAGCGATTTCCTTTTTTCACCCGTTCTGGGACAGTTCGTGACTTCTTTGATTCACTGTGTAATCACTGAGCTGCCCACAGGGTTAATTCCCATCACTAGTTCATTGTTGTGTAATAGAATGTTCCATTTAATTAATTCTGGAGGATGTTTTCCTTCGGTTTTGCTGTACAGAGGGCTCGACCAGGGATGTCTGACCTTTTCTGTTGTTGAAGTTTTACATAGCGCGAAGTCGACCCGAAGGAATCAGGGCGCTTTACATGAGCACCAGTTGAGTCACAGACGGACCCATTCATTTTGTGAGGCACGAGGAGATTATGTGATTTGCCCAGATTCAGAGGATGTTGAGCGTCCCTACCGAGACTCGAACCCGGTTCCCAAGCTTCGAGGTCTACCGCTCTAGCCGTTAGGCCACATCCTCTACCCTAGCATTTTAAATTGGGGCTTATAAATCCTTAGATATATCACTGAGTATACACGTTTGCCCATTTAGCCCTCTCGGTTTTCTCTTCCTACCTATCCCATGCCAGACATCGGGCTTTAAGACCCAGGTGCAACATTCATGGAGTTTGCTTACCAGTGATGGTATATGAATTGGAATTTTGGAGTTAATGTCCTCTAAAGAAAGACTGCTCAGCCGCAATGCACTGGGCGTGAAGAAGGATGCAAACGATATAATATATGCAATATTTCAGATTAAATTTAAATTGAAACACGTGATCATTAATAACCTTAAAAAACGATGTCTTTTTAATGTTTTTCCTCCATAGCACAACTCATTTAAAATCCCCTTTACTAATATCCACGCCCATTGCATTTGAATATTGTACCATTTTGTTTGTGTCTTCTTAGGTTATAATATGTATTTACTGGGCCGATAGGAGAAGTGGAATTACCTGGTGCAGATTTACACCGACAAATAATGCATGCAGATTTGTAGCCTGTAATAATAACACCGCAGCTGGCATTAAACTCGCATGCATGGCACGCCCTGGCACCTGGCAAACAGGAAACACATCCTTATCTGACTGCTAACTTTTGAAAATACCATGACTCCACCTTCTTAGGAGTGTCCCTGCCTCGGCCATTTCTAGCTGTGTTCCAGCTGCCCAAGGTCACCGGGCAGCTCTTCTGCCCAATCTGAGGGTGTCCTGCACCATACAGCACCATCCTTTGCGCAGAACAGCCAACCAGCACCAAGAACCAACTGCATGGGCACCATGGCCCTTGCCTTGACCAATTGAGGGGGCCAACATTTCCCAGACAGTAACTACTACTGCTGGCATAGGAGGTCGTCAGAGAAGAGTCCAGTTTATAGGGCCCCCTGATGGTGGAGACTGGGCTAAAGGGATGAACAAGGACATGACCTGAGAATGATAATGGATCACTGACAATGTGAACGCTGTTTCTTCAAAGCCTGAGAGAATCTGGCCCCTGTGGGCTGCTCTGCACCTGAACTACCAGTGGAACTGCAGGAGGAGTCCATACATTCCCTTAATCTTGCAGGCCTGAGGACCTCCCAGGAGGCACAGAAGCTGGACGACGAAAGAACCTGTTAAGTGTATGCACCATCCGTAGTTTGACACATCTTTTTTTTGTCCTCATTCATAAATAAGTGGATTGTCTTTAAGCAGGTATAGGCTCTTTCCCGGTTCTTACAGAGGGAGGCCTCGTCTGTTACTTTACCACCTCCAAGGTTCCTAGAATAGTCAACCGCAAGACTCCTGGGGAGGAGATAAGGAGGAGCATAGCAACCTTCCCCAGATTCAGCCTCCTTCCCTTAATCTCACTTATTTCATAATCGTTGGACCATTTTTAGGATGTTGTATTATCGAGTTTATTAGCCCACTCCTCCCAGGTCCCCCAAAATCTGGTTCTTTTTCTCAAGAAACAAACATGATCCAAATTATGAACTCTTTTAACTGAGGCAACCCATTCCAAAAATACAGGGGGGCCTAGAAGATACCCATTTTAGAAAAATTTCTCTTCTTGCCAGAAGCATTAAAATAAATAAGAGCGAGGCTTGGAGTTTGGAAAGCTTACCGCTAGGACTCTCCTCTGGGAGGACTCCAAAGATAACCAAAACCAGGCTTACCTTGATATCTTTCTGAGATAGTCTTACCAACGTTGTACCAAAAGCCCTGGATCCGAGGACACTGCCGGAACATATGCAGATCGTCCGCATTCCCCGAGGCGCACTGCAGGCAGACCTTCACCTCCCAGCTTTGCAAGCCTCTTCGGGGTCCAGTATGCTCTGTGGAGTGCAAACAGATGGTTTTTCCTAAGAGGGGCAGCTTTAACAACACTCCATAAGGTGCACATCGATACTTGCCATAAAGATGTTACGTCGATCTAAGGCAGGTCTCTTTTCCAGGGCTCCTCCATAGGCGTTAGTGGGGGCTCCCCTTTTACTAATAGCCAGTACCATTTAGATACTACTTTAGGTTGATGGAGTGGGCCTAGTAGAATGTTCTCATATTCTTCATTTCCATCCCCATCCTTACCCAGATTAACAGCCCAGCTGGATAATTGATAAAATTTGAATCTGACAGCCTTTGGTTCGTAATGTTACTAAGGAAGTCCCATGAAAATAGTTTGTTGTTTTGCAACAGTTGACCCCATTTCTCAATGCCTTCTTCCAATAATGGGGCTGACAGACTATCCTTAAGGCACACGGGTGTGCCCGGAGAATTCCTAATAGGGGCACCGACACTATAGTACGGGATCTTAAGAGTCTTTGTGAACTGATACCAGAGTTCGCAGGCAGATCTCAAAACCTTTAGTTTGACTTTTTTGAAATATTTGGGATTCCCAAACTTGAACAAAAAACCGTCACTGCCCTGGGGGACATTTTTAGACATGGCTTGGAGAAGAGGAGAGAAACAAGAGGATCCAAACAAGAGAGATCTTACATTCTTTAGTTGAAAAGCCCAACAATAAAAACAAAAGTCAGAGCTAGCTATACCCCCAACTAGCTTTGTGCTTCGTAGTTTCCTCCAAGCAATCCTCACCTCCTTATTAGACCAGAGAAAACTGGTTATGCCACCTTGTAGAGCTTTCAATGCTTTAAGATTAAAAGATAAAGGAATAGCATTAAAAATAAATGTAAATTTTGGCAAAATTGACATTTTGACCAGGTTAGAGCGGCCCAATATGGAGAGTGGGAGACTACCCCATGATCTTAGTAGTGTTCCTGTCTCTTTCCTTTTTGATTCAAGGTTTACCTGGGCTAATCTAGTGATGCCATGTGTAATTTGTACACCTAAATATCTAATTTGTTGTTTAACCAGTGGGATACTTGATTGCGTATTCCAGGACATAATCTCTGTTTTTTGTGGATTAATTAAATAACCGAAACCCTCCCAAAATCCACCAAAAGTTGCTCCAACCTAGGCAGGATGATAGGACTTTCTCTTGTGAAGATCATCAAGTCGTCCGCGTAGAGGGCTACTTTTTGACCCACCCCTCCCATTCAAACGGAGCAAAGATTTCACTAGCCCTGCTGCTACATGCCAAGGGTTCTATATATAAGTCAAAAAGTAAAGGGGAGAGGGGACACCCCTGCCTAGTTCCCCGCTCCAACTTGATTGAATTAGTTAGATTTCCATTAACTACTATCCTCGGTGTAGGAGTCTTATAGATGTTACTAATGGCCCTTGCTAATTTATCCCCTAACCCAAAAATGAGAGTCATATAGCGTAAAATGGGCTAGCTCACCCTGTCAAAGGCTTTGGCCGCGTCAACTGCAAAGATGGTAAGAGGTAGTTTTTTAGCTGAGGCGATGTCAATTGCACCAATCAGCTCATGGGTTAAATCATGAAGCTGACTACCCCTAATAAATCCCTTCTGATGGGCGTGAACCAGGGAGCCCATCACAGGATTCAACCTCCCTGCTAAAAGTTGCGCATAGATGTTATAGTCGCAGTTCAGCAGGAAGATGGGCCTATAGGACTCACTTTTTTTTGAGTCTTTATTAGGCTTCAAAATTAGGGTAACAGCTGCCTCATTTCAGGACTTA
Organism: Calotriton arnoldi; assembly: GCA_963921515.1. Taxonomy (NCBI): domain Eukaryota; kingdom Metazoa; phylum Chordata; class Amphibia; order Caudata; family Salamandridae; genus Calotriton; species Calotriton arnoldi. Next base: position 4,106,692 of record CAWUFW010000537.1, read on the forward strand.
GGAATCAGAATATCATCGGAAAAAATGCTATCAAATAATTTCACTAAGACAGGGGAAATTTCCTCGACAAGAGAAATATCAAATTCATTAGGTATACCGTCTATCCCCGCGGCACTACCTCTTTTTAAATGTTTCATTGTAGCCTTAAGTTCTTCTAGGGAAATGTTTTCGTTCAACTGTAAAGCTTGGTCATCAACAAGTGAGGATAGAGTTATTCTATCAACATAATTTTTAATTTGAGTGTCAGAGACTACCTGATCCTCTATGTATAAATCTTGGAAGAAGGACTCAAATGCTTGTTCTATTTTAGTGTTCTCCGAGCAAACCTCCCCTGATTCTACATTAGCAATCTCCTTAATTATATTCCTTGTTTGGTTGATGCGAGATTTCCAAGCAAGGAGCTTCCCACATCCTTCTCCATATTCATAATTAGCTAATTTGCTAGCCTCCCATCTCCTTCTAGTGATGCTATCTAAATAATCTGCTAACGCCTGCCTTTTAGCTATGACCTCAGTGTTTTCCTCCCTCTACTCCTGATTATCTTGTTGGGTAACTTTTTCACTCAGAGCTCTAGTGATGTCCGCTTCCAGCGTTTTTATTATTGCTCTGGTTTCCTTATGCTTTTTTGCCGCAAGACTTATAACTCTGCCTCTAATAAATGTCTTATAGGCATCCCATATTACCTGTAGGGGGCAGAGGAGTCATTAATTTAAAAAACAGACAGGGTATCACTCTTTAGTTGTGTTATTACTAATGCATCAGAAAGTAGGGCTCTATCAAAGGTCCATCTTCCAATCAATCTCTCACTATTTGTAATTCCATCAGCACAGCAGAGTGATCTGAAAGATGTTCCGGAATATGTGTCACCGATTTAACGCTGTTTGTCAGCCTGGCATCTACTAAGAAGTAATCGATTCTGGAAAAATGCTGATGTGTTTTATTGTGGAATGTAAAACTTGGGGGGCCGCTTATTCCCCTGTTTTTTGCTCTCCAGATATCTATAAGGCATAGGTCTTCCATCAAGACTGTGATAAAAGAACCCATTTTAGTGGTTACTAATCCCACCCCTTTAGATCTATCAAGAGAGGGATTCAGGAGGATATTAAAGTCACCTCCCATAATAATAGGAAAGTTAGATTGTAGTAAATGGTTATAGATAGCATTTAGAGGAGCTTCATCATCTATATTTGGTCCATAGTACCCCACTAACACAAACCACTCATTCTGGATCTTAACATCGACAATCCATCGCCCCTTAGCATCTACCTTAAAAGCCCCTAGGGTCGCCTTAGCCGATTTAAAAAATAAATAAAAGCTACTCCTTTCGTGCAACATGTTTGGGGTGTATGAAGAGAACTCTCAATCCATTTCTGTTTAGATCGAACGACTTCCCATTCATCAATAGTTAGGTGCGTTTCCTGTAATATGATGATATCATAGTTGAATTGGCTCAGATATTGGAGAATTCTCCTTTGTCTACCCGCTTCTCTGAGACCATTAACATTCCATGTTAAGATTTTAATTGGGGTTAGAACAGGCATTTAAGTTTTATCAAATCCAGTGTCTTAAACACCAATTGAACGACTTGGTCGGGGCCTACTCCACTCTTACTTACAATCTCCTTTAAAATAGCCAAATAATGAGGACTTTTTTGTTCTTTTTTCCCTAATATGCTCCCCACCCTGTGAAATACAGAACTAATTTGCTTCTCATGTGACCCCCACCCACCCAAGGAAACGCTCCCTAAAGATAATCTGGGTATGATGAAAAGATTACCCATTAGAGCTCACTTCATCCTCCGGAATTAACCAAAAAGAGAAAACAACAAACACACAATCATCCCTGAGCCTTTATTTGATCAATGAAAATCCTTACCTCCTTGGGATCTCTAAAGTTAAGCATTTTGTTCTTCCACATGACCTTAAGTAGGGCCGGAAATCTCAGTTGAACTGTTGCGCCTAAAGATCTTAAAATTGGCATGAATTTCCCCAATTCCCATTGCCTGTCCTGCATGATTCTCGAGAGAGCTGACCTAATCCTAAATGACCACTCCCCTTTAGTGAAGCTACCTGCTTTTAAAGCCTCAGACAGCACACGCTCTTTTAGTGTATATATTTTGAAGTTAACCAAAATTCCCCTGGGAGATTTCCTATTCAGATTTTTCGAGAAGGGATCTCTGTGAATTCTCTGGATGTCGGCCTCTAAGTCTTGGGGATCGATAGTAGGAGTAAACTCCTTTAATAAATTTATGAAGAAGCTTATGATGTTATCTCCCTCTAGACCTTCTGGAATACTAAGAACCTTAATGTTATTTTGTCTAGCGTTATTTTCTAGGGACTCAATTTTGTCCAACATGGCTTTCTCGCCACTTTTTAATGATTGTATCTCGATACGATTGGTCTCCACTTCCTTATGGAGGGCCTCAACTGAAGCTTCCATAACACAGATTCTCTCCGTAATTGCCGACATTTTAACCTCTAAGGTCTCACAAGAGTCTTGAATTTTTGCCTGATTCTTTTCCGATATAGCGAACTTGTTTCTGATCTCTGAAGATAAAGCCTCTAACATATCTGCCAATTCCAGTTGTTTAGGACTATTTAGGGTTGGTAAGTCTCCAAGGGCCATCAAGGTGGAAGCTTGGCTCTTCTCAGCAGGCGGGTGAACAGGGTCACCATCGCAATCTCCTAGAACCTGAAACCTATTTGAAGTAGGAATATTCAAGTGCGCCACCCCTTCAGCTAGGGTATTATCATTTTTAGGATCCATGCCTACTCCAGGAGCCTTGGCCGAGACCCCCTTATCCTGATATGACTCCACTGTCTCTAGTGGGGTTGGACCAGCCTGTTGGATTTTGGCGTGTACCTTAAAATAAGATCTAAGGAACGGGATTATCCTAACTTGGGGTGCTTCCTTTCGCTGTCGTGCCGAGGGAATTGAGGCGGGATTTTGAGAATTAAGAGACAGATTCCCCCCTGTTTTCCTGCCGGGATTTTTAGTCACAGTTTTTCCAAAGATAGGGGCAGATGGAATGATGGTAGAGCTTACAAGAGACCCCGGAATACTAAACGTTTTATTACGCAAAGCGTATCTACTAGAGACCTCTACCCCCTTTTCACCAACTAAACCCTTAGTCTGTGGAGGTGAAATAGTAAAGTCAGCAGTTTCAGAGAAAACAAGTGCGCCAAGTGCTTCCCCCGTCTTACTTGTTCATCCTGCGCATCGGCTGGTTTAGTAGGCTTTGTTTTCCCTCTTCTCCGGGGTGTCTGCTTGGGAGGGAGCAGGGCCGGACTGGGAACAGAAACCGGCCCTGGCAAACTGCTCAGCCGGCCCCCCCTGGGGTGAGGGGGAGTGCAGCCGAGCAGTTTGCGAGGGCTGGTTTCGGCCGATTTTGTTACAGGGGGCCGATATTGCCGACCCCCGGTAACAAAAACGGCCCCCACCCTAGCGGCCTACCGGGGAAATGCCCGGTGACCGCTATGGGCAGTCCGGCCCTGGGAGGGAGAGCAGTACTTGGTTCCCTGCTATCGAGGCACTTGACCCGTCTAGGGCTCATGGGCAAGGAAAAGGAAAAGACCAAACAGGCAGATGAGAGCTGAGGGAGACCGTAATGATGGTGTAGCTGTGGCAACGATAGTCCGCCCAACAACTCAGCCCTCTCAAAGTCGCCAGTGGTACAATTTACCAAGCGGGGCACCCGGCAGGGACTAAACCTGCCTGGAGTGCCCCGTAAAGAGATCCTTGAAGCGGTATGCCTATCAGGGCGAACGCCATCTGCAGCCTGAAACAGCCACCCCCGGCGTTGCGTGAAGCTGAGCTGCGTCCACCAGCCAGCTCTGAGGCGTTTTCAGACTTCGGGGACAGAAAGAACGAAAATCATCAAAAAGCGGAGTCTTCCCATCTCCAAAAAGCTACCGCACCCCTCCCGCCGGTCAGAGACGCGTAGGAGCGAAGCCCCGCGGCCACGAGGAAGGTGCAGGAGGCAAAGGCACACAGGACGCCGGTAAGAGAATGGAACCACGGGGGCAACAAAGCAGGGGCAGCGGGAGAGCAGAAACTCAGAGTCGGAGAGCGTGTAAGTTCGTTTTCCTTCGAGAAAGGCTCAGGGGTTTAACTCGGCACCTGGAGGAGAGGAGAGAGAGCTCACGGTCGAACTAACCCGCCGCCATGTTCCCCAGTTTGATACATCTTGTAGTTAGTCCAAACAATAACAATGGGACATTTAGTTTATGACAGGATGGGCAGCATGTCTACTGTTTGTAAGTCCTGTCTAGATCTAAGCCTAATAACTGTGATGAACTAACAAGGATGGGTCCACAGTCTCCACAGTACACATATCTACCAGGCGGGCTATGACATGGACTATGAGTACATGTTAAGGTGCTAAACTGACGAGCCCCAAACAGGGTGAAACCGGTCCTGGGTTGCTTGTGTTCTGGCTCAGGGAAGCCCTGGCTTGGCAGTTCAGGATGGACTATTCCTATTGGAGCAGGGTCAAGACTGATTTGCACATGGTTGGGTCCCAGCTGATGTGGCATGGTGGGCAAAACAACGATGGACCGGAATGCTACCCTAGAGTGTTTGGCAGTGGTTAGACTTTTTGCAAGCATTTCTCCCATCATTTGTTGTGTGTTACATGCTAAAGTGCTCCATCAAACCCTGATTGCTAAATGTCACCAGGACAGGCATGAAATGGTACCTTGAATGCATAGTATGCACATAACTACTCCAAGGAGCTAGGAGGCCCTGGAATGTCGCAGGGACAATGTCCGTGTAATGAACACAATACTACTGTCAGCACAGGCAGGCCATTGGAGGCACCAGTTCATGGAGTAAGAAGGCCTTTGATGGTAAAGTAGAACAACGTGGTATGGAACACAGCATTTTTGTGATGCCATCTGCGCCTAAGGTGAACACCTGAGGTTTAGAAACAATATGTGACCATAATAGACCAAGTTAGATCATCTCATCTATCCACAATGTACTTCTTGTTGTGTCCAGTGATTGCACCATCGCAATTGACTGATCTTCTAGTCCCCTCGCAGGGTGAGACTGTGCAAGAAGTGGAGAAAGAAAAACAACTGCCACCAGCAAGCCATACTGCCCCCCCTTGTGTGCAGATCCAGGAGAAGAGCAGTTAGTGTTGCAACAGCCTCTTTCAGATACATTAACTGGAATCTCCACTACCCTTGTACCAGCTGGTACAACACCGCTCTTGCACTGGTGGGAACAATCACCATAACTCGTTCACCAGCTGCAGCAGCCTCCACCGATCCTGCAATGGATAACATTGCCCCTCCCTCTGCTTCCACTGCTCTGTGTCCACAGGAGGCACACCCCTCTGTGTCAAGCCTGATCTCATTGATGTTATAGAGGGGGATCAGGTTGACCCAGCAAATACCCTTTCCTGAAACGCTCTGCAAACTATAAGGTGTAGAACATGGTGGATGCCATTGAACCAGCTGCCGTTCCTTTGGCATCTGCCCATGCAAGGCATCCTCATGCAGGGCACACTCCTCTAGCTGGTATGCCCGAAGTGGACATGAGGAGCACACTCATTCAAATGGTACAGAGGCTGGCTATTATGGAGGCTGCACACACCACCATACTTTGGCAGCCCGATACAATGACAAGATAATGGTGATTCTCATAGGTTTACTGCATAGAGAATCGGGATTTTATTAAAGACAAGGAGGATATCATTACAATACAGGGATGAGGGACTTGGTGGCCGTCCAAACGCTGGAGTCAAGGTCAGCTACACAACACGGTATCCAGCAGAGGCAGGCATTAGGAAGGCCTAGCGACTTCATGTGATATGGCTGGAATCAGAGCAAGCAAACGATAGGGTGATATAGAGGACGACCATCGCCATCCAAAACCTAGTTTCCCAAGTAGATCAAAGACAATTAGCCATACTCCAGGGACAGAATCGGACCCTGGTATGCTGCGAATGGTAGAGAATGCCTACCAGTCAGTTCCAAGGGCAGGCCAGGGACGGCAGCACCACCAGTCTCCCAGCCCATTCACATCCTCACCTTCCCATTCCACTCAGGAGGTGTTCCTGCAGACCTTGCAGGAGGGCTGCCTGTGCTGCCCACATGATCAGAGCTGAGCACACCTATGCAACGAAGAAGGCTTCTTAGGGCGAAAGTGTATAAACATGGGGTTTTTGTGAAGTTGTAATATATAGGTTTTATTGATGGCATAGTTAAGGATGGGGTGGGATAGGATAGTGTTGACAGTGAAAGGTAGTGTTAGGGAGGAAACTAGTATGGGACACCCAGGGCTAATTAAAGTAAAGAATGCAGATGGTGTTGATGTGTTCTTTGGGGTCGGTTGGGGTAGAATAGTGTTGTTCGGTCAAGGGGTAGTTGGGGTTAGGGTGGAAGCTAGGACAGTGCAGTGAGAGAAGGGGATTTCTATTCTAATTCATTTTTAGGAATTCCATGTTTGGTGTGAAGTACTATTGTGAAAGTGTATATTAATAATTACATATAATGGAATCTCTGATGCAAGTGGCATTGGCATTTCTGACACTGCTCGCCCTGTCACACTTGTACTCGTTATGCACCAGTGCTTCAGTTTTCCAAGACATTATCCCTCTCCACTGGTGTTATGCAATTTGCATCACTGGAATGTCATAGAGCATGCAACACAGCAGTGTGATGTTAACTACAACTGCTGCATATGCCAAGGCACCACCAGTGCACTGTAGGCATATGCAGTAGCCTTCCAAAAGTCCAAGTACAAGCTGAATGGTGTTCTACATACTGGTGTGTGAAGCTGTAGAACAGTTCTGGTGCAGTTGCAGGATTATGTAGCAAGCTGATCAGCCATCGTCAGGATGGATACCCCAAGTGTTCCTCAAGGGGAGAGACAGCTAAATGAGGTGTTAGTATAGCAGCGTAGAGTACTGACATACAGATGGTCATGTATCATTGTTGACATATGAGACACCTGTCTGATACATGTACCATGTGTGATATTTCTCTATACATTAGTGTTAGGATCCAGGCAAGGCACGCCACCTTGGATACCTCTAGGTCTTACGTTTTCAGAAATGCCCAGGGTTGGTAGGGTTCCCTGTGTGCAACCCATACTAGAAGCCACCCTCATGGAAAGTGAGAGGGACTGGGTGTCTTCTTAATAAGAAAATATATTGGTACTTTTAACTTAGAACAAGTGTAATAGAACACTTGAATTGCAATGATCTCCTCATATATCAGTTACAGAGTTGAAAAATAGCAGGCCGCGTGACAGTCTCATGGCCATGATCTTCCACAAAGAGGACATTTTGTGTTTTTAGGTGTAGTTTTGACATTCACTGAGCTTTTAGGTATGCAACATGCTGGGATGCTTACTAGCCACACCAGCCTGGATTATCTGGATCTCTAATTTTCCGAAATACCCAGGGTTTGTGGGTTTCTGGGGTGCTTTCGTCTTCCAGGCCTGAATACCAAATAGCTCCTTTGGAAAGTGAGAAGAAATTGGGAATTTTTAGTCACAGTTTTGACAGCCACATAATCTCTGTAGTTACTTAAATTATATAGACTGTCTTCAGACAGCAGGACTGTTGGACAGGTTACACACACCTTATAGGATTGGGAAATAATAAAACCCATTAGATTACGTCAATTATAGGAGCTGAGACCTTGGACAGTAGATTTACCTCAGGTTATATTAGAAACTCAACCCCCCAGGGCACAGCTTCAGGAAACAAAAACCTAACAGGGTGACACATCAGATGACAGAACTATATCTCAGTTTACACAGATTGTGCAGAACATAGCTTTAGACAGTAGTTAATCTTGATGATAGATACATGACAGCAGCACTATCCTTCAGGGTACTTAGATGTATTGCCCCAGCCATCAAACAGGAGAGCAATCCAAGAGTTTGTGTGTGCTACAGGCCCATAGTTTAATAGCGCTACCTTACAAGGTAAATCATTCTTACAGATTGAGTCGATAGAACTGTCTCAGCATATACAGACTGAACAGCTTGGAGCAGACCTCAAACAGCAGAGCTATCCAGCTGGTGACTTTGACTTTACAGCAGTAGGTCTCAAATAGTATGACTCTTTATGCAGATTGTGTAAGCCCAGTTTTGAAAGGAGATAGTCCTTAGGTCGCTCTAGCTTTCAGGCTGAGGAAGCAGAACTATCCCTGATATCACGCAGATCTTTGCGGCTCCTGTACGGCTCAGCTAGATGGTCCATTAGAGTGCACTAATCTCAGTGCTTTAGGCACATCTCGGACAGCAGAGCTATCACTCAGGAAAAACAGACCGCATACGCTTGATAAAGCAATGCTATGACCTATGTTGAACACACCTTACAAGTCTCAGATAGCAGCAGCTCTATCACTAAGGGTACATGTATTCTGCGAGCCAAAATTGCAAAGCAACCCTTCAGGTTACACAAATCTTTTACTTATAGTATGGCAGGCAATCACCAACCACCTGGAGCAGTGTTAGCATAAGAAGTGCATCGACATTTCAAATCGTCTAATTTTCCCAAGGCGCATTCAATTTTTATCCCTAGCAGAGGCAGGGGCAGAATCATCATAATTAAGAAACTGAAGGCCTAGCATATAAATAAAATGGCGTATAAAGAAATCAGTGTGTGGATGGTAGATTATTTTATCCCAGAGAGCATCTTTACCTGGCAGCACTGAACGCTCAGAAGTCCTACAGGACAACTGGAGCAAAGAAACATCTTGTATTGATAGCAAAGTTGCGCCCCTTCGTAATGTTGATTTTGCTGGCCTACTATCTGGCATTCTCCTCAGTGAAATTCAAATTTCATGCTCTACTGAGAATGATCTATGTTTTTGTTTAACTACCCAGCTGCAAAGCGAGCTCGGCTGATGAGAACTACCCTCATCGTGCCCCTCACCCGGCAATGGGGAGTGTGAAGGTTGGTGGTGCCTGTCTTCATTTCAATGGAGAAGATGACTGTTTGCCTGGTTTGTAGTATGTGTGCATCATATATACATGGTGGGTCACATGTTTTGTGATTGATGTTCCTAAAAGAAAACAGTGATTGTGGCATAATGTGATGGTTCCCCTTCAAGGTGCTGTGTTGCATGTCAACCTTCACATAGCTTTCCTCCTTAAAGCCCTGTTGCTCTTTTAGAAGCTTCAGACAATCTGCATTTACATTCTGTTGCTTGAGAGATCTGCATGAGAACACAGGACTGTCCAAAACCGGTTTGACAGTCTAGGCAATTCTGTCCCAAAGAGGTTTGCACTCTTGACTATATTCTCAACGTCTTTATTATCTGTATACAAATGTGG